>JADRCH010000044.1:3982100-4080306 GCA_019843965.1 Rhynchomys soricoides | reverse complement strand
TGTATGTATGTATGTATGTGCATGTTTATTAATTCCTTGAGGATGAGCTTATTGCTCATATTCACCCCTACGCTCCCCTCTCTCCTCTCAGAAACCACTGTTTTGCTCTGGTCATCACTGATGCCGATCTCTCGTTCTCTCCATCACTGCTTCTTCCCTACTTCTACATACCTTTTGGTTCTCTCTCTCTCTCTCTCTCTCTCTCTCTCTCTCTCTCTCTGTCATTGGTTTTAACTTCATTGTCTGTGTACTAGATATCCACTAGAGTGCAGTCTATCTACCAGGAGCCTTACCCTTAAAGAAAACCAACTCTTCCTCCCAAGAACCCATCAATGGTCCATAGTTCACCCACCAAGGATTGGCAGCTCCTGAGCCCTCCATGTTACAGTGGTGACTGCCTCAATCTTCTTCAAGCAAACATAGCAGACGAGTTGAACAATCATGGTTAGAATCCAGCCTTCTCCCTTCATTACCTGAAGACCCAGGGTCACTGAATCCTGAGACCTGCTCCACAAAGTGGGGCATAAGGTCTCTGTGTCAAGGCAGTTTGACAGTCTCAGTGATCAGAATAAACACTGAGACGTGGTGGGGCTCAGTGGCTCCCCAGATTTGTGTTGTTATAAACTTCTTTATTACTGATGATCAGCCAGCTTCGGTTCTGTTTGCTGGGTGTCCTTTTAGGTGTAGGAAAAACAGATGTGCACAGGGCAGTTCTTAGTCTAAGGAACATCTGCAGTGGGAATAGAGATGTAGGTAAATCATGACCTCTGATGTCCAAGGAGATTCTGTGGATTCTAGATGGGGTCGCTTTGAATCAGAAAGGCACAGAAGGAGAAAGATGGCTGACTTCCTTTCATCCCCTTCACCATTTGTTATTTCTTTAATGAGTAGCCACAAAGGCATTTTACCTATGCCTCGCAGAGCAATTATTTTTCCGGGGACTCACTCTCTCACTGTCTGTCTCGCTGTCTCTCTGTCTCTCTGTCTCTCTGTGTGTGTGTGTCCCCATGTCCCTGTCTTTCTTCCTTCTCCCTTTTAACCCCCACCACGCACACAAAGAAAGACAGACAGACAGACAAAGGTACTATTAAGCATAGATAAGGTGAAATTCAGTCATTTATAATGTCTTGGATGGACCTAGGGACAATTTGTTCAGTTAGACAAGCCAGGCACAGGTATTATGTGCTCTTGAGTTGGCTTTGCATAGCTGTGACAAAACACAGCTTACAATTAGGAGATGTATTTGGGCCCATGACTTCAGCGGCCTCACTCCGGAGTCAAATAGTCCAGTTGTTTATGTGGCAAGGTAGACCATCATGGCAGGAGTGTGTGGTACTTTGAAAGCTACTCACATCATGACAGCCACTGAACAGGGTGAGAGAAAGGGGCCTTCCTTTCTAGGATAAGATGGACCCTCCAGTGACCTCCTTCCTCCTGGAGATTCTACTACCTTCCAACAGCCTATTTAGCCATGGATTTTTCCATGAGGTCAGAGCCTACATCAGTTGGTTCTCACCTAGAACACTGCTGTCTTCAACACATGAGCCCAGGGGTATAGTCCAGGTCTAAGCTGTGACAATGTGAAAGGTAAAGAGTTGACTTTATGAACTTGATAGTGGAATGGTGGCCATTGGGGTTGACTTAGAGGAATGGGGGTGCTTCTTGGTTGGAGAACATAACCTGTAACCGTAAATTTGTTCTAGGGGTTGAATCCTCGTTGTTATAATAGAGGTTGACAACACAGGACTGCGTATATAGAATCTAAGAGAGGGAAACTTTTTGTTTTCATAACACACATGCATGGGAAGGTCCCAGGTGGTGTGACAGATGTGCTGATTATGTTATTCATAGCTATGATTCCTCACTATAGACATGTGAGAAACAATGTCACACCGTGTATTGTGAATATGTTCCAGTTCTAACAATTACTTTTCAGTTACCGTGAAATTCAAAAGGAACCATGTACAGCGAACACACTGCTGCATCTGTGCCCTGCGTGGAGAGTCACCTCAGTGGGGGGCATGGCAGCTGTTTGCCAGCCCACTGCAGACTTCTTCTCTGCGACTCTTCTCCATCGGCATATTGTGGAGTAGATGCTATCCAAACCTATGTCTTGACATAATCATGTACTAGAAAGTTAAGCAGAGGACCTCCACGGTGGAGACTCCAGAGTGAAGCTATTGCCTCTTGACTTTTCTCTACCTCCACCATGGTGGGCTTTACTGGCAGCAGAGGAGAGAGCAGACAACAGGTGAGGGGCATTCTGAGCAAGTGCCTAGCAGGCCCTGAGCAGAGTGTGATTTCTACTTGAGACTCTCTGGGGATGTCTAGTTAGAAATAGAATAGAAATGGAATAGAATTTAAGATGGATCCTGAGAATCATCAGATCTACACTGATGATTGTTAGTGAAATTCTGATGCAGATTAAGCATTGCTGCTGAGCGACTTAACCTGGAATAAACATGGAGAGCTGACCTCAAATTACTCTTTAAAATAGTCATGCTGATTTTGTGCTTGAATAATACAGTTAGAGTGAATTCATTATTCTCCATTTTGTCAAGGTCTGGATTAGCTTCTTAGGTACTGTGAAACAAAAATCCTGGGCAGTTATAAACCCACATAAGAAGCTGTTATAGCGTCCTCATTTTAGGAAGAACGTGCAGCTCATTGAGTTTGGGTGGCAGCTTCAGTTAGCATGTTGAGTTTTTGGTTGGGACTATTGGAACAGCGATTTAGCTCATGTGGCCTCTGTGTGCAATGTCTGTGACATGTGGGGCCCAGTGCTAGCAGCCAAGGGTTTTAATTTTTCTAAACAAGAGAGCTAGCAGAGAAAAAAATCATAATCATGTCATATGTTCTGTGACATTTTGTGTGGTGACAGAGCCCAGCAAGCTGCAAGTGGCTTTGACTGCGGGAGCAAGAGTTGCTGCAAAGCCTTTGCTACCGGAAGGCATTGCAACATAGACTTCACAGTGGCCATTACTAGGAACTGGACTCTGAGAACACAGCTTGTAGATGGCTCTTTAGATGCTGTGGGTATTCTGTCCTACGCTGCAAAGGGTTCCAGGAGCTCAAGGCCTCTAAGCACCCAAGAGCACTTCTGAGTCTCACCTATGCTGTCTCTATGAGCTTTAGGGACAAGAGGCTATGGCCTTATCAGCTTCTTAAAAACCCAGCCACCATATTACATATTGAAGAAATATGGTCTATTAATATGTCAGGACCATCAGACCACCTCTGATAAAGTGCACTTGAGCTTGGGGATTGCTCTTGGCACCACTACTATTATCTAAGACTTATCCCTGTAATTCAGTGAATAAATTGAGCAACACTTCCACAGACCTGTATCGAGCGATCTCTCTCTCTCTGGAAGCTGTTTTGGTGTCATTTTTTCAGGCAGATCCTTAGCACAGAAGCATAGTGCCCAGTGTCCAGGAAATGGGCTGGAGTGATGATGAGATTTGGAAGCCAGGAGAATAGGCTTTGTGAACTCAAGAGAGCCTCACAGAGCAGTCAGGCCTCACGATCGGATACTGGGGACCAGCATCTGGACTAAATTCATATTCAGTTGGGTGATGAGGTACCAGGCTGCCCCCTTCTATGTGAAAGTGTGCCTGGTGGGCAGAGCATCCCAGCCTCATTAGTTTGGATATTGCACTGCAGCTTTTGCATAAGCAGCCCTCAGGCTTTGCAGGAGGCCCCCTGGCTCTTCTCTGGCCCTTGAAGTTTACTGCGTACACATGCTGGTCTGAATTTGAATTTATTCCAAATCCTCTAGCCAGTGTAGGTGCTCCAGCTTGAAACTAGCTGCCTTTAATGAAGGTGATACGCACTGCATGCTAAACCGAGATAAGTCGCCAAGGCCTTCCAGGCTGGGCAGATGGAATTCTGTTCAGAGGGAAGTAGTGCTGTCAGTGGGAGTTGCAGGCCAGAGCTTTGGATGAACTTCTTCAGTGCTGACACCATTGTATGTAGCCATGGCCTGTTCATTATCACTCTGCAATCATTTCAAAGCTGTAACCATCTTTCTTCTGTGAAAGTCTTATCAATTTAAGTAAGAGCTTTGTGGTAAAAATCATTTATGGTAATAGTTCACTCAGTCTAATAGTGTTATCACCAGTCAATCTACAATAACATCTATTATATGTATGTATAGTACACACACACACACACACACACACACACACACATCCCTGGCTATCCTGGAGCTTCTCTGTAGACCAGGCTAGCCCCAAACTCAGAGATTTGCCTTCCTCTGCCTCCAGAGTGATGGGTCTAAAGGCATGCACCAGCTTGAAGACTATATTCTTAAGTTTCAGTTTAAATAAGATTTTAATCCAAGTTAACATTTAATTTAATTTTATGTTTGTTTTTTTTTTTTTTTTTTTTTTTTTTTTTTTTTTTTTTTTTTTTTTTGGTTTTTTGAGACAGGGTTTCTCTGTGTAGCCCTGGCTGTCCTGGAACTCGCTCTGTAGACCAGGCTGGCCTCGAACTCAGAAATCTGCCTGCCTCTGCCTCCCAAGTGCTGGGATTAAAGACGTGTGCCATCACTGCCCGGCATGTTTGTACCTTAAGGCTTAAATTTACTTAAGGTAAAATTATTTAAAACAGGGAACTCATTTCCCTGATAGAAGGGCACTGGAGTGATTTTACACACAGAGAGACACCTACATACACACAAATGCAGGAATATAAGAATAAATTTATGCAGCAGAATGTCAGGGCCAGAGGTGACAGATGATTTTAAGGACATAGCAGAACTGATGCTCATAGATCTCAAGAGACTGGAACAGCAAACAGGAGATGCGGAGGTGAACACAGAGTCCCACCTCTCATCAAGAAGCTATCTGCAGTTCATACCTGCTGGGAAAGGCAAAATCAAATTTCTCTATTGGAGTCTTCTTGTGTCTATCACCTACCAGGGCAGGCCACAAGCCCAGAGTCATTGGCCAATACGCAACAGGGACTTTTCTATGACAACTTTTTGTTTGTTTTCATATTATTATTTTTGTTTGCTTATTTTAATTCCCGTGTTTTATTTTTATTTATGGAGTTTTTGGGTTTTTTTGGTTTTTTTTGGAGAGAGAAGGGGACCATTGAGATGGGTAAGTGGAGAGGTGGGGAAGATCTGGGAGGGGCTAGGGGAGAGGAAATAAATGATCAAATATATATTGACATATATTTTGATATATATATGTAAAAATAAACATGTAAAAATATATAGTATGAAGACTTGTTTATGCAGTTTGACCAAGAGAGAGCCCAACTTCGAATTGTTTTCTCTCTGTGTTTTCCATCTGTCTGTGATCTGTACCAACTGGTCTGTGTGTGATCTGTCCATTGTGTGCATCTAATCTGTCTATCTCTGTTGCCTGCGAGTTGTGTTTGTGAGTCTGTTGTGTGTGCGTGTGTGTGTCTGTCCCTAAAAAGAGCTTTGTTATGTATTTATCAAACAGTATAAAACCATAGTGTGGGGAATAAGGGAGTCTTTGTACCAGGCTTTACTGGTTTGACTTTGTTTTTGAGATTACAATAGATCACACCTCCCCCTTCCCTCTCTTCCCTCCCAGCTCTCCTTCAAATTCATGGCCCCCTTTCCACTAACCGCTATTGCATGCACCTACATATATACATATGTATTCCTCGATATAACCTGCTCAGTTCATAGAATGTTACTTGTGTGTGCTCTCGAGGCTGCCTGTTTGCACTGGATAACCAACTGCTGTGCTCTTCCCTGGGGACGAGCACCTCTCCCACTCCCAGCTTGCCTCAGTTGCCTGTAGTTCTTTGGGGAGAGTTGAGGGCTCATGGCCTTTTCCCTTCCACTTGGGTGTGTCCATTGGTGCTATCTTTGTTCAGCTCATGTGTAGGCAGTCATGTTTGGGAACGTTTATGGATGTAGCTTCTGCCATTACTGTAAGAACCAATCTCACAGGAACTCTGGTTCTTGCAAATCTCTCCACCCCGTATTCCTCAATGTTCCCTGAGCCTTAGGTACCAGAGCACTTTTTTGGGTGGATCCATTGGGACTGGGCCCCACGCTGTACATTTTGATTGGTTGTGGTTGTCTGTAGTGGTCACTGTCTGTTGCAAGAGATGTTTCCATGATGAGGGGTGTACACAAATTCACACACACACAGTATAT
The DNA here is from genome assembly GCA_019843965.1 of Rhynchomys soricoides. Classification (NCBI taxonomy): domain Eukaryota; kingdom Metazoa; phylum Chordata; class Mammalia; order Rodentia; family Muridae; genus Rhynchomys; species Rhynchomys soricoides. The sequence goes on along the minus strand of JADRCH010000044.1, from coordinate 4,074,161 downwards.
GCATACACACATCACATGCACACACACAACACACACACATAACACATCCATATACACACACTATGCACACACATTTACACACAAAGCTCCGTCAGGCAGAAGAACTCTTGCCCAGTTGCCTTCAGTTCTGCTCATGCAAGTCTTGTCTTCTCCCTTCTTACAGAAATGTCAGTGGCGACAGGTTAGACAAGGGCAAGCCTGCTCATGACCCAGAGAGGAAGCTGCCCACAGTCTTGCATGAGCTGGGCACACAGCACATAGCTGAAGTGAGACAGGAAGCTGGACTGTGCCACTGTGTTTTTATGGAGTCCATGTGTGTCTCAGCCAGGAATGGAAAACAGAAATAGCCACCCCTTCACCAATCCTTTGAGACTCCTTGTTTACAGCAATGGTTCTCAACCTGTGAGTCATGACTCCTTTGGGGTCAAACAACTGTTTCACAGGGGTCATATGTCAGATATCCTGCATATTTTAAATTTATATCAGGATTCATAACAATAGCAAAATTATAGTTACACCATAGTAATAAGTAATTTTATGGTTGCAGGTCACCACAACATGGGGAGCTGAACTGTACTGAAGGGGCACAGCCTTAGAGAAGGATGAGAACCACTGCTCTTGCGGTTTAAGCATGAGGCCATATCTTGCCCATCCCCACCCTCAAGCCTACCTAGTGAACAGCCCATCTCACTTAATTTCATCTGCTAGTGCTGTTGCTCCTTAAATGCTTGTTTATTAAAAACACAAACTTGCTTTGCTACTTTACTTGTGGTTTTTCATTGGTGAACATTATCTGTGTATCTTGAATTCAGAGGAAACATTATCATTTTCTCATTAAAGTGAATATGATTCAGTCTTCACTTGATAGCTTCTGTCATCGTGGAGCTTTTAGGAATGTCTCAGCAAGGGATAGATGTGTTTTCTACTAAATCCCATCACATGTCAGCCTTGTGATCTACGCTGCCCACTTGCCTGTGAATTGTGAGCTACCCCACAGCGTTGAAGACGCTTCTGAAAATCATTTCTAGTAGATACATATTACCCCATTGTGTGAGTCTACTGTGATCTATTGAATTAATCCCCTTTTAATGGCTACATAAGCTGGTTCTAATTTTTTTACTAACATAAATTTTACCTTTATGAATATATTCATAGGTTTATCATTGAGCTCATTCATGATTGTTTCCTCTGGCTAAATCGTGGAGATTTAGAAATATAGTTAATTTCAAAGCATGGTTGCTTTTCTCATAAGTATTGGCTGCTCACGAATCATGCTCTATGCTTTTCCTGGAGAGGAGAAGGCAGCTATGTACATGGAACCTCTCCCAAGTGTTCAGAAGATCTTTATTATTATTGCTTCAAACTGACTGGACAAATTTCTTGATGGAATCTATATTAGCATAGCAAAAATTGAGCATCAGGGATATGAAACTGGAAAAAATATATCTACATATACACATGAAGCATTAGCATATACAAATAAAGAGCTGAAGAGAGACAGCTCAGTGTTTAAGAGCACTAGCTGCTCTTCCAGAGGACCTGAGTTCTATTCCCAGTACCCAGATTGTGGTTCACACTGCCTGTAACTCCAGAGGATCTCTGTCTGAACTCCACAGGCATGAGGCATACACATGGCACACAGACATATATGCAGACAAAACACCCATGTACATAATATATGTTAGTTTTTAAAATTATACACATACTAGTAATTTGAATATTAGCTGACTTATAGAGTCCAGAGGAGATAATAATTTTCCAGCAGTGGGGTAGATTACAGAACTGATTATGAAATAGTTGATTTCCAAAGGATAGCCAGTCAGATAAATTGTGTGTATCCAGACAGGGCTGGGCATGTGGTGCAGCTCAGGCCAACAAGCCACAGACTCATCTCCCTATAGAAGTTGACTTCTCCAAGTGACAGAACAAATGTTAGCTGAGGATAGTTTCAGAGACATACATGGAGAAGGTGTGTGGAAAGGGGCACTCGAAGCTCAGTTAAGTAAGCCTAACTTGTGGTTGAGTATTAGGAGACAGTGGGCAGCTTAAGGGAACTCAATAAAATTCCCCAAAGAACAACAGATCTGCTTTGTCTCCTGGAGCTAAACATTTTCCACCATTTTCTCCAATTCTGACATGTAGAAGGTGTGGTCTTCCCTTTCTCTACCCATCTACGCAGATGCCTTTCCCAGACCTCACAGATCCTGTAGTATATTGATTCTCTGGCCCCACACAAGCATGGCAGTCAGGAGTCCAGAGGTTGTGCTCTTTATTTCCAGCTGGAGAGTTGGAGGGCAGTAGATAAGCTCCTTTGCACTCTCAATTCATTTGCATGTAGCAGTAAAAGAGGAAATCAATATGCTGTCTGCGGTCCCTTCCAATGGTTCAGTGAACCGAATTACAGCACGACCTGTGTCTCCGAGGAGACCACAGTCTCTGGGGCTTGGCTCCCATGTTATTTGCATAATTCCAAACACAATCAATACTCAATTACTTCCCTTGTTGCTGAAGGAATGATTGCCAGGAAAAAGAAATGAATTCCGATGCTCCTAGATCCTTATGCTAACAAACAAACAAAAACTCATACCATTTTATTTGCTTCCTGGTGTGTGAATGACTTGATTTTCTTTTGAACCCATGTTTAATAAAATTCAGGTATTCATAAAAGTGGTTTATGTCCTTAGTCTAACCAAGGCTTTATTGAAGAAAAGAGATCTCTGTGTGGTAGATTGTTTTTAGAAAAACTCCTTCATCTGTGCTCTGTGGTTTGGCCACTGGATTTTTTTTATTTTGAACCTATACCTGCAGCATTTGATAGACAGCTCTAAGAAGATTCTCTAGGCAACAAAACCTCAGAGCTGGACAGACACCCTTGTGCCTTATGATGGTCTGTTCGGAGAGAATGCCAGCTGGCTCACTGGCTCTTTGGCCAATCTAATGTTTGGGTATTTGCACCTATGACCTTCTCACTGACAACCCCTGAGCTGGGTTTATACATAGGAAATGTCTTCTAGTTCAGACCAAAAGGAGAAACCAGACAGGAGACTGGGAGAACCTGAAGGACATGAACTTCATCCACCCTAGAAATAATTTTAACTGAAAAAATTTTCAAAACAAGAACACACAGTCTTTTTATGATTGAAATGGGCAAAATTACAGATAATTGAAATGTCTCCCTGTGGATTCACAATCATTGTTTAGCCATTTTAAACTGGGGCATTCCCAGCCTCAAAAGCCTTTTGTAAGCCTTTTGTAAACTGTTTTGATAATTTTGACCTTAGTATTTATCTGCATATTGACTCTGCTCTAGAATACTCTCCAACGCCAGTTCTTCCACCTGTTTAGTGATTGCTGACTGAGAATGAGGCTCCGTTCTATACTTTTATTAACATGAGGACATCAATTCTAGCCATCCTAATTGATTATATCAAAAACTAAGCAAGTTAGACATGACTAAAACTGTGCTACAAGAGAGAACTAAGCATCTTAATTAGTACACAAAGAACAAACCACAGAGGGAAATTAGACTTTTAGCTTTATTGTTTTCTCTGCTGCTGTATAATAACTCACCATAAGCACAGCAGAGGAAGACAACGTGGATCTGCCATCCTGCAGCGTCTGAGAGTCAGGGGCCTGGGCCAGCTGAGTGCCACCTGTGGCAGGGCTACATCTTCATCCTGATCGGTAGGCTCAGAAGATGTCTGTACCATTCCTTTCCTCTAAGCAACAAGATTCATGGCTCCTTGTTACATTAAACCACAGCAGATATTGAGAGTAAGTCCGCTGATGGGAGAGTGCCTTCCTCTGAGCAGCGCTATCATAGGGGACTCTTGTCACCTCTGACAGTCACAAGCGCATCCCAGGTTCTGCCCATACTCACACAGGCTGTTGCCCCACATGGCATGATGCTTGCAGCCATCCAGCCCATGGTGCACATGGAAGGAAGCAGCAACAGAAGCCTCAACTACGATGATTACAGAGTGTGGTAATGAGTGAGTGGTACATTGATAAAGGCCACAAGGCTCTGCAACTCTGCATGCTCCTGCTCCAGGAATCCTTAGTGACCTCACGCTGGTACCCACACTTGGCTTCAAGGCACTCGCAATTCCTCCCATCCAGTCTGAAGCCTGATCTGGAGCTGGGTTAGGCTCTATGCTTCTTGGCTTTTTCTCCTCTCTCAAATTTTCTTGATTACACCTCAATGAGTCCCTTGCCTAATAATTCAGACTAGCTTTGCATTTGTTTTACAGTCTGGGTGTATCCCCAGCATCTTCCCACGTATTTCCTTGGGATTAAGGATACTCCATGAATATTTTACTGAAAGGGGGAAAATACCAGATTGCATCATGAGATCTACTTATCTCCACCTGGGCAAATGAACAGCAATTGCTTTTCTCTGTGTCAGGAAAGTGCATGTCAATCGAGGTATTTAATCAGGCGAGTATGTAGCAAGAGGAATTGGAATTGAATAAATCATATCTTGGGAGTATTTTGTAGAAGATGGGATCTGAGAACTCAGAGTTGAAAAGGGACCTTCTTAGGAGTGGTGTTCGATGTGTCCAGCAGTTAGAGGGTTTTGTTCCATGGAGAACGGCACATCTTCCCTGGACAAGGGAGCAGTAGGATCAAGTGTATGGTAGACTGTGGGTGTGGAGGAAGGTGAGGTAACTTGATGTAGGACCCCATCATATGGGGAGGAAGGCAGAAGGAGATGAGATAGAACTGAGTTCAGAGTCAGTTGAGAGGCTTTTTATTCAGCAATGGTTCTTTTATTATTTTTTTTTATTTTTAAATTTTTGGGTATTTATTTACATTTCAAATGTTTTCCCCTTTGGAAACCTCCTATCCCATCCCCCCTTCCCCTGCCTCTATGAGGGTGCTCCCCACCCACCCGCCCATCCCCATCTTCTCTCCCTAGCATTCTCCTACACTGGGGCATCTAACACCCTCAGGCCCAAGAGCCTCTCCTCCCACTGATGGCCAACACAGCCTTCTTCTGCCACATATGTGGCCAGCACCATGGGTCCCCCCTCCTTCTTTTGTTGGTGGTCCAGTCTCCAGGAGGGTCTGGCCTGTTGACTTTGTTGCTCCCTCCATGTGGCTGCAAACCCCCTCAGTTCCTTCAGTTCCTTCTCCAATTCCTCCATCCAGGACCCCATGCTCAGTTCAATGGTTGGCTGCAAGCATCTGTCTTTGTATTTGTCAGGCTCTGCCTGAGCCTCTCTGGAGACCAATTACCTTGCTTCCATCAGCAAGTACTTACTAGCATCCATAAGAACGTCCGGGTTTGGTGACTGTATATGGGATGGATCCCCAGGTAGGGCAGTCTCTGTATGGCCTTTCCTTCAGTCTCTGCTCCACACTTTGTCTCAATATTTCCTTCTATGAGTATTTTGTTCACCCTTCTAAGAAACACTGAAACATCCACACTTTGGTCTTCCTTCTTCTTGGGCTTCATATGGTCTGTGAATTGAATCTTGGGTATTCCAAACTTTTGGGCTAAGATCCACTTATCAGTGGGTGCATACCATGTGTGTTCTTTAGTGACTTGAGTTACCTCTCTCAGGATGATATTTTCAAGTTCCATCCATTTGCCTGAGAATTTCATGAAGTCATTGTTTTTAACAGCTGAGTAGTATTCCATTGTGTAAATGTACCACATTTTCTGCATCCATTCCTCTGTTGAGGGACATCTGGGTTGTTTCCAGCTTCTGGCTATTATAAATATGGCTGCTATGAACATAGTGGAGCATGTGTCCTTATTACATGTTGGAGCATCTTCTGGGTATATGCCCAGGAGTGGCATAGCTGGGTCCTCAGGTTGTACTATGTCCAATTTTCTGAGGATCTGCCAAACTGATTTTCAGAGTGGTTGTACCAGTTTGCAATCCTACCATCAATGGAGGAGTGTTCCTCTTTCTCCACATGCTCCCCAGCATCTGCTGTCACCTGAGTTTTTGATCTTAGACATTCTGACTGGTCTGATGTGGAATCTCAGGGTTGTTTCGATTTGCATTTCCCTGATGACTAAGGATGTTGACCATTTCTTTAGGTGCCTCTCAGCCCTTCGAGTTTCCTCAGTTGAGAATTCTCTGTTTAGCTCTGTTCCCCATTTTTTAATAGGGTTATTTGGTTCTCTGGAGTCTAACTTCTTCAGTTCTTTGTATATATTGGATATTAGTGCTCTATCAGATGTAGGATTGGTAAAGATCTTTTCCCAATCTGTTGGTTGCCATTTTGTCCTATTGACAGTGTCCTTTGCCTTACAGAAGCTTTGCAATTTTATGAGGTCCCATTTGTCGATTCTTGATCTTAGAGCATAAGCCATTGGTGTTCTGTTCAGAAACTTTTCCCCTGTGCCCATGTGTTCGAGACTTTTCCCCACGTTCTCTTCTATTAGATTCATGTATCTGGTTTTATGTGAAGGTCCTTGATCCACTTGAACTTGAGCTTGTACAGGGAGATAGGAATGGATCAATTCATGGATTGGCAGGATTAATATAGTAAAAATGGCCATCTTGCTGAAAGCAATCTACAGATTCAATGCAATCCCCATCAAAATCCCAACTCAATTCTTCATAGACTCAGAAAGAACAACTCTCAAATTTATTTGGAATAACAAAAACCCCAGGATAGCAAAAACTATTCTCAACAATAAAACAACTTCTGGGGGAATCCGCATCCCTGACCTCAAGTGATAAAAACTGCATGGTATTGGTACAGTGACAGGCAGGTAGATCAATGGAATAGAATTGAAGACCCAGAAATGAACCCACACATCTAAGGTCACTTGATCTTTGACAAAGGAGCTAAAACCATCTAGTGGAAAAAATGACAGCATTCTCAACAAATGGTGCTGGTTCAACTGGTGGTTAACATGTAGAAGAATGCAAATTGATCAGCAATGGTTCTTAAGTGGAACTTTGAGCATCCTCAGGCTCAGAGGACCTTCCTATCTATCTCTGCAGTCACAGTTAGTCTGTTTCTGGGGTTACAGGTTTCTGGGGGAAGAAGTGTTTTGGTTTGTATCAGAAGCTTTTGGGGAACTAGGGTTTGCTGCCAAATGATCATAAACTGGAATCATTGGGCATGTAATAAATTTGCTAGTCTTCTAGGTAGAGCTGGGATAGTGAAACTCTAGCACTGAGGATATCCTGGGCTTAAATGAAATTATAGGTGTCCACTTCTCCTCAAACTGTAATATTCTCTCTCTCTCTCTCTCTCTCTCATATGTGTGTGTGTATGAGAGAAACAGAGAGAGAGAATTTTTTTAGTTGGTACCTCAAGTACACACCGCTACAGACCTACAGATGTGGTTTCTTAGCTGAGTGCCCTATTAGTTCTGAGAGAGATAACGATGTGATGTAGAGACCCCTGTTTGCTCTTGCCAAGTAAGGGTTTTTCTTGTTCCCATGACAATGGTAGGGCCTCTTGTTCTTTTGGCTTCATAGTGTCTTAAGATTAATGGTCTACAAGTTTTCAAGTATCCAGAAGATTCCAAACCCTTCTGTCCTAGGCACAGACCGTCTCAGGCAAGCTTCATATAGAGACATTTATCACACCAGAGCAGGGGATTCTGAACTAACAAATTTGAGTGTAACAGCATTTGGCAGGTATTAAAAGCAAAAAACTGAGATGCTCATAGAACAAACCATGGTGGGTGTTCACTAGAGTGCACTTGACATACACGTGCCAGCAGAGAAGGGCTGACCCCTAGTGTCACTCCTCCATGGCCCAGGCTTGTCATACTTGCCTTTGATCTGCTCCAGGAGAAGCTCATAGAATCCTATGAGGGCATCGTGTGCTGACAGCTCACTGCTGCTTAATACACACATGTTCTTTGAAGCACCATGATGAGCACATGTGGTCTCCACTCAGTACCCAGGGTTTGTGTTCTGTGTTCTTCCACAACCACTTCCCAGAACTCAATGTTTACAATAGAAAAGGTGGGTGTCATAGGGTATTACTTATTTTTATGTGTTTAATTCTAGTTATTTTAGAATAAAGATGTATCTTCCTCGATTCTCTGAAAAGATAAGCCACCTCACTGTGGCCCTGCTGATCCATTTGCTCTGTTGTGCTTTCTCCTTGTTTCGATTTCTTTATTTCTATGGAGGTGTGTGGCATGTGTGTGTGGTGTATATACTTGCTAGCATAGTTGTACACATGTGTGCATGTGGACACAAGAATATTGAGTGCATGTGGAGGTCCAAGGTCAACTCTGGGTATCTTCGTTGATTGCTCTCCGCCTTTACGTTTTGAGGCTGTATCTCTCACTGAATGTAAAGTTCATTGATGTAACAAGGCTAGCTAGTCGATGAGATCCAGGGATCTCCCTGTCTTCATGTTCCTTCCCTACCCCTGTCATTAAGAGAACAGGTCTATACAGGCTATCACACCTGGCGCTTTTGCAGATCTGTCTGTCTGTTTGATATGGTCGTTGGGGATCTGCACTCAGGCCTTTATGCTTGTACTTTGCCTGCTGAGCCCCTGAGGACTTCATGCATACAGGATCTAAGGCCCTAACTGTCTGTTTCACAGTTAAAAAATAATGATATCAATAATGAAACCCCCATTGATCACTTAATATTTCTTCAGAGAAGACTGTCACCTAGTATGAATTTTGAAGGTGTTCAAACACTTTGACCACATGGCTAAGTATACACTTAGAAACCTTGAGTCCCTGTGTGTTTACTCTGGTGATACTTATCAAACTGATGGCTATAGCCAACCTAATGTCTGATAGAAATGAAGTAACTGATTAAGTCATGATCATTAACTGGGTGTTAAAATCACACATGCTCTTTAAATGCTGTGTTTTGTAACATTTGCAAAGGTTCATGGGCTGCCACAGTGTGCATCTGTTTTTAAGTAGCCTTGAAACATTGGCCATAAAGCCAATTGAAAACATTATCTCTTAGAACACAGCTCTAGATTTCATAAGCTTTCAATCTACTACAACTAGTGTGTGTCTTTTCTGATTATGGGAGAAGACCTTCTGACTAACAAGAAAGGATACACTGGAGTCTTTTGAATCCACAGCTCTCATCTGTGAGGCTCCGTGAAGGTGCTTGTGGTTGCTCTTGGTTATTCTTCAAATGCACTGTAGGCTTGTGACTCTAGTACAGACTCCCTAAATTGCTTCAGAAAGGTCCGTTAAAATGCTGTCATCTGCTGGATGTGGCGGTACACACCTGTCATCTCTTCCCTGGAGTGGCCAGAGTGAGCTATGTGGAAAGACCACGTCTCTCACACACAAACATGATGCTATCAGTATAATCAGAGCTCACTACGAAAAGAAGATTGGTACATGCATGTTCAACAAGCATTCTGCCAGCTCCAAAATCAGACATGCAAACAAGATTTGCTCCAAGAAAAAACAATGCCTGTTCACCTCATGCATGCAACCAAACGGTGCTCAACTCATCCATCTCCTACTGTCTGCTCCTCTCACCCCACTCCACTCATCAATAAAACACTAAACACCCTTCTTTTCTTTCTCATTTTATTCTGGACCTTCCCTGGTTTTCTTCTTCTATTTTTATCTTGGCTTAGAAGCCTGTGTATGGCCAGGCCTTTGTCCAGTCTCTTTGTTCTTCTTTTGTGACCTGTGGTACTTTGCCACCATTTGATATGCTTGGGCTCTCTAACAGGCTATACATAGTGTCAGTTCTACCAGATTTTACATGTAATTCAGTCAGGGCCTAATGTAATGACTGGGACTGACATCAGCATCCTGTTGTGCTCACACCTATTGTATCAGCATCTGATAAATTCACATAAATGACAGGAAAGCACTGATATCTGCCCCAGGAGTGGGCCACCATAATCCTCTGTTGCCAGAGTAGCCAGGACATTTCTTTTTAAATGTCTTGTGATTCTTGTATTCCCAAATACTTCAAGTACTATTTCAGTAAAGCCTCTAAGGAATGAAGGCGGTGTCATGCACATGGGTTAATCTTGGAAATCACCTGAGAATAGAAGAAGCCTACAGGTGATGTAAAGCTCATCCCTGCCGTTCAGAGGGCCTGTGAGAGAGCCCTCTGTCCCCTGGTGAGCAATAAAGTGCACCTGCCAGAACATTCTGCTGATCCACTCAAACATCTCTACTTTATGACAGAGCTCTTTAGACAATATTGAACACTGTCTCTATTTGCCAACTAGGTTCCAGGAAAAAAAAAAACAAACTATCTTGAGTCTATGAGAAAGTCAAATACTCTGCCATGGGGGTAGCTCTGTTTGAATTTACCAACAGAGGTTTGAGACAAGCAATCAATCTTCAGATATTACTTTTAGAACAAACAAGGAGTTGGGGATGAGACAAGGTAACTCAGTAAAGTGTTTGCCCTGCAAGCATGAGGATCTGAGCTTTGTCCCCAGATTTGCTTCTAAAGCTCGTTTGAAGCATGCATGTCATATATTGTATAATCCAGCACTAAGGACGCAGAGAGGTGGAAAGATGCCAGGGCCTTGCTGGACAAACCAGTCTAGCCACGTCAGCAAGTTCTAGGGTCAGTTGGAGACCTTCTCAAAACAGAATGTGAAAAATGATTAAGGGAGACACCTGACATCAACCCCTTGTCCACACACACACACACACACACACACACACACACACACGCACTTTGTCACACTTCTGTGATTCTATTAGTTGTGGAAGAATGTGATAAGATGTTCGTTGTTTCTTAATCTACAAATTAGTCTTGTTGCTTTATTGTTCTTTATAGAAATACACGTGAAGTTTTCTAACACAAAGCAAGGGATTTGGAAGATTCTAATCATCCCTTCATTAGAGTTGCTGAGCTTAAGACAAAGATCCCTTGAGCCTCTCCCTTTCTGCACTGATGCAGGGGGCTGTCTGCTGTAAGGTGCACTGCACAGGTGCTGGGTCAGGGCCAGACCCCTCTCCACCTGCAGGAAATGAATCTCTGGGTTTAAGTGCACTCATACCCTAGCGGCCCCCATTGGGTTAAGGACCTGAGGACCAAGGTATGGGGAACAGTGAGTTTCTGTATAGTTACTAATACATGGAAATAATCTTTTATATGACTTCCAAATCAGAGGAATTAAAAATCACTTATGTAATTTTACATGTGCTCTATAAGACACACACAGAGTGTGAATTTTAGTGTGAAGCTCAGCAACTGCATGTTAGTTCTGATATTAGCAGCTAGGTGGCCGGTGCTCTTAGGCCTTTTGGTATGGCAAGGCCACCCTCTTCTCTTCCAGGCCTCTGTGTTCTTGGTAGTATTGGTTGTGTTCATGTGTGCAAAATAGTGAGGCTTCACAGTTGTGGACATCAGGGTCAGGGTTCCTCCACATGACTTGGCCTATGCTTGGTGTGCCCCTGGGGACAGCTGCTTGCTTCCTCAGGCTGACCTAACCTTGTGTTTATACTCCATCATGCTGCCTTTGAGATGGGCTTCCAAAACTCTACTATACAGTGTCCCTAAAGAGGAGCCTCTGGGGTACCAGGTCCCAGTGTCTAAGAGTGGAGCCTCCTGGTGAAAACGGGTTGGTATTACCCTCATCTGTCAGGAAGGTGAGGAAAAGAACATTCCAATCTCCTCATGGCTTCAGTTGAACTCAGGAAATCTCTCCTGAAGCACTTGGATGGCTTCTGCCTATTTCATCTACTTTCTTCCATCCATGGTGGTTTAGGAGTAACCAGACAACAGAGAGATGGGTGGGGTGACTGGTAAACAGAGCTTAAGGCCTAGGATTACTAGAGCTGCCAGCCTTTAAGAATCTATCCCAGGACCCCAGGGACAGAGTTGGTGTCAGGATCCTGCTCCTTCTGGATAATAAGGTCAAGGTTGACAGAGCTTGAAGATTACCATCTCTTGTGACCCATTCATTCAGTCAATAGTTCCCTGCACACACTTGGCCAATCCCATGCGAAGTGATGTCCTGGATGTGGTGAGGCTGAGAAGAGGAGGAAAAGACAGGTGTACTCTGAACACTCATCCAGTCCCTTTGTTTCTTGCTTACAGCACCTCATGACTAGCAGGTGAGAACTGAGTCTGAACTTATCTCCCATTGCAAAGGAGACTCGGGCTCCCAATCTCAGATAGTCAACCGTTGTTATGTAACTTAACAGCTTTTCAGTTGTTCCCAGGGGGCAGGATGGTGACCTCCCTGGCATTGCAAAGGGCTCAGAGTTTAGTCTTTATGGGTCGAGAGGTCACTAGATGATGGCTTGCTACAGACAGATGCCCACGTGGAAGAGAGGAGACAGGCGAAAGTTGGCAATCGGGCCAGGGCTCAAGCACTCGTGTGCTTCCCTGTGCTTTCTGGAGTGATTTTTAGACAGTGTGAATATTTTGTATTCAAGAGACTATGGTTTGAGTCCTTGTTGCTAGGCACCAAAGTTTGCACTCAGGCTTGAGTAGCATGGAGCTCGCGACATATAGGATCCTGGTACATGACATATAGGATCCTGGTAGGGACGATTCGGAAGAATGGGTTCATTGTTGTTTGTTTTGTTATTAAGGAAATGTCTACCTTGCACAAAATTTACTGCCCGACCATGCTCCTCTGGGCAGTAGCACTGTGCTTACAGTGTGTACCTATGGCTCCACCCTCACAGGGCCTCCCCAGGGCATCATTGTTCTTTAAAGTAAATAAGACTTACAGGAGTGAGAAATGGATCCCAGAAGCTGGCCTTGGGACAGTCTGGGTGAAAGGTAGAAAGGACACACAGCCTCTTGACCGTCACTTCCTCTGGGCACAAGGGTGTATCTTGACAAGGATGACCTTGTCCTGTGGAGTAACCTTTAGAGGTCACTGACTGTGGCAGCAAACTTCTTTGTCTTTAAAGCTGAGACACTGATGGGCCCCAGGATCCCCAAATAGAGAGTCCAGGTTTTAGAATCTCAGATTTTGCAAATGGGTATTGAAGTTGAACTCTTTCACCTGAATGGGACTCCAGATATGTACTCCAGACCCAGTGCTGCTTCCGAACTGAGAGTTCTGGGCTGGTCTGCTCACACGGGAAAACTGCCTCACCACCGTCCACCCATGCCTGGGTCCTGTTTGTCTATATAGTCCATTCCTTCCATTTTATACTTGCTAGCAATACTGCATTAAGTCTATAGTATAATTTTATTTCAAGTCCCTCAAATATTTGAAATCGGGTCAGGCAAATGTCAGGATAGCCTGTTTCCAAATGTGTAGATGGACACAGTCTGACATTCCACAGACTAGGAATAAAGAGAAGCTGACCTCTGCTCCTAACTGAGGACTCGGTGTCCCCTCTGGTGGTGTCTGTTTTCTTGGGAAGCTTTCTGTATAATCCTTGTACCCTTGAGCTGTCATAGGTTCGCCCTAGACCCTCCCTTAGAAACCTATAAATAAATTGCGTGAGCTTTTGGGAGATTTTTGCAGTGCCTATAATCACATGTAGAATTCTAATTGCTTGTACTTTGTAACTTCCCAAGTAATGCTGATCATAAGAGGTGAAGCTGCTTGGTAGTTGTCAGCCTACTGTGAGAACTGTGGAGCTGTCTGTGCTAATCCGCCATAGCTCATTCTGTCCTGAGAGGGAGTTTTGTGAAATGTCTCTTGAGATTCTGCATGCGTACACCCGATCCCAGAGCAGCATAAAAGCTAGTTTCATAATCTATGTGAAGTCTTCTGAATTCTGAATCTTGATGGGTCCTGTAAAGGAAGGATAGAGCCTGCTCTCTTGGCCTTAAAGAGAAACTGGAAGTGCAAACCCTGGAACCTTTTCAGAATACAGTCCGGTATATTTAGCCAGCCCAGCCACATGAACCCGCAAGTGTGTGACCAGCACAGCCATGGCTCTGGGTGAATCATCTTCAGCAGGGTGTAGGGTCCTGGATAACGACAGAGCCCCAAAACCATGTGGGCTGTTGAAAGGTGGGTTTGAAGGAAGGGTGAGAGAAGAGTCACACTATGCCCTGTCCTCTGCCAATGGCCCTCCTCTGAGGGTGGCTTCATGAACTTGAGGAAAGAAAGGTACTTTCAATAAGAGTGTTATTGGGGGGGGGGATCTGAAAATTACATTAGCATCCACTGCAACTGCTTATTGAAAGATGCTGGCTTAGATCCATGTGCGAGTTATATGCACTTATATGCAGACACACATTAGGGAAACACACCTTGGCCCTTGCATTAGGATGATGATGTTCTGGGTTGCTGGTTATCTTTCTAAGAGGGAAACTCTGGTTGAAGAACTTTAAATCACACACATCACTTAGGGAGAGTTTGGCAAACATCAAAGCTATGAGGGCAGAGAGTCGTTGCTAATGAGGGTCCTTGGGGATAGTTTTATGTCAACATCTTTGTAAAGGGTGTGGCAGGAGCAATACAATCTAAATCCTTGAAGCTCATATGCCAAAACTGCTTCCTCATTTACCTTTCTGTGGTTCATGGCTTCCCTTGTAAATGTTTTCCTGCACTTAATTCTTTCTTGACTTCCTCTTCAGTTCTCCCTCCATCCTCCACCCAGCTGGCTCCTCTAACAGGCGGGGGTTCAACAGAACACACAGCCTTGAGCTGCAGTGGATACATGGGGAGGCCTTGTCCAGATAAGGCAGAAAAGACCCAAGGAGAAATTGAACCTCGAGTGACCGTATGACCCTGTAGCCTCATGCCCAGAGAGGACATGGAGTATGAAAAGGAACCACAGAGGGACAAAGAAGACAGTTAGGTGATGGCCCTGCTATGAATCACTCTATAACCAGTGCAGATATACAGTATACAGGATAGATCACATCAGAATACTGCCCAAAGGATCAAAGATCTAGTTTTAAATGGCAGTATAATTCTGACTGTGGGATCTCATAGAAGAGAGATAATCTTTGAAGGAGTGGTAGAGACTACAGCCTGAGTGTACATTGCTAGGGATGAGCCTGAGGTGGGGTGGGTCCATGCAGCTGCTGGCTAAGGTCCAAGGCTGGGCATGATTGATTCCGGAGAGGTCACGGAAGCAAAATGTGTTCTTATCTCTGTCAGCTTTGCTGTTCATGGGAGAAAGGACATGCAGTCATAGATAGTTTTATATTTTCTAGTAGCTATGTGTAGAAATGGTACAAAGAAATAGACAGAGTTAAGGTCGGTTTCCTTACCCACAGCCCTAATTCTTGAAGGGGCGAACGTCCACCATATTAGATGATACTGGTCCAACTTCCTTGGTGGCTGCCGTGACTTGCAGACCATACTTCATACACTACCTAGGATACTACTCGTCCAGAAACTTATAGGCATAAGGGACTCTCTATCTGGCCTCTTTGTAGCCCGGCACAGACTATCCTAGAGCCAAGATAGGCTCATTGCTCTTTCTGCATTGAGCTTTTAGCCCTGGTTCTGTGAAATTACAAAGATGTTAATAAAAAAGAAAGAAAGGAAGAAAGGAAGAAAGAAAAGAAAAGCATTGTGATAATCCCAGGGGCAGGAAGCTGTGGAGTGGAGCCTAAAAGCCTGTGTCAAAATATTCCATCATAGGCTCCACTATTGTAGAAAACAGCTGAATCTCTGGCTCGGTGACTAACGCATGAGTTCACACCAGGATATTTACTTTAAGAGCTGGTGTTCTGATGCTAGTTGCAAATTAGAAGTAATCAGGCTGTCCCCTACCTGATGTTTCTACATTATATTTCAAAAAAAAAGTGCTGAGAGCTCCCTGAAGAAAAGTGCTGCATTAAACCAAACAACATGGCGATGATTCCCGTCTGTGCCCCTGCTGGACCTCAAGCTAAACTAGGTCAGAAGTTGGTCCCAAGCTACTTCGCTGTAGTGAGTAAAATTCCAAAGGCAGCTCACATGGCCTCTTTATTCTGCTGGGGCTCTTATCATGAACAGCCCAGACTGGGTGACTATGACAGCCTAGCCACAGTCCCCCCAGGTCTGGAGGCCAGAAAGCAGCAATGGGGGAAGGGAGGGACAGATAGAAGATTTCATCCTGGCAAGGCCAGGTCCCTGGCCACCTACTGACTCTGTATACAGTATTCAAAAGAGAAGGGGGTTAATGGGCCTCCCCCCCCCAAGGACAGTATTCTTATCTATCTGTAGCCAGATTTAATCTAAATCTGCTTCACAAGCATTGCAGCAGTCACATTGGGGATGTTGGGAGGGACTTCTAAAGTGACCACTTCCTGAATCCATAAGTGAGCTGTGCCCTGGGTAGATCCTGTGGGATGCTTACAGTCCTAGGTTGGACTTTCAGGACTGCAAGATCCCACACAGTGCCAGCTCTGGAGAGCCTGTCAGATGCGGGATGCATGGGGTTGAACCCAGCTTGCCACTGCTGAGGGTAAAGTAAACTCAGAGCTATGTTTCAAAGACTTGCATTTCCAACAGCTAGATAGGGTGTGTGTCTCCTGTAGGTGTTGAGGAAAGAATGTGGTAGACTCTGCCTGGTGTACTGTCAAGATGCCACAGAAACAAGAGCGTCCCAGACAAAAAACAGACTTTTTTTTTTTTTAAAGAAAACAGAATCCAACTTTGAGAACCCGTTGCCAGTTTAACTGGTGTTTATCTTCAATCGCTAGGATTTGGGACAGATGTTATCATGCTTTCTGGGTACTGCTTAGTTTTAGGGTTGCACCATGAGCAAGACAGGCCCTTAGAACTAGAGGAAAATGCTAAGCAGCTCCTCCTGGCCTAGCACCCCAGCACGTAAAATATAGCACAGACCAGCACCCCAGCACGGATTTGTCTGATTTATAAGCAGACTTCATCCTTATCTTAAACAACTGTCAGCCAAGGCATCTCTTGAACTTTGGGTATGACCTGAGCTCAGACTCTCCAGTCAATGCAACAACCTCAGCAGCTTGTCTAGCCCATTCCCTCTCGGTGGCGTCTTGGGGTAAGGATCGCTACCCTTGAGTGGAAAGTAGTTTTGTACAGGTTCTTCTTGGCTCCTGAGTTCTGGCCAAGTATCCTCTAAAGCTGAGCCATCAACAGTGGCATTCCGCTTTGTCGCTCTATGAAAATGCTGGTGAGGTCATCTCCACTCTTACCCAAGCCCTTTTTGGCCTCTCCTGGGCTGCAGAGCCTCTAAGCCAAGGGTGTATTCCCCACAGGCACCTAGCACTTCAGAGAGCCGATCCTCTACCATAGGACACTGTGTCCCTGGTTGCATGTCCAGTCTTTTCTGTGGAGCTTGATTGATCTCTCTCCCTCACTTCCTAGTGTGAGGTCTTTAGAGTCTGCTGAGCAGATGGTTCCTGCCCTGGGTTCTCATTTCCATGGCATGGGTAAAATGGTGCTATCCTCTCCAGTTCTCGCTCTCGCCGTAGACAAACTCCCTTCAGAAGGTAGAAGCACCTCCTACTTCCTCAACAGTCTTCTGAGAACAAGAAGCTCCCCCTGGGGCCCGGTGCCCACCTTGGGAGACGGAAGCTCTAACACTGAGCTATGTAAGGCCCATATGTGGTCTCGCTGGCTCTTTCCTGACCTGCTATGGGATTGCGCAGATGATGGAGAGAGTCCACCCATCGCTCTGGTATGTCAGACCATGCTCTCCCTCCCACTGGAAGGACATGTTCAGCTTTAAAGGTGTGGCTCCCACCCCAGCAAGTGAAGTGGTGAAGTGGTAATGCTTCTGCAAGAGAAGAGAGAGAGAGACAGAGACACAGAGAGAGGGAGAGAGAGAGAGAGAGAGAGAGAGAGAGAGAACACACTGTTTCCCCATGGTCAGAGAAAGAAACACAGAAGACAGCTCAGCTGCTGACCCTTGCAGACTGGGCAGGCCGGCCCCACAGCCAGGGAAGCTTTTTAGTTCCCCACTGTATACTCTGGTGTAGGGGCCATTTTAATATTCACGAATTACCTCTTAAGCCATAGGAAAGTGACAACTCTGGCTGGCCATGCATCTTCAAAAGGGAGCTAAAACACTTGCAAGCATTAAATCTGAAAGAATACAGACAGCTGGTGAAGCTCTCCTGAAGCTACTGGGCAGACAATCATGTGGATGTGACCCTAGATGGTGGTGACCACGGATGTCAGTGAGGGCATAATAAAGAAGGCTCTGCTCCTTGACTCGAGCCTTTGCAGGGGGCAAACAGGACTCACTAGCTTCCACTCAAGACAGAAGTAGTAAACAGAGCTTCTTAGAGAGCAGCAGTCCACCTGCCTCCAAAACAGAGGACTCTCCAGGAACTGGAGTGCTTTATTTTTGTTTTGTTTTGTTTTGTTTGAGAAATATCCTATTGTGTTCTAACATCAGAGGAAATTCAACTGTTTTTATTTTAAAAGAAAGTAAATGGGACCATAAAAGAGACAAGTGTTTCCTTCTGAACCCACAAAGTAAATTAAATTTACACAGCTATCTTTCAAATATAAATAAAAGTTTAAAATACCTTGAGGAGAGCTTCAAGGAAAAAAAAATGAAGTAAAATCTGTGAGGGAAGGACTGGTCCGGATATGTGCTGCTGTATACGCTCCCCAGGCTACATGTTCACTGATCAATGCCTTGAAGATCATGATCATGATTAACTGAACGATGGACATCCCAGGGCTCAGTTTAAGACCCAGTTCCTTTCCGAATCACATTGGAATCGTCACTTGTCATCCACACAGGCACAGATCACCACAAACTGTTGGTAAGTGGACCGGTGATAAGTTTGGGGGCAGATAAGTATGGCTCAGTACAGCTATGCAGGATGTCCATCTCAGCAGTGGGCAAATGCCCACATCCAAGCTTATGGAGACTTTGGAGTGGCCCAGACCCATGTGTAGGTTTGCTTATTCCTCCCTACTCATAACTCTCAAACACACCTAAAACCTCTGATGATGAAGACAGCCTATCAAGCCCAACGAGATATGGAAGTCAAAACAGCACAATCAAATGCCCCGGCCCTTTATAGGTCTCCACACATAATAGCTATGAAGGTCATAATACATATTAACTATAGGAGTCTTAATATATAGTAGCTATGGTGTTTTCAACATGTAATACCCATGGGAATCTCAATATATATTATCTGTGGGGGTCTCAATACATACTAGCTGTGGGGTGACCAAGCAGAGGACCTTGATATTATCCTGTTATGATTTAAATACATCACTCTTGCTTTTCATTTTGTTTAGGAAAAACAGTTCTTCACCATTTCATATTACACAAACACAGTATTAAATTATACTTTAATTTTTTAAAATTAATTTAAATGTGCTTAAAACATTGGTTTTGGTCCTAAGAAGAAAGGGTTGGACTTCTGTCTCTGCCGTGGACAAGTCCAAATGGCACCTAAGACTCGGTTTCTTCTTAAGAAAGTGGGCAACTGCAAACAAGGGTGAGAAAACATCCAACGGCTTCTGGTGTGTGACATTGTCATGACTAACAGTGTATCATGGGATCATCACATCTTGTCACTAATAACATGCTTGTTCCTTTAAGAAAAAATGGATCCTTTGTTTTCAGTAGTCTTCAAAACTCCTGGTAAACTAATACATATACTTGGTGTTCAAAGCTGGATTGTTAATAGATCCTTAAATGTTTAAGTCATTACTGGGTTATTATCAACCAGTTATCACATTGCATATGAATTTAGTCTTCTATTCTGGCTCAAGGATTATTTTATGTGTTGATTTGTTTTTTACAGCCAGCAGCTGCCACTGAGCTAGAGGCAGACATTAAATCAAAGTGTCTGTTTGGGCCTTACAGAAGTGATTGCTTCACCTAGACTTTCCTATATGCTTCCTGGGGAAAACTGGGATTTTAAATCCCCACTAAACCAGATGAAAGTCTTATTGACAGGCTACCAAGAACACAGCACAGAGAGCCCAGCCACACACAGTGAGGACATCGGCTGATAATGGCCACACGACAGCAGCTCTGTTCCCCAATAGTTACTGCCTGGATTTAGTGATTCAGGCTTGTGTCTCAGCCAGAAGGCAAGGTATTCCACCTGGCACAGAACTGGACAACCTTTTCCCATCTCAGAGAAAGCAGTCACCATCATGTGGTGAAACAGAACAGCAAGAATGGCAGGGTAGCAGTGTGTCCAAAGTTCTCACGTTCTGCACCCATACCCTGGATGTCCTTGAAGGCCAGCTGTTATGCTTCCATCTTTGGAACCTTTCCATAGGGATGGATTCCTGACCTTTCACGGTTCCTTCACCCGCACCCCCTTACACATCTGCTATATCAAACCTGCCCTTCTTATTTTGAGTTATTGTGAGTGACATCTGAAATTTCAGAACGGCACCTGGTTCACTCTTGTAGATTTCACCTCTTCTAGATGAGTGGCCAAATGATATACCACGAAAGGATGCACAACCTGTCAGTAATAAAGCAAAAAGTAGAAAGTTCTTAAACACTGGATTTGGCAAGTATTCAAATACTGCTTAGTGTACTATACTTCTGCATGCAAGCTGTGGACACACTGACTGATGTGGCTTCTCTGAAGAGAAACCTAAAATGCTGTCCCAGAATAATGCTATAGACAACTTTGATCTGCTGGGTTCTTATAAAAACACTGGAAAATAAGCAGAGAATGTCAGGCAGAACTTTATCAGAACTCTGAAAAGTAACCAAATGTTTGCCTCAACCAAGGAAATACTTTTTTCAAAGCAGGGATGGGTGGTGGATAGTGACCTTCTACATGGAAAGAAGGCATGGCAGACGTAACTCCACCAACCCTAGCTGTAAGAGGCAGCCTTGAAGAGAGGAGCCATGTTCCCAGTGGGCCAGCACTGCTATGTAAGGGGAGGTGTATTTTGTCCATAAGGTACCACATGTAGCTGTTCCATTGTAAGGGGAAGGTGTATTTTGTCCATAAGGCACCACATGTAGCTGTTCCATTGTGTCGTTGGACACCAGGGGACTATAACAAGGTCCTAGTCCCTGTTTCCATCTCGAGCTCAGGTCAAGATACTAAAAGAGTCTCTGAGAGTCCTGAATGCAGCAACCTGTCGAGGCTGAAAATGCAGACTGGTAGAAGTGCATGGTGTACCACTCAAGGCCTGGGGCAGCAGCTGGGGTGTTTAGAGATTAGGACCATCAAAAGCACCTGTCTGCCTGCCTCTGCCATGGTTCACAGCAGGAAGACTCAAGTTTTCCTGGGAAGTCAGGAGTGAAGTCAGGATACCCACTCAGACCATCTCTATCCCAAAACAGTAACGCTCTAGCCAAAGAGAGTAGATAAGTTGAAAAAAATTAACCCATCCAAACTGGAAAGGTAGTAATTGTTTATAGATGATAAAAATTATAGAAAACATTGAAAATTCCCCCACATGCTCCATATAAATAAAAGATGAGCAGACCAGGGAACAAAGTAAACAAACAAACAAACAACAAGGGAGAAAAATCAGTGTGTTTTACATACACAGAGAATGAACCATCCGAAGAAGAAGAAATGGGGTTTAAAAGTTCATTTATAATAGCATCAGAAAGAATAAAATACAATCAGGTGATGTCATTCAGGGTGGTAGAAAGCTTGCTTAGCGTATGAGAAACCTTGGACTCAGTCCTCACCATTGCAAATAAATCAAAGAAAAATAAAATGCCTAAAAATAAGTGTATCTACAGAGAAAAACATGCCGAGTGAAAGTTATAAGCTAGTACTATTGGAAATCAGGGGAGCAGCAGGAAATAGGAAGGTGTCTGTGTTCACAGATAGGCAGCCAATCTTATGAAGATGTCTGTACAACCACTGTGGTGGTCAGCTTCAGTGTAATCCCTGTCAAACCCAGTGATTTTCTTTTGTTGTTGTTGTTGTTGTTTTGTTTTGTTTTCGAGACAGGGTTTCTTGGTATAGCCCTGGCTCTGTAGACCAGGCTGGCCTTGAACTCAGAAATCTGAATGTCTCTGCCTCCCAAGTGCTGGGATTAAAGGCATGTGACACTACTGCCTGGCATCAGTGATTTTCTTTTTAACTAGGAAAGGCCATCTTAAAATTCACATGGACCCTGAAATCAAAACCGTATGGCAAAAGAAGAAAATAGGAGACTCAGGCTTCCTAATTTCAGGATATATCCCAGAGCTGTGGTGAATGGGGAAACGTGATGCTTTATTTGTGTGAGGGAAGACATCTCTATGGACTGCTCTATTGCAGTGGGAAGAAGCAGATGGCTAGAACCTCACTCACACATACTTGGACACATGACTCTCATCTAGGGTACCATGAGCACACTATTGTGTGACCATTAGATAACACAGAGAAGTGGTGTATGCGTGTACAGAGCTGTGGAGTTGGACTCCTGTTTTCCATAAACAAAACCTACACAAATGGATTAAAAACCTAAAGGAAGCATGGGAAGCTATTCAGCTCAGAAAGAAATGGGGGAGGGACTTCATTACATCAGATTTGCCAATGATTTCCTAGATATGACCCCCAAAGGCACAAGAAGAGATAAAAGATAAATCAGAATTTAAAATTTAAGCCTTCTTGTTGGGTAGGTAGGGAGATGGGGAAGATCTGGAAGAACTTGAAGAAGGAGGAAAAAAAATGATCAAATTATATTGTATGTCATTAAATTTAAATTAAAAAATGTCAACCTCTCGTGTAAGAGAGGTCATTATCATCAGAGTAAAAAGGTCACGAAGTGGGAGAGGATTATCTGCAGATATAAATCTCCTTGAAATGGACACTCAGAGTATGCAACATGCCAACTCAACCACAAAAGACATAGCTGGGGTTCAACAACGGACATGTGTAATCCCAGCACTTGAAAGTGAAGGCGTGGGAATTGGGAGTTCAAGGTCATACATAATGACTGTACGCACTCAGCTACATGAGCTTGGGTCTAGGAGAACAAAGCACACAAAGAAATCGTTGTCTCAAAACGCTAAAATGAGTTCTTAAAGGACCAAAGAATGAAAGCATTCCTCCAAGAAGACTTAAACATTGCCAATAATTGTGTGAAAAATACACATCACTTGTTCTCAGAGGATACAAAAAGATGTCACAATTCATGCATGAGGATGGTTTTCTAAAAAAAGCAATACCTCCATACATGTCCACAGCCCTTTGCACACACCAGAAAACTACAAGTGTAGGCACAGGCGTGAAGAAACTGAACGCATGGTCATCTGTGGGGAGTGTAAAGATGTATGTTCATTAAGGAATACAATTGCTGAACATGTAAAGGACGTGATCCATGGTCTGATGCTACCACTTCTAAGTGTATTCTCAAAAGAGGTGAAAGCTGAGTTTCCGGTAGATGATTGTATTCTTAAAGCAAGAAGGATAATAAATAAACCGCTCTACAAAATGGCACCCGTCCTCTGAAGCAGGAGCAGGAGAGGCTGGTGGGTGGAGGGCTTTTGAGGGTTACCTCTTGACTTATCTGTTATCTGTTGTCCAAAGCCAACAGATGCCAGAAGAGGATGAGACCAAGTACTCAAAGCAGTAACAGGAATAAAAATGTCCGCTAAGCATATGCTTCAGAGTAAAGGAGAAATTATGACATTTTAAATAAACACACATTGAGAGCTACTCTATTAGAAATGCCACAGGGGGTAAAAAAAAGCATTAGGCTTAAATAAAAGAATGCAGTGCGGAGTGCGTAGAGATTGGGTCTCATTGAGACAAAGGTGACCAGGCAAGCTAGCTTTGCCTGAGTTTGCTTTGTGACTAATTAGAAGGACTATAGGAGCTGAAATGCCTGCACAAAGATTATCCTAAGCCTGCTGTTGAGCAGACAGTGTATCAAGATAACCTCCAGTGATAAACCAGGAGAAATTAAACTGTCAGAGCTAGAGGTTTTATACTATTGAAGTTAAGTCTCATGAAACATAAATGACACCAAGAGTCTACTACCAAAAAAGTCATCTAAATAAAGGTGGAGGTGAAGGAAACGAGGAGTAAATGCACTGGTGGCAGGACCAAGCCCCACCCCCAAAGTGTACAATTCTAGAAATATACCCACAAAACGAAAAAGGGGATGCATGGATGGGTAAAGCCAGTGTTGACATAACTAAGAAAATGCGCCCTTAGGGGGACAGGCTGGAGACTTGAAACCTCACCGTCCACACAGATGAGACACAGATCAGCAAAGAGCAGAGGGCCAGAACCTCTGTGAAGAGGACAGGCTCTCCAGGGCCCTGTGTGCCTCGGCCCCAGAGAACAATAAGTAAGATGTAAAGATTGAATCTACATAGAGTGCATCTTTTAATAGCAGTAAAACATCTCTAGCTAGATTATCATAGAAAAGTAGAAATTGCTGAAGGTGGAACTCAGCGAAACAACAGCAGGGGATCATCAGGTAAGAAGAGAAGTCTCAAGGAAATTGTTATTTCTTTTAAAATGTGTTTGGTTAGTGTAATGAAGTAATGGGTTTCATTGTGATATTTCCCTATATCCTGAAGTTATATTTGTTCTTATTTACACCTCACATTCCCATATCTTCTGTTCCCCTGACAAGAGAAATCAGAAAATGCTTAAGAGATGAACACAGACAAAACCTCCATATATAAAAAAAGTTATAGGCTCTTAAAAAGGTTGTTCTCAAAGAAAAACTAATAGCCTACATTTAACAAGGAAAGACCACAAATTAAGATGACTTTATATCAGGAAGAACTGAAGACACCCACCCAGTTGACTACCATCAAGCACAAGCACCATCATCCAAACACTGGACATGGTGTTCAGAAAACAGCCAAAGCTAGTTGAAGAAAAGGAACTGTAAGATACAAATCAGAGACAGTTTTAGTACAAAGAAAAATTGTATAGCACCAACAAGAACTCGGGAAGAGCTCTTGAGAGGAACTTGAACAAATGAAAACACTGGCAAATCTTCATAGATCAATAAGGAGAAAAGAGAGACTTGTTTAAACAGACTGAATGAAGAGGAGGTACCTCATCTACTGCACAGAGGGGATGAAGGCTGGAGTCTCATTGCACACCACACAGAAGGAACAAAAGGCAACAGTGCCTTAAAAACAGTGTATAAATCCAGATGAAATGGAATAAAATCCCCACAGAAATGAACATGGCCGACCTGATTCAAAATAGGAAAACATTAATAGCACATCACAAGTTGTTATCGATTCTCCATTCAAAACCTCCCAAGGTAAACATTAAGACTAGATGGTTTTCCTGGTGAATTCCATCAAATCTATAGAGAACCAAAAAGCAACCCCCCAGTTCTTCCAGAAACCAGAATAGGAAGGAGCAGTTTCCTACATCCCTGGAGACCAACATCACCCTGAAAGCAAAGGCAATAGAGAGATTAAAGGGAAGAAAGCTACAGAGAAATATGAACGTAGATGTCAGCATCCTACCCAAACACCAGCAAACCTAGTGCTACAACCTGTTGATTGGATGAAACATGTAACCAAGTGAGACCTTTCCCAGGAATGTGAAGGAGATCCCACATAAGTACTAGTACCATATCAGGAGAGAAAAAATCTATCTGAACATCTCAACTATAGAGAAAAGGCATCTGAGAAAACTTATGCATTTTCTCAGAAAACAGGAATACACAATACAAAGATAAAGGCACAAGAAAACACCACAGTGCCCTTGTGTCTGTAGCTGAGACGGTGGAGCTGAAATCCAGAAAGCAAAGGCTTCAGAAGGTGAAGGGCATGGGTGTGGGATCTCTGTTTTTGTGGCTGGAGACAGGCAATCTGCCTGCACACCAGGAAAGGGGCAGATAAACAGGAATTCAGGGAGGACCTCAGCAGTCATCAGATCTGATGGGCACCTGATTGCAGATTCATAGATACACCAGGATAGACTATAACCCAGGCTAAGAAACTAGACAGAATACTGAGAATTAACTCCAAGTTAATTCTCATAAACATAAACACAAAACATACAACTCTATGACTGTTAGAAGTTACCACACGGGAGAGTTTAGGGGACCTCAGGTTTGGTAACTGCTTTCCCGTTACAACATCCAAGATAATTGAGAAAAGGAAAGATTGACTCTTCCGTTCTGTTGAAATTGGCATCTCTTCTCCATGGAAGGTATTGTTAGAATCAAGGACAAACTGACAATTTGACATGTACGTAATTTCTATGTTCTACACGGAACTGCATCTAAAATGCACAAAGACCTCAAAACTGGGTGCTAATAAGTTAAACACATAGGCCGATATTTAGAGGCCCCTGGGTTCTGGGGGAAGGTCTGCCACATAGTAGGTTACATGGATTCTAGTCGGGATGTCACCGAGACTGGGAACTCTGCCAGCGCTAACAGCACTGTGATGGATTTAACACTGGAAATGGGTGAACTGGCCAATTCTATGTTTTTCATGTTTAACCACTGTGAAAAATGTTTTACAAAGTAAAATAAAATGCTCATGCCTTTGACTGGGCTCGTGAGCTTGGAACTGTCACACACACACACACACACACACACACACGCACACACACGTATACTCACAAACATAGAGTGCAGCTATTTCTTACAGCAGGGTGCATAGGAATAAAAGGTCGAAGATGAATTGGGTATCCACACAGAAGAAATTGTTACTATGCTTCACATCTGTGTCTGCTCCCAGGACATCTGGGGGAACTGGAGGTCTGAGAGGGAGGAGGCTCAAGCTACCATGATGCATGGATCCCTTTTAGGGATGCTGTGCTTCCTAAAACTTGATTCAGGCTCATGCTTTATTTGTGTGCCCTTAGGAATAAAGGACAGAGGTTAGACCAAGCACGTGCCCACTGGTCTGTGCATGGTGCCACCTTTTCCTGCCTGGGAAAGGTCAGAGCCAAAGGCTGAACACTATGCCTGGTGGGGTTCTGTGTCTGTGTGCTGCATGGACTTGGGATTGCCTTGAAAACAAAAAGCCAGAAGCCAGACACAGAAGTGGCCTGTGGCCAGGAACCTGTAGAGCCTGTTCCCAGTAGCTGGAATATTGTTTATACCCTCTCTTTTACCACGTGGGTACACCTCTAACATTCAACATTCTTTTAGCAGGTAAATAAAATGCTGGCTCTTTCGAGTAAGGCCTAGTTGACCCTCGCCACTTAAATTCCTCAGGACTCCACC
Organism: Rhynchomys soricoides; assembly: GCA_019843965.1. Taxonomy (NCBI): domain Eukaryota; kingdom Metazoa; phylum Chordata; class Mammalia; order Rodentia; family Muridae; genus Rhynchomys; species Rhynchomys soricoides. Next base: position 4,047,251 of record JADRCH010000044.1, on the reverse strand, counting down.
AGTCAGCAAACATAGCCTCGCTCTGCTAGCGACAGCATAGCCCTATTTATGGGTACTCTGGGTATTATCCTAAAAAGGCCCATGATTTGCTGAATAATGATACCACGGACTCAAATAGTATGCAAAAGCAAAGAGCATTTTATTTTGCAGAAGTCCAGCATGCTGGGGTCTCCCATTACCTAGATAGAGATGCCCCAGTGAGTTTGCAGACCCAGTTTAAAGCATGTTAGGGGAATTCTGAGGAAGGGTAGGTGACCTCTATCTTAATCATTGGCTCTATCTCTAGGGACATTCCAGAACCATTGCTGGGGCATTGGGGGTGGGGGGACTGGAAACTGTTACTGAGGAAGTCTGGAAACTGCTGCTGACCCATTCTCCTTGCCTCAGGACAGATGGCAGAGTAGCTTCTGAGGCCTGGATTTGCCCAGACTTTCCCAGTTCTTGGAAACTTGAGATTTAGGCCTAGTCTCCTGAACTGCCAATTTGAAGCCTGTCATGGAGTCAACCTGTCTCAGTCCAAAGTTAATAAAATCCTTTAAAAAAAGTCAAGAACGATCACTCAACAGTGAGGATAGTTTGGCCATGATTGCATTTTTCTCTTTCTCCCAGGGGATGTGACACACTCAGACCCCAGTCAGAAAAGTGTGTTGGGGGATTTGTACAGTACATCTTGCCTGCTGTATGTCTGTCCTGCAAGTTAGTCCCACAATCTCATTTACAGGATTATATAAATCATCTCAATTACAGGATTATATAAATCTCAATTACAGATTTGTTTCAAAGGAAAGGTTTTTTGCTTATTTTGTTTTCATTTTGTCTTTAAGACAAAAAGTGTATAAATTCTGAGTTTCACAGAGAGGAGAGGAGTGGACCCAGGCCCACCCAGACTAGAGGCATCTGTGACTGTTCTCTCAAGCCAGTAGTTACTTTAAAGACTAAAGGTTTACAGTCCACTTCACTTCCAAAAGAGCCACGAAGTAGCTGTCTTTAGAAGGCGACAAAATATACTTTTTAAAAGAAATCAAAAGTATACGGTGCACACATGTTTATTGTTAGGATTTATAATAGCATAGGCTTTTGGTTGTCCATTGCAACATGGCCACTGCTAGGCTAACTACATGTGTGGCTTACTTCGGTGAATGACACTTAACAAGTACTGACTTCTTCCCAAACTGAAGCCACATCCATGCCACAGCCAAGAAGAGTCTCTTTGATACTTTCACCTTAAACTTTCACTTTAAAAGCACATTATGTTCTCTGTGGGTAAGGAAATCAAAGGCACATAATATTTTCAAAATCCATTAATATAATTACACTGAGAGCCATCTGACTTATGATGGAAACATTTGTGTGATCCTCTCTCTCTCTAAGAAGCACCTTCCCACAGCCCCAACAACCCATCAGCGACACCCTGTTGTTTTGGCTCTGTCTCAGGCATCATGCCTCCCACATGGCTCTGTGTTGAAGCAGGTTATAGAGGAGTGACTACAGACCTTGACTCAGCCCATGTACACAGGTCTCATCCTTCCCTCCGTGGCTTCCATGAGGTCCTACACTGCCCAAGGACCCTCCCCAGCTGCCCCTTCACCTGGGGGCAGGTGATGGTAATCCCTTGATCTTCTTCCTTTTCCTGAGCTCCTGCGGTGTAGCCATGGGTTCTCTCCAGAAGAAAATCAAGCTGTCTCCCTCCAGGAAGTCCTAACCATTTTGAAGATGGTTTCCTTTTTCATTTCTCAGGTACCAACAGGTTGGGAACTACTTTTCACGGTTACTAATTCGGACTCTGGGGTGTCACTTTCTTGCAATGTTTCTTAAATAATACCTTGTGAAAATGCTCTCTCAGAAAAAGACACCATGGGACCATGCTTAAAAGCAACATCTCTCGAGAAGAGAGAACCTTCTAGAAGCTAAGAATGACTTTGGATAATTCCCAGCACTGGATATAATGGATAGTTCTTAACTGCATGCCCAGGATGTGTACGGAATCCCCACAAAGAAGCTACTTCTCTTGTTTAAAATTTATAATTATTAAACAACCCCATTTCAAGCTGTTAATTTCTCAGAATCAAGGCAACATTGTGACAAACATAGATTTGCAGGTTGGTGAACAATGTATAGTTCTTGCTCACATTTTACGTTGTGTCTATTTTTAGAAGCAGTTAGATGACATGTTCCCTCACAGAGCAGCTCTTTTAGAAGTGACCAACACATCCAACAGCCACTGACTTTTCTTCTTCATATACACGAGTGCCGTCCAAGGGATTGGCAGCAGAGCGGAGCTGCTCTGTGGAAGGCCATTTCTGACTATGAACGTGGGGTCTCTGCTGACCTGTGTCCCCAGCCAGCACTCAGTGTGAGCTCATAGGAGTTCACTGGCGCAGAAAGTGGGTCTCTTGTATCTCCGACACTAAGCACTACTGAGTGTCATACCACTTTTATTACATCTGAGATGAAACTTGAGTAGCTCACGGGAACACTCTCTGGCATCTCACTAACCTTTATGCTGCTGGCTGCATGGTGAAGGAGAGACAGAAGCAGTAAAAGCTGCAGCAGCCCTCAGCTTGCTTGGGTGTGTGCTTTGAGCGTTGCAGATTAAACTTTCTGTTCACACTTCCCTTCAGTGAGATATGATTTGAACCTTTCTTAGCTCATACTGACTCAACTCAGACCTGGTACTGAGAAGCTGGGGGAGGGGTCATCTTTGTGCCACTTGAACTGGCCTGTGCTATGTGGGTAGATGACTCACTGAGGAACAGTGAGTCAACAGGAATAGCTAGCTATGTCCAGGGTGACTTAAAAACATAAGTAGCCTAGTGGAGTTTCTCTGAAACTTGCTTTTCCTGCCTTGGGCATCTCAAACTTATCTCTTCTCTGAGGCTCCAGCCAGGGGGTTATAGTTAGTAATGCTTGGTGCTTTCTTGGGTTTTGGCTATATCTGAGTTCTTTGATGTTGATTCGTGGAATTGATTTTTTAGCCATTCCTTAGTTTCTGCAGCAGCTAGGCAAACGGATATCATAAATACAGACATTCCTTTTGTTACATGGCATAAACCCTGAGCTCTTCTCTGATTCTGTAGATTGGAATTTATAATTCCCTGCGGCTCTGACAATGAATCACATCCCCAGTTAGCAGAGATGGGGGTAAGACTGAGCTAATGATAAAAAAGACTGTGTGATACTGGATGAACTCTTGAGTCTGAACCCATGACACAGTGAGAGTGACTCCATTTGAACCCTTGACAGTGTGAATACTGCGTGGTGACCTTGAATCTGTTACGCAGTAAGTGTGATCCCTTCAAGCATGAGTGTGGGCCCATTACCCAGTATCGAATACACGGGAAGTTTGAATACATTATTATACTATAATACTTCACATGGGCATCTCAATGAAGAATTCATGGTGTTTGGCATTTTCTAAAATGTAATGCAGATAAAAACTAAGTATCCTAAAGAATTAGCATTCTCAAAATGTTCATTCCCTACCACATTATAGACAGCTGAGGTACACCAAGTCCCTTAACAATAAACACCCTGTAGAAAAATTATGGCTGGCCCATCATGTTGTAGGGAGACTCTGATTCTCTGGTACTTTTCCTTCATCTGGCAGTGATTCTATACCTAGCCTGAGACCAAGGCAGGCTCTAGCTTACTGCCATGATTGGCCAATCTAGTTTTTCCCTTGCAATGATTCTCAGTTTCCTATCTGCGTAACCCCCCACTCACCCAGTACGGGATGACTGTTACAGTCATGGCTCGTGATGTATGCCTGCCTCACTATAGATCCGGAACTCTGGGAAACAGGCTTTTCAGTGGAAGGAATTCACCTTTGAGCCTGCCTATGTGCTTCATGAGCATGTCACGTTTGACATTAACATAAAAGAACGAACCGCCTTTAAAGCAGTTGTGGCACCAGATTTGCCCTAAGGGGCAAATTTGAGCCACACCATCTCTTTGGTCAGTAGGTCCTGGTTCACTCTGTGGATGACTGGACTTCAGCGGTTTCTTGTGGCAAGGATTAGGGAACACTGAGAAGCTGCACTCCCCATTTACTCTGAGGTGTTACAGGCAGCAGTTCTCTGGTGGTATGTATTCAAACAATCCAGACTCACCAGAGGTAAAGGGGGCACTGCCTGCTCTAGAGACTGGGGATGTCTTGGTGTCTGAGGACAGGTTCCTGTGGTGCTCTGAAGGGAGTTTCATGAGCCATTTTGCTTCCCTGCCTGTCCTCCTGGCCATGGTCTGACTTCATAAGAAGAAAGTTTTGTTTTACGGCTCTTGTTTTTCACTGTTTGCTTCTCTGCATCCTGATGTCACAGGCTCGATGAAGTTTCAGTAGATGAAGATGCTGGTGTGTTTTATCCTGGGTGGATTGGGTTTCTTTTGACAGTTGAAGCCTTTGTCTGAGTTGAACCCCATGGGAAAAGTCAGACACAGGTCTTAGCACTGGGGTCCTCAATTGAGTTAAGAACTGGATGAGGCAGACTGCTGCTCTGTCTCAGTATCTTTGACATATGCAGTTGGCTGTCTGCATTTTTGAGTACCACTTAACCTTTTCTAAATTAGGACAGACCTTCATCTGTGCCCAATAACAACAGATCAATGTTTGCGGCTCAAAAAAACAAGACCGCTGGACATGTCCTTGTGTCCCCAGAGAGCCTGCTTCTGCTTGCTCACTTGTCTCCTCTGACTGTGTCTAAATCCCCTGACTCAGTACTCAGCTGCCAGCCAATTAGACTGATGGAACCGTTGCTCTTTCATAAAGAATATGATTTTATACCTACACTGCTGTCCCAATTAATCCATAATATCCACTCAGCATGTGCTAGTACTTGGAGCAGGCACATTCTTCTCATAATAATTATGTGTGTGAACAAGTACATATGAGCATGTGCTTGTGTTTACATGCGTGTGGAGTCCATAGGCCAATCTTCAATGTTCTTCCTCTGCTGCTGTCCAGCTTGTGTTGTGAGACACAATCTCTGATTGGCCTGTGGTTCACTGAGTAGGCTACTGGCTAGCCAGGAGTCCTATGGATCCGTCTCTCTCCATCACCACTGCTGGGATTATAGGCATGCACCATCATGACCCCCTCAACCCCTTGTGCCTTTCGTGGGTGCTGGGCATAAATGCAGGTCCCTGTACTCCAAAGCAAGCAATTTACCAACCAAACTGTCTCTCTAGACTTTCCTATCAAAATCTGAACTGTTACACTATTGTGTCTAATTTCCATTTTTTCAAATTTTATGATGTGGGGAGCAGAAAAAAATTATTCTAGAAAAAAAAAAATCTCGTTTGATCACCCTGAGCTGATTCTCGGTTCTTCACTTACTGCAGGCTTGATATCTACATGGTGCTCTCCTTAGCAGTTGGAAGAAGTATGTGAGAAGCCAGGTGGCGATGCCCTGGGCAAGGGTGTACCCATGAGTGTGTCGTAGCCCCTGGGCAGGTGCTGTGACTTTAATATGCATTGCCTCCTACCCCCAGCAAAAAGATTGTCAGATAAAATGTTGAACTTCCGTATAGGGCAGATGGAAGCTTTCTCCCCCAGGAATGTTTCAAGGTTTCTAAGGTTTAACCAGACTGTCGTTTGTAACTTAGCATGGGTCTAGTTCTTCCTCACACCCCCTGGGCCTGAGGCCATGAGAATATCAATTTAGATCTGAGCCCACCATCTGCTCAGCACACCTTTTGTAGAGGTGCTCCAAAAGGCACCAATATAAAGCCTTTCCTTTCTGCTGTGGTCTCCTCCTTGACTTGTTATAATTTTGAGTTTTGTTTGGTTTTGACTTTGGGTCTCCTTCCCCCTCCTTCCCCCTTCCTCCCTCCCTCCTCCCCCCCTTCCTCCCTCTCTTTTCCTTCCCTTCCTCTCTTTCTTTCTTTCTTTCTTTCTTCCTTCCTTCCTCCCTCCCTCCCTTCCTTTTTCTGTTCTTGTTCTTTCCTACCTTAACTCATCAATGTCATTCTAAATAAAATAAATAAAATTATCATAATTTTAACCTTTGCTTTTACACTGGCACACCAACATAGATATAAAGAGATGGTTTAACTTGTATCCACTGGACTGTGGCCATTCGTGGTCCATCACTGGGCCCCACTTGTGTGTGCAGTTCCTGTGCCAAATAAAATTAACTGCTTCCCTTTTCACTTCTTGCAACGCTGTCTACTTAGAGCATCCTGAGAACTTGCTCAAGGTGAAGCAGCATGGAAGGAAAAGGAACCGTGGGTTTCTTCAGCCACTGTTACTTTCTCTAATTATTTGAAGCTAGGCTAAGCAGAAAGAAGGTACCCATCAGACCATCCCAACCAGGCAGGTCTTCCACTCTGCTTGTCAGAAGTCTTGCTGCATTCTCTGGTGTTCACAGACTTTGGGGAAAAGGAGGACACTGGTAACACATACTCTGCTGCTGGAGAGAGGAGTCCGTGGTGGAACTTTCTAGACTGGAGAGAGTGTGTTGCTTGTGTGCCTGTATCATCTGCACATCATTGTTGCATTGAGCTTTATTTATACAAAGCAAGACTGATGGTTAAAATTATTAGGTATTCCAAGGTATGACAGCAGAGCCTCAAATCAACATAAAGCCCAAATCCCAGGGTGACCCAGGGTGGATTCTGAACAGCAGTGGTGGTTCTCATCGGTGAGTTGTGACCCCGTTGGCACACCTCTATCTCCAAAAATATTCACATTACCATTCATAACAGTAGCACAATTACAGCTATGAAGTAGCAATGAAAGAAATTTCACAGTTTTGGGTCACCACACCGTGCAGCACTATATTAAAGGGTCTCAGCATCAGGAAGGTTGAGAGCCATTGCTGTACAGTGTCGCCACACACGCCCATCACAGGTGCCTGTGCTGGCTCCTGTGGAGCCAGACTGCTTTAGCTCAACATGTGTTTGTAGAATGAAATTTCTACATTGGAATTTAAAGGCTTTAAGGAACAATGCTTGAGCCTTGATAGCACCTCTCCCCCTTCCCCCCCTCCATCTAAGAAAACTAACTCCGAGGCCCTTCCCACATCCTATTTCTCTAACTTGGCTTGCTTTGTGGCCTCAAGTGCAGACTCCACCCCCACCCCATGTTTGCTCATGCATAATGTTTTATGAATGTTTAAATAAAGAGTTCAGTAGGGAGGATTAATAATGATTACACCTTATCAGCTAAGTCCTCTGAGCAATCGAAAAGAACCTTGAGCAGGTAGACGGCTTTGGTGATAAGGATGGAAAGGCTTTCACCTCAGGAGGTCCACACGAGCAGACGCTGATGCACACCCCCAGGCAGAGCCAGGCACCATACAGGTCACCCTGGAGCTAGCATTACATCGTTATCCCAAGGATGACGAGAGAACACAGCATGGAGGGATAAAAGCAGATGACCTTCTGAGAATGTGTGTCAGGTGTGTTATTTGCTGGTCTGTAACTGTTCTGGGGGTTCTTGTGAATTTACAGGCTATACTCAGCTCAAGGCAGTGGGTTAGCCAGAGTGAGCCAGCTGCTGGGACAGATCATGTCCTTACCTTCTGGATGTCATGGCTTGTGGTTTCTGTGCTCTCAGTGGGTTTTGCATAAACGGTCGCCAGGCTCGTGGTAGATTTGGGGTTCATTGCAGCAGCACCCGAGTCAATTTATTGACAGTTTATTCTATGTCCTTGTCTTATTATCACTAACAAATGTCAGAGAGAGGGACAGACAGACAGACAGACAGAGACAGAGTCAGAGAGAACGAACGCGGGGGTCAACTGGAAGGAGACCCTTTAGCAGAAAGAAGTATCAGAACCCAGAGACCAGGACAGTTACAGCATTTAGCGGAGCCTCTAAGGCAGGTGGCCTTCCGTAAGTTAGTCGTCACTGAATACCAGGGGTTCGGGTCAGCTCCCTCTCATCTGTGTGAGCCCTTGACCCACCAGGTATGTGGGAGAAGGCTCTTCCCTTCTGTGGAAAGTTTTCTTTGCCACATTTGTTTCTTGACTGGTGTTACGGGTGGCGCGTTGAAGCTCTGCAGGATAATGTGTAGCTACCAGGCAATTACATTGTGTCGATGCTGGAAAGAAATACACAGCCTCTCAACCCCGAGCAATGCAAGGAATAGATGTTTCGGTAAATTCTAGTAACTAAACAGCCAGGCAAACATAGAATAAAATTGGATGATTCTTACATGACAGCTTTAGGCTGAACAAATAGTCGGCAGAAAGCAGAAAATAAAGAGAAAAAAATACAATGAATTTGGATGAGTGTGTTTATATGTGATTTGCAGTATAAATCACGTTATAGTCCACTTGAGTTATACACAAAAAGAAATGTATTGGTTGTGAGGGAGAGTGTCCTGGAGCAGAAGCAGAGGGGCTGCTGAGTTCTGGGAGAAAGAGCTTACAGCTCACTTGATTGTCACATGTCCGCTTCTTTTAAGCATGATGTGGAATTAATGAGGTTGTGGGTCCTTCCTTAGTGCAGGGGGTTATAATTGTGAATGACAGTGACATGGAAAAGAAGTAACATTTCTCTCCAGACATCTTGCTCTGTGCTCCCCATGCTGTAAGGTCACAGGCCCAGGCATTGGTCTTCCCAGACATGCAGAGAAGGTCCACCATCTAAAGCCTGGACAGTAGCCAGGGGCGCACGGTCAAGGGCCTTGCTGGATCTATGACCTGCCTGCTGCCATCATGAAAGTGTTTATGGCTTTTGTCAGGGGACCTGAATCCCATGCCTCATTGAGTTCTAAAACCATTCAGTCCTGGTCACCGAGGTCATTCTATATGGGGGTGGGGGGAGCTTTCTATAGCTTTTCGTATAGACCTGTGTTAATGCTTCAAATGTTCATAAAACTCCACACTTGTAAATAGAATCAACTCTTCATTCTTTTATAAACTCCGCCTCATCCTTTCTACGTTATTCGGGGCATGAGGGTTGCAACCCGAAGCTCTGAAAACAATCGCATTCTGGTTTGTATGTGAGGAGACTTTGGAATGAGGGCCTTGTCAAGTGAACATACATTCTTTCTGAAGCCACATTTTATTTTCTCTAAAATCTATAAGTAAGGACAAAACAACACAGGAGCCAAATGTCCCACAGCAGTGGCCGAAATGGAGGTTAAATGTTGCTTATGTGTAAGAATGTTTGTGCTCAAATGCTATGTCTTATAAATGTGGGCAGCGATGTCCACCTAGGAATGGAATTGTTCCTGAGGAGCCTGGGAGGTGCTTTCAGGAGCAGGGTGAGTACCTGGACCTCCTAGGATTTCTGCACTAAGTGAACAATACTATAGGTACACAGAAAAGTTCTATAGTCACAAAGACAGAAGCTGCCTCTGGACCCAAGAAAGAGCCAGCACCAGAAAAAGGTAGATGCCTGGGAGAACAAAGTGTTCTGCATCTCTGGCAGCTTGATCCAACATGCAAAAACAGGAAGGGAGAAAAGCCCAGAAGACAGAGACAGAACGTAGTCTTGAACTTGGATTGTGATGTGTAGATAAATCAGACCACAATCAGCGAGAGTCCTGGAGATGGTGAAGGAAGACTTGGGCTGAAAAGCAAAGGTTTTGAGTTCCTCTTGATGGAACTTCTGATTTCTGGAAGTCTCTGCCAAGTTCAAAGTCTGTCATCAAAGGACACCAACATCAACATTGTGGGCAGCTGGGATTAAGTAGTATTCATTGTAAATACAACATACATTTCAATGTTCAAGACAGTTGTATTTTGGGAAGATCATCTTAACATAAATATAATGATGATTTCTTAAGTTTTACAATTTTATCTTTGTAGATGTAATCTTTGTTTCACTGTTTCTGTCTGTCATTGCCCACCCACCCCCGTGTGTGTGTGTGTGTGTGTGTGTGTGTGTGTGTGTGTGTGTGTAGAATTCTAGTTTGAACACTGGGGAGATTCAATCAGTAAATGCTTAGTGCTGCCTCTTTGTCCCAGTCTTGTGCAGGCTCCCAAAGACGCTCAACTTTGCCAAGTGCTACATGGCACAAGCTTGTTTAAGGTGTGTGGTGGGGGATCTGATCCTGTAGCTATCCCTCCCCATCTGAATTGCGGGTCTGTTCCATGTCCTATCAACAGACAGGAATGTGTGGGATTATTCTCAGGATTTTGTAATTATAGGAAAGATTGCATTGCGCTGTGAAATCTGTCTTAAGTTCCACTCCATGTGGCTTGTTATGAGTGAATCTTTCTCATAGTCCCCAAGGCTAAGGAAATGCTGAGCCCCATCCCAGGCTCCTCTAACAATCCAGGCAGAAGAGTGAACAATACCATAATCCCCCTGCCTCAGTTCTCTCCAAGCTTACCTCTCAGGATGCCAGCATCACAGATGGAGAGGACCCTATGAATCTGCTAGCCTAATGATATAGTGTTGGCTTAAGAAGCTACCTGTTACTCTGTAGCTGAGGGTTATCTGACTCAGCAAACCCCATACAGACATACCCCATACCGACATGTATTCAGTGGGCTTGCTGGCATCAACCTCCACCATCTGGAAGCTCTGATAGGCTACCTTGGTGATACAGGGAAACTCTGAGTGAGATGGAAGTCGGCAGCCTGCTGGTCTCAACCCCTGGTGCTTTAGACCAAGAAGTCATTCAGTCAGGAGCTCAGCCAGGGCTGCACTTCCAACTACAAAAAGCTATTCTCCCATCTGTGCTCCCTCTTCCTCTGCATCTCCTACCTAGACACAGCACAAAGCCATCCACACCTGCAGGATGGATGCCCGCAGACCAAAGAACCTCAGTGAAGTGCTTGGTACAGCATGCCCTGGTTTTTTTTTAATTTTTCCCTTATTGTTCCACTAAATCTCTACAATCCACTGGCGCAGTTCACCAAGCAGCTCCCGGAGGAAGAATCTATAGAGCAGATGCTTATGAGGCAAGAGTTTCCCACCCTCCTTCATGCCTGATACAAAGCAGCACAGGCTGGGTACCATATGGCAAATCCAATTGACTAGCCCATGCAGCAGTCTGCAGCATGAAATCTCATCCAAGATAAAGGCTGCCCCAGCAAGAATGCAGCATGACTTTTGCAGCAGCTTCCCTTGTTATCCAGGAGCAGTAAAGGAGCAGTGGTATGGAAGGACGCCTCCATCCTCAGTGAAGCAATGGACTCCATGACCTTCCAGCAGAGCAATAGGCTCAGATAGATAGCTTCCTATAGTTCCTGAGCACTTCATTTAATCCACATTAACTGTGTTTTCTTTTACTTTTCCGTGAGAGAATATGGGATGTCATTTTTATCACAATGATTCTTCACTCAAGAAGTGTCCCTAGAGGAGTGGAGAGAGAAGAGAAGGAAACACAGTAGGTCCACGTTCCTAGAATGGTGGCTGCTACATAGAAACTGCAAACTGCTGGGCAGATGTGATGGGAAAGCAAAGGTAGAGAGGTGATTTGATGACCAGAGAAAGGTGGAAGAGACCAGTGGAGAAAGGGGCTGGAGATAGTCACGGTGCTGATAGGGGTTGTGTGGGTGGTGGTGATGATGGTGATGATGGTGATGGTGATGGTGATGATGCTGGTGATGATGGGTGATGGCTTTGGATGGTGGTAGTGGTATATCTGTTTCTTTTGGGTTGCTGTGTCCAAAATCTCTGAAAAGGAACAATGTGAGGCCAGAAGGATGTGCTTCAGTTCATGGTTTGAGTCCCTAACCATAGGATAGGCATGACACAGGGAAACCATAACAGCAACAGCACCTCCCATCAGTGAGCAGTCTAAGCTTTCTTGTATTTGGGCAGACCAAGCAGCTGAGAGAGATGGCTCCTTGCAGGCAGGTGGCTTCCTCGGTTCTTTGCCTGTTTCGTTGAGTCTGAGACCTCAGGTGTGAGGATGGTGTTGCCCCCGTTTATTCACCGTGGACATTTCTTTCTCTATTAAACCCTTCTGGAAACACTCTCAGTGACATGGTTAGATGTATGTCTCTTATGGGTTTCAGATCTGGTTAAGATAACCATGAAAACTGACTGTCATCCGTGGCTATCACACTTCCTGGGCCCTTGCATATGATTAAGTGTGGCCGCACATGGAATGGGCTGTCACTTGATATCCAAATCAATCTTATATGTAGAATACTATTTTGGGTGTATGTAATTTCTAGACAAATAAATAAATACAAAGGGAATATCTAAATAGTTCCACTCTGGCTAGAAAACAGTGAGAGATACAGGAGATGGAAAAGCCTGGAGGGAGTGGGGGGCAGGAGCTGAGCAGAGCATTTGGCATAGCAGGCTATCCGCCCACAGCACAGCTTCCTTGTTGCGTTTGCTGAGACCCAAGGGCATTCTTCCTATCTGAGGAGGAACTGTGGGGACCACGGTTCTTCTCTAGTAAATCCTTAAGGGGAGGAGTGATTTTCAAGTCGCACTGAGTATCCTTCCCTTCTGTTTACCCTGATGACCTCTGAGGCAGTGGGGGAAGTGAGGCCTTTCTTGCGTGGAAATAGGTAAAACTCATCCCTCATTCCCTGTATTAGAAAGTGTCTTAGGGTTTGTATTCCTGTGCAGAACATTATGACCAAGAAGCAAGTTGGAGAGGAAAGCTTATACTTTCACATTGCTGTTCATCACCAAAGGAAGTCATGACAAGAACTCAAACAGGGCAGGAACTTGGAGGCAAGAGTGATGCAGAGGCCATGGAGGGATGCTGCTTACTGGCTTGCTTCTTCAACCTTGCTCAGCTTGCTTTCTTAATAGAACCCACAATGGGCTGGACCCTTCCTCCTTGGTCCCTAATTGAGAAAATGCCTTACCGCTGGATCTCATGGAGGCATTTCCTCAACTGAGGCTCCTTTCTCTGTGTTAACACACAAAACCAGCCAGTACAGAAAGCATTTGCACACTTGAGAGCAGTGATCTGCACAGCTGCAGGGACTCCATCTTGCACCTCATATCACTTAGGAGATGCACTGTCAGTCTCTGTGACCTGTGGCCAAAGCACAATGGGGCACCGTCTCCTTCTCTCATCTGTGAGTAGCCCTAGAAGAAGAGGGGACATGCTGGACTCCCTCAGATATTCAGTCACTTGGAACTCTGAAGAGGCCTGGACTGAATGAGGGCCATGTCATTTTCTTAAATATGGGTAGGTTCACAGGGAGGCAATGTAAATATATATGAACGAATTTTGGATATATGTATATCTGCAATTAACTAAAAGAAAAGAAACTCTAAATTTAAGTGACACTGGTGGTATTCTAGAATGTTCTAGAATGTTCCCCACAGGCTTATGTGCTTGAACATTAGTTCCCCCAGTTGGTAGCAATTCTTGAGAGGTCTGTGTAATCTTGTGTATGTGAGGTCTAACTGGCAGACATAGGTCATTAGATACACGCCTTGAAAGTTACATAGCCCAGTCCTGGATCTTGTCTAGATTTCTCTGCTCCCGGACAGTGGAGCTAGCCATCTTACACATCCACTACCATGGACTGTATCCACTGTCATGCCTTGTCTGCCTCAAGGAGCCAAATAAATCCACACTCATTTGTCTTGCTGGGTATATTGTCACAGTGATAAGAGCAATAACTCAAGACTAACAGTGGCAGATGCTGAACTTCTTCATGTCCTTATGTCTGAATATATTCCACAAATAGGACTCAGAAGCCCCAGTGTGATTGCTTCTAATGAAGAGATTAAGCATAGAAGGCAAAATAGGGCATGCTCTAGGCAAACAACCAATGACTGAAAATGAATCCAAGACCCAGACAGGAGAGACAGCATCATCCTTAGACGATCACACAGGTGGGAATCCCTGTGAACCTTAACTATCAAGAGCTCCTTAGGTATGATACTAAAAGTACAAGCAACACAAAGCCAAAAAACCTGAGATTTCAGGCCATCCTCAAGGGACACAATGCACAGTAAAGAAAAAAACCCCACAAAATGGGAAATGTTTGCAGATCATGTAAATGTCCAGCATCCCAAATAGATGAACTTTTATAGCTAACAGAAAAGCACACATCAAAATAAAAGTGGACACGTTATTCATTTGAGTAAACATTTGTTTACAGGAGACATAGACAACAGGTAGGTTTGTGGAAACATGTTCTGCATTGGTAGTAATTATAGAAATGTAAATCCCAACCCAAAACACTCCATGGGCTAAGCAAAACTATGGGCAACAGTAGCTATTGGAGAAAAGGTGCTCAAGTTAGAACCACCCTGGTAGTGAGGTAAAATGGTGCAGCCATTCTGGAAAATAATCAAGCTCTATCAGAACACTAGCATGGAGCTGAAATACAACACACTTGTAGTCTCCTTTCTGTTGCCTTGACAACACACTGTGACCAAAAGCAACTTAGGGGAGGAAGGATTATGTCCTATTGCAGATTACTGCCTGTCATTGAGGGATGTCAAGGCAGGAACTTGTAGGCAAGGCTGCTTGATATTCCTCAATGCATTATCTCTAACCAAGGGACTCACTCACAGCAAGAACTATAGAAGATATTGCCTTCCAGATGGCTCATGAGCTGGCTTATTTATACTCAGCTGGCTTTCTTATATAATTCAGGAGTACAGGCCTAGGGGATGGCACTGCCCACAATGGGCTTGGCCCTTCTGCATCAACTAACAGACTGATCATTGGTCAGTGTGATCTGGGCAGTCTCTTACTCAAGACTCTTCCTCAGGTGATCCTAGATAGTGTTGAAGCTGACAATTAAAGCTGACCACACAAAGGGCCAGCAGTCTCACTTCTAAGACTATATACCCAGGAAGAATGAAATCACATATCCATACAAAAACTCATAAACAAGCACCCATGACAGCCCTGTTTCTAATAGCTAGAAAGTAGAAACTGTCCCGATGTCATCAAGATTGGATAGATAAACACACCATGGTAAGTGCACCAAGTAGAATGAATTTTGAAAACATTATACTTAGTGAACAAAGCCAGACTTAGAAGTCCGCATATTGTATAGTTTTAGTTAATGTAAAATGTGCAGAACAGTGTAAATCCACAGATCAGGGGCACCTGTACTGGATGGGAAACAATGGAGAATAACTGTCCACCAGCACAATATCCCTCTGGGTTGATACAAACAATGCAGCCATCCTGGAAATTATCACACAACCCAGTCAGTACACTAAAGCTGTTACCAGAGTCATATTAGAACACCAGTGTTTAAGTTTTAAAAATCTAAAAACCAAAAATCAAGCCAAAAGATTAAATCTATGCAGTATACAGAATATAGAGTCTCATAAGGAGACGGTGAGACCAGGACATATCACAAATTGGCTACTTTGTAGAGAATGCTATACAGAAGAGCTGACAGGTTGAAACAGGGAGGCAAAGACCTCAGTAAGACTCGGATAAGAGCATGATTACTGGAATGTCTTGGGATGGAGAGTTTCGTAAGGAGAATGCAAACCAGATGAGAGCCTTCTGGCTCTTCTCTGCCTCCGAGGTTCCAAGATGTGAGTGACATGTGGAATGTCTCCAGCTCTGTTGAGGGGATTAGGCAGAGGTCTTGATGACAGGCAAAGGTAGAGCAAGTCTCACCTCAGGGACTCAAGATGCATCTGTTTACAGGTAGTCGCCCACTATCACCATAGGACTGTGTTTGCGATGGGAGAAGCATCCAAACATCCCCAAAGTGCACACCCGAGTTTTCTAATATTTTCCTTTTGCTTAAAAATTAAATGCACTGGCATTTTGGAGTAGAGCTCTGTTCAATTCTTCTGGTGAACTTTTAGAACATTTAATTTATTCTCATAGTTCTTTCCGAGAAGTATGTTCTAGCCAGGTTGTTAATGAGGATTATTGCTCTCTTCATAGGTTGCTCCTCTCTGGAGCACAGGCAGGTGTGTTTGACAGAGCAATTTGCTCAGCATCTCTAAAGTATCACATACTTTAGGTTTGATGTGTTAGTAGAGGTCATGTCTCAGAAAAATCAAAGTGGGTAAGGAAAGTTTGTAGAAAAGCCAGTTCTGTCGGCTTCTCCCCGGAGTACTTACGGCAACTATGAACATATAGGCCATTTTTTCAGTCAGGCAAGAACCAAGAGCTCTAGGAAGCTGAAGTATGATACCTTGTGGTGACCCCTGTTGTTGCCTCCCGGGGGTAAATTACCAATGTGTCACAGCAGAATAGTTCATCACAGACACCACAGAGTATCCCCCAGAAGAGTCCTGATATTACTGATGCTCTGGATGGGTTTTTGCATGGGTCGTACATTAACTATGGAATGAGAACATGCATCAGTGAATACACTATGGGATTCTCACTGGAGATGAGTTCTCAGATGTTAACTGACCTGCTCCATATAAATCCAAGACTGGACGGACTGTCAACTTCCCAATCTTGACTAAATCCCAGGAAGTCAATGGGTCACTGTGGACCACAACTGGTGAATTTAATTTGTAACAGATGTCGGGTTCCCAGATTTTCATTTAAAAATATCTGAATTGCATACACGATAGCAGAATCCCTCCATTGCTCCAAAGTGTTACAAAAATACATCTCAGTAAACTTTTTCTGTAAAGAAGCATGAAGTTTTATTCTGTCACTTTTAATATATTCTGCCATCCACAGATTATACAGTTTATAAGTGGACAGGCATGACCAGGTAATAATAAAACTTGCCTTTAAAAAATAACAAGCAGTTGGCCCCAGGGTGTCATGGTTTGCCATCCTCTAATAGGGGGATTTATGGTACAGAGCTGTTTCTTCTTGCTCCGTTATAAATATGCTGCAGGGTGTTACACAATAGGGCTAAAAGTGTATCCTGTCTTTAAAATTTCCTGCTCAGTGTCAGTAAATGAGTATGCCCATGAACAGAAAGCTTCTTCAGCATTTGGTTTTAATGTGGTTACTAAGAGAAACCACAAAGAGAGCATTTAGTGTAAGGTCCAGTGCGTTTGAGCACTAAATGATCAGCTACCTTGCGCTTGACCTTTCCTTAATTCCTACCTCAGTGTGTCATAAACGCTCTTCAGCTCTCCATTATAAGGACCCACTTACCTATCAGATAGTTTCCTGCAGTATTGACTGCCCATCAGTTCTTATGTGAGATTATGCCACAGTGGCTGGGGATGCTATCTAAGCCAGAGTTCTCAGCAGGGAAATCAGAGAATTATATGGAATCATATGCTCTTTTTGGCAGGATGTGGGAAACACTTGAACCGTTCCTTGGTTTGTTCACATTCCAGAGTATCCTGTTTTTTTCTAGCTAGGCTGTCACCAAGGACCCAGAGAAGCCTATCAAATGAGGCTCATGGGAATTACGTTTCAGAAGAGATACAGACAACAGATACAGGAGCAGGGAAATTGGTGCAGTACACATCTGCACAGCAGTACAGATGGTTAGTTGTCACATGGAGACAGGATGGCAATGTACACCACTGATGGAATAAGGAGAGCTAGCTTAGGAGGCTCACTTGCAAAAAGGCCAGTGGTACAGCAAACTGAAAAGCAGTAAGAAAGGAGAAGGCTATCTCATAGTAGAGATGAGCAAGGTGGGGTCAGAGGGGCTGGCACGTGTTGACAGCACCATTCCCAATTCTGAGAGACCAGCTAAGGTTGTTTGGATACCATCTTGTTCATCAGAGGCCACTTGAACTGGGTAGTGCCCTGGCATGAGGCTCGGCAAGTGCACAGGGAGAACTGACAGAGCCGGGCTATTTGAGAGGGGACTGCGTAACAGTGTTACCATAATTCGGAGCAAGTATTTCCTTCAAACAAGAATGACATCCCGTTTTTAAAGTTAATTATTTTGTTGTTCATGTATGCTGAAGTTCTATTTAATCCTACTCGCTGTACATTTAATCTTTGCTTAAATGACAAAAGAGACTCAAGTCAAGAGGCTCAAGCTACACAGGAGAAATCTTTGCAGAAAACTCAGCCACGGCAGGTGATGCTGTACATCCGTGTCCTGGTACAGCTGCAAGTGGTCCTGCCTGGTAAGAAGAGGACAGACAGTGGGAATGAGGCAAAGAGGCAAAGGGATGCTGATGTGGAGATGAAGCTCTGCAGATAGGTAGATGACAGACTGATGATAGGGAGGGAGGGACAGAAGGATGGATGGGTGGATGGGTGGGTGGATCTGTAGTAATAGATGTAGGTAGATAAGGATAATAGAACATTGATAAATAAATGATAGAAAAATAATAAGTATATAGAATATAGATAGGTGATGGGTAGACAGATAATAGATGATAGGTAGATGGATAGATACATGATACATATGGATGATAGATGGATAGATACATATGGATGATGGATAAATAAATCGATAGATAAATGATAGAGGTAATGATAGATAGATAGATAGATAGATGAAGACAGACAGACAGATGACAGATGTAGATGGCACCATGTAAGGAAGAAGACCAGAAGAAAAGCGTGCACACCTTAATTAAGCAAGGTCTCCACTAATGAGCTGGGAAGGTCCTAGGGGAGAGGGGGAAACTCCGTAGCACTCAGTTATTCTGCACTGGCACCCTAAGTTCCCCTCAAGAAAGGGACTCTTTTTACACTACATCCATCTCTAAGGAGGAAGAGGCTGATTGAGCCTGCCACAGCTTGGCTGGGTTGTTTGATGGACCATCAGAGCAGAGACCCCTCTCCTGTCATTATCAAGATCTTTCTCTTTTTCTATTGGATATTTTCTTTATTTTTTTTATTTACATTTCAAATGTTATCCCCTTTCCCGGTTCTTCCCCTCCTGCAAACCCCCTATCCCATCCCCTCCCCCTGCTTCTATGAGGGTGTTCTTCCACCTACCCACCCGCTCTGCCTCCCTGCCCTTGAATTCCCCTGCACTGGGGCATCTATTGAGCCTTCCTAGGACCAAGGACCTCTCCTCCCATTGATGCCTGGCAGGGCCATCCTCTGCTACATATGCGGCTGGAGCCATGGGTCCTTCCATGTGTACTCCTTGGCTGGTGGCTCAGTCCCTGGGAGCTCTGGGGGTCTGGTTGGTTGATATTGTTGTTCTTCCTATGGGGTGGCAAACCACTTCAGCTCCTTCAGTCCTTTCTCTAACTCCTCCATTGGGGACCCTGTGCTCAGTCCAATGGTTGGCTGGGAACATCCGCCTCTGTATTTATAAGGCTCTGGCAGAGTCTCTCAGGAGACAGCTATATCAGGCTCCTTGCATCAAGCATTTCTTGGCATCCACAATAGTGTCGGGGTTTGGATATATGTCGGGGTATACAGGATGGATCCTTATGTGATCTTTCTAAGTAATTGTATATATAGAGAGACAAAATATCTGCAAAATTGGTTTTTATTTATCTTTGCACTGAAGGCTCAAAGTCTCGGTAATACCTACTTGCTACCCATTTACCACCACCACCCCAAATCAAACTGGGGTGCCCTTCAGGAAAGCCTAGGTAGGATGGTGCTTACAGGAGAGAAGGAGTCAACCTTACTTGGTTTTTGCCATCCAAGTAAGGCTGGAAAAGAGACTTGAGTGGGGGAGTGTGGACCCAGCACCCAGCTGGCTAAGGTACCTAACCTTAAAGGGCAGTAAAGGAGGACCCAGAGCTTGCATCAGCTGGTGGATTGACTAAGGACAGTGAGGAGAGTCAGTCAGCCAAGCAAGAAAGGTTCACCCACACCTATCAACATTGTCATCCGAAGCTAATGTGCCTTCTCATCTGTACATATAGGTTTTCATCCATGTCTTTATGTCTTAAAGGGATTAGTGAAAGCAACCTTCTAAGTAGAGAAGCCCTGCTATTCAGGTCAGTGCCTGGCACACTGGAGAAATCCAGCTGCAACTGCTGAAGAGTTTGGGGCTTGTCCTGCACAGGTTCAGCATCTCTGGAGGTCCGACTCTTTAGCCTGTGCATGGTTAATGAGTACAACCACTTCTGAATACACACCACAGCAGCCCTTCATCTCCAGGATCAGGAGATCACTTTGACTTTGTGCCTGGACTTACCTTCATTTTCCATGGTGACTTCAGGTGCACATCGAATTCCTATCTAAAGGCTAAAACCAACAGAAACCTCTGGTATAAAAGAAAATGCCATCAAGGTATGCTATGAAAAGGATGTAAGTGCTCATACATCCACATTATCAGATCCAATGCCCTACTCCCATTAAAATCAAGGCTATATTACTTATCCTGTAAATGTCTCATCAGCTAATCAGTGTGAGCCTTCTAAAATGCAAGTATGATCCATCACAGGCTTCCTGAAGAGTAAGGAGAAATACAAAAGAGCCAACATGGTCTTTACCAGACACCTTTATAGTCCTGGTGTGAGGCTTGTCTTCCAGGAGGTGTCTGCGCATGTAGACTGCTGTGGTCTCTGAGACTAGCTGCAGTCTCAGATCCCTGCCAGCTCCCAGGAGACTTGTGTTCAGCTCCTCCTGGGTCTGGCTTTGTGCTCTACAGAAAAGAAGAAATATACTCCTACGCTCAGAGATCTATGGCTCAGGAACTACACTTGCTCCCTGGACCAGGGAAGGCAATGCAGACATACTTCTCCGAGCCCAGGGACTAAAGAATGACTAATAGATAGGCCAGAGGAGCCAGAGATAAATTAAGTGGGAGGGAGAGACAGGTTTTGAGAGCTGTTAAGTAGTGGCAAAGAATGGAGGGCATTTGGAATTTGGAGAACTTGGGGAGCCAGAGTGTAGGCATAGGAGTACAGGTGTGGGACCAGAAGTGGGGGTGCAAGTCTGGGCACAGGTGAGGCAAGCATGGAGAGCAGGGTGACAGGTACTCCTCTCTTACTTCCCTGCATAACCCTATGGTCTAAACAGCCCAGCACACTCAATAGTTGCATAAGTGCTACAGTGTAGAATAGATCTAGGGAAGGAAAGCCTCCATGGACTCTGCCATCTTGCTTAGAATTTGGTCATCCTGAAACCCAGTGTGTTATTTCCTGAGATTGGGATATGAGGGCTTTGGGTTTTATTTGCTTGGTTTTCCATATTCTTGGCATGTTTGGTCCATCAACATTCACTTCCAATTCCTCACACGTCCAAGTAGAGAAAGATGGATTTACAGCTGTGGTAGAATTGCAGTAAGAGCTTCTTCGCTTATGAATGCTGAATTTTCTGATGAGATTTCTCATCTCTAGCTTTATCCCCTTCTCTTATCATTAATTGAAAGTGACTAAACAGAACTTCAAAATGAAAATTAATGAGCTTGTAAAATATGGCGAATTTGTCAAAACGCCAGACAGAGTCGTGCGCTGCATGCTTGGCCTCTCTTCGCCATCGATTAAGCTAACACAGTATCTCAAAATACAGTGCTGCGGGTCTTAGCGTTACCTTTCGCACATAGAATAAACTGATTTCTGTCTTGTTAGACATGAAAGTGAAATGGGAAAAACAAGGCCATAGGTCATCTGGGTTGGTTTTTTTTCCCCTTTGAGATGTAAGGCTGCTTTGACAAGTATCCATGCATGCAGCATGCTACTGGGAAACTCATAATTTTAAGTACTTTGTTTTTGCTGTATCCTTGCTTTGGCTCTTTGCTCCTGCTTCCATTAATGAGAATGCAGCAAGCCAGCATCCATGCAAGACAAGTGGCTACTCATACTTACAAAATCCAGGATTCCCAATCCAGCTGTAATGCAAGATGTGCTAAGATTCAGAAAAGCTCTGTTACAGCCAAAATGGCAATTAAAATCAGAATTGAAGGTAGCAGGCAGGCCCCAAAGAGTCCAGAGGCCTCCCTTGTAGAGAAATCAATAGCACAGAAATATAGACAAGGCTGAGAGTGCTGACCCCATAGAGACTCACCCCAGCTTTGGGCCAGAGCTTTTATAAAGCTGTCCTTTGGACATGCTGAGCCTAGACTCCTGCTTTCTAGAACTCAGAATAAAACTGATCCTGTATCAGCCATGTCATTAAAACAGGCACAAACTCCCATGGTCCCATAACCACAGGTGCCAGATGCCATAAACCATAAGCCTCAAGTGGGCAGACATTGTTTGGATGGGTGGGATGTGAACACCAAGCTGCTATATTTTCTCTTTTCTGAATACCACATGTGCTAACAATAGTTTATTTCTATGGCAAACTGAGAAAACTTTAGAGAGAAAGGATGTATTTTTGACACAGTGCTTTTGGTGTATGCCACTTGGGTCTGTTGCTTCCCTGTCCATTTAAGTCAAGTGGGATATCATGATTGGTGTAGGGAAAGTGATGTGTCTCACCTCTGTAGACAAGAGGAAAGGGAGAAGTGGAAAGGAGATAAACCTTTTCCACTGTGTCTGTTTAGTTTCTGTCTTAATGACCTGTCTATTGGTGAGAGTGGGGTGTTGAAGTCTCCCACTATTATTGTGTGGGGTTCAATGTGTTGTTTTGAGCTTTAGTAAAGGTTCTTTTATGAATGTGGGTGCCCTTGTATTTAGGGCCTAGATGTTCACAATTGAGACTTTCTCTTGGTGGATTTTTCCTTTGATGAATATGAAGTGTCCATCCCCATCTTGCTTGATAAATTTTGATTGAAAGTCTATTTTATTGGATATTAGGATGACAACTTCTGCTTGTTTCTTGGGACCATTTGCTTGGAAGACTTTTTTCTAGCCTTTTACTCTGAGGTAGTGTCTGTCTTTGTTATTGAGGTATGTTTCTTGTATGCAGCAAACTTCTGGATCCTGCTTGCATATCCAGTCTGTTACCTTATGTCTTTTTATTGGGGGAATTGAGTCTGTCAGTATTGAGAGATATTAAAGATGGATGATTGCCAGCCTAGGCTACTATACCCTGCAAAACTCTCAATCATCATAGATAGAGAAACCAAAATATTCCACAACAAAACCAAATTTAAACAATATCTATCTACCAATCCAGCCCTACAGAGGATTCTAGAAGGAAAACACCAACACAAGAAGGGTATCTACACCAAAGATAAAACAAGAAATTAATCATCCCAAAACGAAACCAAAAAGATAGATTTATATAGACATAATGCCACCTACAACAACAAACATAACAGGAATTAACAATCATCTGTCTTTACTATCTCTCAATATCAAGGAGACAAACATTTTTAAGGCATGCTTTCAGATCCTCCCTTTTCCCAACTAATGCCCACTTACTAGAAGCCTATTCTGCTAAGAAATTCCTCAATTGATTTATTCATTAATGAAGCTAACATCCTCACAGTCTAATAAACTCTCAGTAGAACCACCAGCTGGGCAACTATCGTGTTGGAGGGGACACTTCATATCCAGAATGTAACAGCATGTAAGGACAAGAGGTGCTTCTTAGTGAAAAGGAGTTTATGACTTCTGAACCATCTATTCCATGGGGATTTGTACTGGAAGATTATTGCTACTTCAGTGAGCAAGAGTGGGAAGTGCCAAGATTGTCCTGTGAGGAGACTCATCACCTTATACTGTGTGTACACTGTTATGTCTCATTCTTCAACCAGCCAAGTCAAGATGGATGTTCTAGTTCATGAGGGGTGGGGCAGTGTTTTCCTCCTCCACTGTGTCACAGGTACCAACTTCCCAGTGCTAGGACAGAGGAAATGTGTGCATATATGTCCCCACATGTTTCAGAGTATGCCCTAGTCAAATGGGCTTTCTTCTCACACCAAACAGTGGTTCTTATTGTCTTCCCATATCTAAGCATGGCAAGTGCCAGGAATTATAGGAAAGATGCTTCTCCTGAGTGGTGGTGGCCATGGAAAGAAACACACAGGATCACTAGGACTGTGTGTCATGATTACATGTGTTTTTTATTCCATCTGAAGCATTCACATGAGCTCATCACAGCAGAATGCCACATCTCAAGCATCTTAAACAATACCAGTGTGCCATTTCCTACTTAGAAGTGCAAGATCACAGTACAGCAGAGGCCTTCATCCCAGTCTTGCCGAAGTGAGGGCTCCTGTGTGATACCATGACAGTGTTCCTATGTGTTCATAGCTCCTCATAGACAGCTGTGCAGGGCTGATACCTCTGCTATAAGAGCTTCATGTCAGCTTCATAAGACCTATAGGCCCAACACCCCCTCCCCCCAAACAGTTTTGTTCTAAAGAGCAGATGTTGGCGGGCCAAAATGTCAACCCAGTAGGTCACAAGCCAGTCAACTGAAATGATCTATTTATGGGTTCCAAGATCTACTCCAAGATCCAGACCAGGGAATCAAGATCTTCACTTCTGTTACTGAAAGGAGGCAGCATGATGAAATGAGGTGAGCTATGCAGAATAAGACTCTGCTCCCTCTGAGAGCTCACCCCCTTCTGTGGCTGCACCTGCACATATGCAGTTGAGAGCTCACCCCTTTCTGTAGCCTCACATAATGCAGAACATCACAGTGCACATGCACAGTATTTTGTGTTCATTTCCTGTTGCATGCAACTTTATAAACACACTTGCTCCAACTAGGCTCTGGGAACAGCAACCATCCGTCGGCCATCTTTTCAGCTACTCACGTGGTAGCCAATGCTTTTGCCACAAACACAGGAGTAGTGATCACTCTGCACTGACCATCCAACCCCATGGCTGGCTCTGCTGACCATCAATGGACCATCCCGCTACTGGACCCTCTCTCTTGCTCACCTGGATCACTGTGGATGGAAAACACCAGACAATCTTAATATTTTACAATCAGCCAGATGACACAACCACTGGGCTTGGAATCTATTGTCCTAACCTCATCAGCTATCATATATTAGAATTCATCTGGTGGCAGAGGCTGCCACCAGTTCTAATAGTCCCCAAGCCTACATGATGTCCATGCTTCTCCCTCCAAAGCCTGGCCCCAAAAGCCCTTTCTCAATCTCGTCTCCTCCTCTTCCTCCTGGGACCCGGAAAACCCACCTCCATATCTTCACCTAGCGATTAGTTTCAGCCATCTTTATTTGTCCAATCAAGAGACAATTAGGGAACCTCCACCTACAGTTTCCTGCCTAATGGATAAACGTGTTTGGAGTTTTATGTTAAACTCAGATTTTTTGTGGAGAATTTTTGCTCATTGGGCATCCAAGTCTGGCTCCACTGTGCAGTTTCTCCTATGTGCACTCCATGGGAGAACACACAGGCCTTTAGGACAACAGGTTTTAACTTTAGAAACCAGCCCTCACTTTCCTCCCATGCTGTTATTGCCCAGCTGCTAACCACACATCTTCCAGAGAGTTCCAGCATCGATCCTTTGGAAAGCCACCTTTGTTGGACATGGCTATGGTTTAAAGTCCACTTTTCAGGAGACCACAGCTGCTTGTTCTTCAGAGAGTTACTAACACTCGCTGTACCTCAGTCTCCTCATCTGAAGAGTGTGGCTCTATCCGACTTTCTTCCTCAGGAGTCCTGAGGCTGCAGCAGACTCAGGAGATAGCGGTGTGTCTGCACAGAGAAGGGCTCGGCGCTCTGTTCTGAGCAGCTGTTTTGAATGTGGCAGCTCAAACTCACAGGGCATCTATCATGGGAGTGCCTGCTCTTCTACTGTTCACTCCCATCTGCTCTGGAATTTGCTAGAGATGGTTGATACTTCAGAGGAAGAAGTAGAAGCCAGGCATTATGGTCTTGTTCTTTGCAAAGTTTGCTGTTATGGAACAATCAATCCAAACATTATCCAGAGGCATGACTGAGTATTGATGTCCTCTCAAGGGACAAGGAATCTCTGTGGAATCCAGATACTTCATTCTAGCACTTTCTGAAGCTTCCTATACTCACTTCCTCAAGTACTAAGAATTACACTGCCGCCGGGCAGTGGTGGCGCACGCCTTTAATCCCAGCACTCGGGAGGCAGAGGCAGGTGGATTTCTGAGTTCGAGGCCAGCCTGGTCTACAGAGTGAGTTCCAGGACAGCCAGGGCTACAGAGAAACCCTGTCTCGAAAAACCAAAAAAAATAAAAAAAGAATTACACTGCCTGTTTCCAGGAAGAAGCTGCCATGTAGAACTTTTCTAAACTGTTTTGTGTTCTCATCGTCTCTTACTGTGCCCAGATCATCATCAGAAGTTCTCGTGGGTGTGTACACATGGGAAAACAAACAAACAAACAAAAAATGTGTTCATGGGATTTGAGACTTCATGCAGGTTCAGGCAACCTCTGGGGTCTTAGAAAATGTCCTTGACGAAACAGAAGAATAATTTGTTTTATATGACATGGTTAGAAGGTTGCAGTTGTGTCCTTGGCTGGGAGATAGGTGTAGGTCCAAGCACCCCTCCCCCAGTGTAGAGGGCGAGGTCTTTTCTGTCCCATCTAAAATACAGTTATAGATTTTTCCACCCTCCGTAGAGAGTTTGTTGTCCCCTCATTTGTCTTGCTGCTGCAATCTCAAGATATTAGCTCAAAATACAAACCATTTCACTCCACTTGAAGATGTAAGTACCTCTCCCTTCCTTGGTAATATCTTTTCATATTTCTGCTGTTTCTTCGGGTGATTTTTTTTTCTCTTTTAAACATTTAAAAATGATAAACCATCTCAATAAATAGACCATGCATTACAACACTAGTTCTGAAATACATGTTTCTTGTTACCAATAAAATTGCAGCTGAAACACAGCACATCGCATAAATATATGTCCATGGTTTTTTGCTGTCCTTCATGTGCCTTCTTGAGTCTGTATGTAGCAGTGTGAGAGACAGAAGCTTTGGTAGTTGCTTCCGCATACAGTGGCCGTGTATGTTTGGTGGCATCAGACTGATGTTATTTCACATGTAAGCTATTTAACTTTTCTAATGTTTTTTTAAAAATGACCATTATGATGATGCATTTAATACCTAGTTCAGAGATTTTATAACTCCAGGAAAAAAATCCCTGGCTTTCTCCAAGAGTCAACAGTGCAGCCATGGAGAGCAGCTGCGGATTCCATAGAGCTGCAGTGTTTCAGAGCCTATAAATGCTCCCACTTGGAGAATGGGTTATTGATATAGTGGCCCGTGGACCCATGTCTCTGACTGGCTGGAGCACTTGGCTGTCTGTGTTCAGCCAGTACCCACTGTACTCCTTTATGCATGGAGGAGCCCCTGGTATCTTATAGTCATTCTAGATCTGCCTTCAATTATATCCTAAAATATTATCAAGGTCACCTTGATTGAAGATAATTTGAATATCAAACATGACCAGTGTCCACCCACACTCTCTAGATTTCACAGTGAGAGGTCTTGCCTGGAGAGTGCTTGTCACTATGTGTGCTTCAACACCTATCACTGTTTAGAGAAGGAAATGGAGATGCTGCCTCTGGGACCAAAAACCTTCCTCATGCTCATGACTCAGAAGGTAGAAACCCTGAGGCTTATTCTCATGGATACTCTGTAAGCATGATGGGTTCAAAATCGTCTGTGCAATGCTGGGATGTGATTGCTGTCAAAGAGAGACTATGCAACAGTAGCATGGTGCTGTACAACAGATGCGCAAATCAGGAAAAGTGTAAGACTTGATATGCTAAGTGAGACCATCCTGGGGTGAGGTGCATTTGTATAAAAACACATAGTGCATAGACAAAAGGAGCCTGTGTTTAATGCACCCAAAGCTAATGGGCTGACTTTAGAGGGGGAGATTTGAGGGAAACTTCTGTTCATGTTTTATTGTATGTACTGACAAAGTGGACTGTTAGCTTTTCATCACCATGGCAAATACTTAAAAGACACAAATTGAAAGGAGAAATGATTGACTGTGGACCACAGTTTAACAGGTTTGGTCCCAGGCCACTGGCTCTTTTGTTTTGAGCTGAGCTGAGCCAGAGAATCACAGAGTATGTGTCAGAGGCAGCGTCTCACTCCAAGGTAGCCAGGGAGCAGAGATAGAGAGACAGGACAGGGCAAGGGACATGATCTACTTCTGAAACATGGCCTCAGAATGAGCTACCTCCTCTTATCTCCACTGATGATGTCCAAGGCCTATGATCTTTCTAGTCACCTATCTAGGATCGAATCCACCCTCTGAGAAACTAAGCCTCCAACATGGAAGACTTCTGGGGAATGGTTCATAGCCAAGCCTTAGCGCTTGTTGTAAAAGCAGTTGTGTGATCTTGTGTGATGGGAAAGCAACGTGCTCCGGGTAAGACAAGTAGACTTTTGCACATGTCTGAAGCAGCTCCAGAATCCCTGACTTCCTCCACAAAGTCTAGCCTATTGGGAGCTCAGTCATCCTTCCTCTTCTCTTGGGCTCCAGGTTCCAGTGTTCTAGGTACCACACAGTCCTTCATTCCTGTAGACACCAGGGACCCTTACTCTCTACTCGTTACTTCTTCACTGTTCTTTCCTCTACAACCAAGATCACCACACCTCCTGGTGGGTCTGTGTGTGGCACTCAGGGATAGTAGTTTTCAGTGCTGTTGTATTAAGGTCAGGATCATGGCTTCGTAGTCTGTAGTAGTTCTTTTTATCATCCATGAAAACATACAAGAAGCAAATTAAGGAGGCCATGGTTTGAGTGGATATAATGCAGCAAGAAACTGCTTATTCCCAGCCGGGCACATAAGAAAGCGGTTCTCAGCTGCTTCTGCCTCCTCTTTTTCCCCTCTAGGATTCGAGCCAATTGAGATGGCACTGCTCACATTCCAGGCAAGTGCCAACTTGATTAATCCTCTCGAGAAATACACCTTCATACTCAAAGGCATGATTCACTGATGAACTAGATGTTTCTTACGCCAATTAAGTTTGACATTCAAAACGAACTAGTGTGTGGTCATATCAACGAAGTGCTATGCAGCCTGGGGTATGGTTAGAGCTCAACAAAACAGGCAGCCCTGCCAGTTTGCTGGCACGTTCTACTGATTTCCCAGCCCACCATAGCCTAGTGGCAACATGGCTCATACTCTTTATTTCTTCCAAGTGTCCCCTGAATACCTACTCCAGAGGACTGGACCCACAGTCATTGTTGGAACATTTGTCTGCTGGCAATGTCACAGACAGAAGTAAAACAAAGAATCTTTTCCTAGATGTTGAAACCATATTAAGTTCAAAATACCAACCCTTTTCCCAGAGGAGTGGCAGGACTACATTTTACAGCTCTACATGTTCTCATCAAATGACCCACAAGAGATCTTCAGACAACCCCTCCCCCCCAAGCTTCAAAGAAACAAGGTAACCATCCAAAACCATAAGAGTTGGGCGCATAGGTCTCAGAGGCTGTGCAACCAGGTTTCATTGGCTCTAGTGTCTCTGCCCTGCCCTGGCCAGGAGTTGACCAAGACTACTCCTTCCTCCTTATCTTTTTACGAGATACACCTTGAAGCTCCCACAGGAATAGAAACCTAGAGGACTAAGCCGGCTGCCAGGAGATGCTAGGAACTAAGTCAGTTTTATCCACGGTACACCAACAAATGTGATGGAGGGTGGAAGCCAGAAAATGGCCCAATTCCTGGTCCTTGTGATGCGGAAGCAGCCTAATTTTGGGATGACTTTCTGTTCAACCTCCCTCAGTCTCTACTCCTTACTCAGCAAACTTGCTGAGCAATGGCTTGGCACAGGGAGAGGAAGCACAGCTAACAGCTGGAGCGTGCGAGGCCGAGAGAATACAGATCTTAGACTCCAATGAAAGAAGCAAAATTATTCTTCCATCACATTCGTTCTGTCTGTAGACTCCGGTCTGGTGACATTAAAGAAAATGAGCCATGCAAAATAAACACAAAGTGTCCTCAGAGAAAGTTGATGCAGATGCTCATGTATTATGGCCTCAGGGTAAGTCACCTTAAGGTCAGGCTTGGTCCTTTGGACTCAGTGTTTATCAGGTGTGGACACCGGGGTTCTCAGGATGTGGAAAGCATCCATTCCTCAGAGAAGTAATGCTCACCCGTGGATGTCCCTTCCGGAGCTGGATGTCATCTCGCCAGGCTAGTCTGTGTCAAATCTACATGCCATCATTCACCCAGACCTCCAGACTCAGTGTTTCTATTTCCCAGAGGGCACTCCTTAGCTTATTATTATTAGACTGATTTCTGTGACCAAGGTGAGCCCTGTACCACACAGTTACTGTCACTCCTCCTGTTATTGGTAGTAATGAGGCCACCGCAGTAGTGACAGTAAGTACCCCTGCCTCCAGCTGCCCTGACACTCACCTGTCCACAGAAAGCTCTTTATGAGCTCATGCATTTTCCAAAATAGCTAAAAGGAAAACTCTACCCCTTGACTGAATGAAGCTCTCATAGCCTAAGACATCAGTGCTTCTGATGACTCTCAAAGCAATTCCACTGGTGACCGGATGTCCCCACCTGCCCAGACCCTGTCCTTCTGGGGCCTCAATCCTACCCACACCCATCTACTGCAGAATATAGGAGAGTATCCACAAAGTACCCAGTACTGCAGCAGTACTGAGTGCAAGCTGCTGGAAGCTGCTTGGCCGAGTGTGATCACTGGAGACGCTTACCAGGGTTCAGGTTAAGCGTTGGACGAGTAAAAGCAACCACACCCTTTCTGTAGGGTCACTTTGCTTTTGAGTACCTGGGTAGCACTGAAATAGCTAATGGGTTTCTGACACCCCAGGGGGAGACTCTGCTCATGGTTTTGTTTAAAGGAAATTTAAGGTTTTTTTGTTTTTTTAATATTATGTGTCCATTGTACAGAAAACAGGGTTTGTTATGACTTCTTTGACACATCCATATGATGTACTTTGACAAATTCACCGGAACACCCGTCTTTCAAGTAATTTCCAGTGGGATATTTTGGGGCTTTTTTACTAGCCTGGATCTTGTAATGACTGTACAGCTATAGAATGCAGCCTTACCCTTCTCCCTGGGGGCCTGGGCACCCCTCACCCTACTTAAGGTTCCCTGAAGTCTTATAGAACCACTCTCTCAGCTGTCTGAGGCAGGGCAGATCGGTGCTGCTCTGGGTGGGACTTTGCAGGACTGTGTAAGATGGCAAGAAGATATCACAATAGAGCAGGAATCACCATGGGTGAAGAACACTGTTCCAGTGTAGGCTGCTGCTGGCCCCGCCCCTTCTCCCTAGCAAGCAAATTCATGGCAGTGTTGCTACCTACACCTGGCAGCAAACTTCCAACATTTAGTCCTCGCTGCACCACACACGCAAGGTGACGCCCAAGGACAGCATGGCCCCGATCTTTCAGCTGATGTTTCATGGGTCAGCTTCTCCCCACACAGGACTTAAGAGTTTCAAGATGACCCAAATTCATCTGACGTCTCTACTGTAGGGCATGTTCATAAGATGTGTGTTTATCGTTCTTAGTGATTTATAAAAATGGAAATATATGCATTGCCTTTTAAAATTACTTTATCTCTATTTTTCCTCCTATCTTCAGAATTAATTTGAACACCCAGCCCTGTAGCCAGCTGCCTATTGTTGCAGGAGACACAAACACTTCAACTTCTGCTGGGCCGTAATCATTTTAGGCGAATGGCATCAAATGAATTATATTATTATTTGACTGGCTATACTCTCGGTCCACTCCATAGTCTAAGTAGAAACAGAAATCCATCTGGAAGCTGCCAGCAGCTGATTATTCACTCCCCAGCTCAGTGAGCCAACATCCTTCTCCTTCTCACGAGGTCCTGTCTGAGCTACTGGAGAAGTCTCAGTCAGTGACTATGTTCCCACTCAAAACTCTGGCATAAGGCAGGATATTTTCCCTGTAAATAGAATCCTAAGATAATAAAATAACCAATGCACGGCTTCAAGCAGGTATTTCTGCCCTGACATTATGAGCCAGAGCCAGGTACCTCCTGCCTTTGTTACAGAGAGCCCTTCTCCTTGGCATGGTGTCCCCTGTGTGCTTCCTTCCTCTCAGTGAACCAGATGAGAAGCAGAAAGAGGGAGGGTCCTGAGATGACCTGTCGGGGATCCTGGGAAAATGAGGTCTAGAAGAAGTGAGCAGTCAGGACTCAGGGGGAAAATCTGATCTGCAACCAGGTGTATATTGAGACCTCTGAGGAGTATCCAGTGGTACCTGTGCTTGTCTTTTTCCCCTCCTTGGGCACAGCTTTGGACCTGGAAGAGACAGGACAGATCAAGTCTGAATCCTAATGGCACCAGCAAGATTTGGCTCCAATCTACCTACCTTTGCTGCATAACCTTGTGGCAGCTGTGTTACTTCTGAGTCTGTTATTCACATCTTAACTGCAGAGAACAGCTATGATCTCCTTGTACTGATAAAGAATAGGAGTGGAGGGGGCTGCAGCATCCAGTCCATGCAGGGAGCTGCTGCACCAGTTTATCTCACTGTACCCCCAGAATTGTGCCCCCACGGAGAGAGCCTGGGCCTGCCCCCCTCTGAATCCTAGAGCACTGATGTCACTTTTTTGGAAAGTGCTTCGCAGGGGGCCCTGCTGAGCACTGAAGTTTTCACATTGATTTTCCACAGATTTATGTTTTAATTAGGGAAGCTAAGACTTTAGCTTTGAGCACCAGCACACATGTCTTCTAGATATTTATTTTAGCTTAAGATGCATGGTCTCACAAATTCCCAAGCTTTTCTTAACTAGTGCAATTTCAAATGTGTGTAACTGGTCTCTCTTGCCGTGATTCCTTTCCCGTGATTTTCAAACATTCCGTTGTTCTTCTGGCATTCCTAGGTGTATACACATACACACACACACACACACACACACACACACACACACACTCAGTGCTCCAGCCCTACAGGGCACAGGGTATAATGCTGCCAGATTCCCCAAGCCTTAAAAGAAGCCAATAATCTCATTTCTGTTTGAATGTGAATTTTTTTCATTTTTAAATGTTGGCAAGTAATTAAAATACAGAAGTGGGCCAAAAGAGATCCTTCTGCTTCTGCAGGTAGAACTGGCTGCCAGCCAACAGACTTTCATCCTTCCTACAGAGGAGAGATGGGGATCTGAGGGAAGACCTGCATGCAGCCTTGAAATACTTCCTCCCAGAGCCAGGCTACAGGCTGAGAGGACTCTGAGCCTTGGTTGCCCTGCAGGGAGAAGCACTTCCTCTACCCCTTAGCACAGCTCCAGGACAGAGCTGTCCCTCAGCATGCTTCCCCCTGCATTGTCCTTTGAAGATGCCCTACTGAGTCCAGCACAGGTGAAAGCCTGAGATTGACACCAGCTTCCCATTTGCTCCTGAGCCACAGGCTTTGCAGGTGACAATCCCCCCACCCCCAGTGCCTTTAGGCCTTTTCTGCTTCCATAGCTGGGTGAGAGAAGCTTATTCAGAAGTGGGGGAAGCTGGGAGTGAAGGAAAACACAGCTGCTGCTAAGGGAACTGACCCCTTCCCCCACCCCACCCTGTGGAGCTACGCCCAGGACTAGCCTTTTGACTGCACGCCTGCAAGCCTCGCTGCACCTTTTTCTGTGGTGTTCAGAGACCTCTATCCCTACCACCCATCACCCGCCTCCTCTTGTTAAGGCTGCTTTTCCCTAACTCCCCACTGACTGCCATGCTCCTTCCTCGGCCCTGGATAAACCTTGTTCACCCTTCTCTGAGGTTCAGACCCTTGTCTTGACTCAGGCATGGTTAGTGTACAGAGTGGAACAGGGCACAGCCCCTCAGCAGCCGCATACCTCCTCCTGCCTGGCAGTCTATTTCTCGTGTAGAACTGTCCTCACAAGACCACGGTTTAGTCACTAAGGAAAGTTGCTAGATGGGATTAACACACACACACACACACACACACACACACACACACACACACACACGGTGATTGTGTCAATCAGGGAATGTATGGTGGGGGACCCAGGTATTAAGAAATAGCAGGGCACATGGTTTAGTTGAGATAATCATTAATCCCCTGTGTATCTGAAGGGCTTCTTGTCACATAGTGGGAGCAACAAGGGCTTGTGGAGCTCATTTGAATGCACCTGCTTCCTTGTTGAGACAGCCGGAAGCTCTTACAGTCAAATAGAGGTCCTAGGAGAGGTTTGGCCGCTGCTTGGGGTGAGTTTAGCTTCTAGAAGTTTGCTCACCCATATAGAACAGTTCTCACTAAACTAAAAGCTCCTGCCTGAACGTCCTCCAGCTATTAATGGCATTGACCTGTCTCCAAACTCAAGTATCCAAGCATGCCAAGCAGAGCAAAATCAATCTCAGGTCCCAGCAGACAGAGCCATGTAGCCAGCTCTCCTGAATGTCTTCTGGAGCTGAAGGCGGGTTGAGGGGGGAACCCGTAAAAAAGGCACAGGAGGATGGAGCAGTTCCACATTGCTGAGCTTCAAGCCCAGAGGGGCACGGGAGCTCAGATATAAATGCTTGTGCCACTTTTCCCTCGATGCCCTGAACAAATGTTTGCCCAGCAGGAAGAATAGAAGGTGGCAGGGCACAAAGCTTCTGCTTATGTTCTTGTATCAGAGCTTGGCTAGCTCCGTTCTTGTCACATCCTGCCTGTCCCACTGTCTCACACAGCTTCTGCAGCCACAGTGCAGGGTCTTAAGTTAAGACCTGCCCTAGCATCCATAATGGTAAACCCATAATGACCACAGAGCTTTAGCCTCTCGTAGTTTCTTTTTTATGTTTTCCTCTTTATTTTTTAAAAAATGAATTCTAATATCCCATTTTCTGAATTATCAACATTTGTGCACTTATTACACCACAAAACAGACATTGGTTACCTACTAGTACCAGATAGACGGCAAAGAGTTGAGGATACAGTTAATTAAGACTCCAGGGAGTTCTCAGGCTAGCCATGTCCGTGCCTAGTGAGGGGAGGGTATAATTCTGCCCAGGTGTGTTGGGTAGTACCAAACAGATGCAGGATCCAGCCTGAGCCAGGAATTTGGGTTCCCATCTTCAGGGATTGACCAACACTGATGGGAGGCCAGGGGAGAAGATGGGATGAACCAAGGGCTTCTGGATCTCAGGGGTTGTGTAAATACTCACCCTGTTTGTCCCTCCCTATATAGGGATACTCAACCACAGTAACTGCACACTACATTTGAGCATGTTTCTAAGGGAAGAAATTTGTTTTCTAAAACAAAATGAAAGGACCTGGCCTTGTAGGAAATGTGTGATCTGTCTAGATAGCACAATACAGAAGAGAGGAATGAGTTTCCTGTGGGGATGTGGGTCCATGGCATCCTGTTTCTAGACCTCAAAGGTCTTTAAGAATCTATTGAAAGCATCTGACTGTCTGATAAAACTCAGTGATCAACAAACTCAAAAACTAGGACATACTCGGTGACTTAATAAGCCTAGCCTTGCTTGAGATGTAGCCTAAATCCTGAGAGTAGAGATGCTCTCTGCTGGAGACCAGGCAGGACCGGGCAACCACACTCCCTCCCTCAAGAGCCATCCCTGCTGTCCTAACCATCATGAAAGAAGACTCACACGTTACTAAGGTAAAAGCATTTGGGGAGGCAATTTGGGCTGCTGTGCTTGGAAACTATGCTCTGTCTCTGTCTTGTAACAAAGAGAACGCATGTCTCATTTAGTGTTGCTTCTGAAAGGTTTGCACTTATGTGTCCATTCCTTACTATGATTCAGAAAACCACACAGTTGTACAAGTGGTCACATTGTATTTTTATTTAAATGTCACATTTTTGCTCAGAAATAGCAAGCCACTTACTTAGCCTATGTCCAGATATGAGTCACATGCAAATTGGCAAGGGAGTGAAGAGGAAGCAGCAGTGACAGGCACAGTGGGGAAGGAGGTTGACTGGCTATGGCATCACCAGAGAACAGCCTGGCCTCTGAAGACCAGAGAAAGGCCTTCAACAGTGTGTAGGAAGTGGTTTTAATTTTAATTTGACTTCCATTTTCATTTTAGCATACAGAGGCCATGCCAGCCTC
This sequence comes from Rhynchomys soricoides, assembly GCA_019843965.1. Lineage (NCBI taxonomy): Eukaryota > Metazoa > Chordata > Mammalia > Rodentia > Muridae > Rhynchomys > Rhynchomys soricoides. Next base: position 4,011,708 of record JADRCH010000044.1, on the reverse strand, counting down.
AGCCTCTATGGTTGTTGTGAGCACTTACTTTATTCATTTATTAATTGTATTAGCTCTGGGTGCTGAGGTCTCTAGACCACCTGGGTATCCTGCACAGGCTCCTGAGCTTCCCCACTCATCTTGTGGAATCCCCGTGGAAAGAGACATGGAATGACATTCCCCCCCCCCCCCCCGCAACATTAACGAGGCACGTCCTAAATTCAGGTCTCATTTAGGAAGTGTGAGCATATCTCGGGAAACTATTTGTTGAAGATAGTTAAATGTGTACCCTAGGGTACCTGGCACAGCTACGAGCATACTCACCTTCCTGATGCCATGTGGCAAGCCATGGATCTGTCTCACTAGCCAATGGATCTGAACATTCAAGTCTCAGGGCAGTGAGTGCTTCACCACACATCCCTGAAATCCATGGCATGATTTTTACCCTTCAGAAATATCTTTATGTAGGACCCATGGGCTTTTCATGTAATTCTGACACAAAGGCTAACTCGCCTTTAGGGCTGAGTGGTCTCTTCTGTCATAATGTCTACTCCCCACTTCCACCTCATTATCTGCAACCTCATCAGCATCACTTGAACTCTGTCTAAACACAGCACCATGCATAGTGTTGGGTATAGCATGAGAACCTGTGTTCAGAGACCTTGCCACTTAGCTCTCACACACAGCAGGGACTCCAGAAGGTTCCACGGGCAAGCTACACCCCTCACACCCAGGGAAGATGAAGTTCCAGAAGCCATGGATCAGTTTTCAGGATTGGTGTCTCAGTCATCTCAAGGTACTGTAGCCAAGTACCTCAGACCAGAGGGTTTGACAGACAGGCACTGATTTTTCCCATAGGTCATCAGTCCAGAAGCCTGAGATGCAGGACTGCCTGGACCCTTCATCTGAGCCTGTGGATGGTGCCTTCTCCCCGAGTCCTCCTCACATGTCTGTCCCTTTATGGGGATCTGGGTCCTGGTCCCCTTTTCTTACAAGGATTGCAGTTGTGCTAGATTCCATTTCATCAAGTGTCTCATGGCTGCAAATACAGCTGGCTTTCATTTCCATGGTGAGAGTTCCAAGCGATTCTTGACACAGACCTAGGGGGAAGATGTGCACCGGGTTCAGTACTTACATTTGCTGCTTTACTCAGGTCCGTCTGCCTGCCTGCCTGACTGTCTGTCTCTCGTGTATGGGTACACACATACCCTGCTTTGTTAAGCCCCAGGGACTCTCCCAGAGGAAGAAGAGAAGGAGAATAAAGAGGTAGAGGGGGAGGAGGAGGAGGAGGAGGAGGAGGAGGACGAGGAGGACGAGGAGGACGAGGAGGACGAGGAGGACGAGGAGGACGAGGAGGACGAGGAGGACAAGGAGGACAAGGAGGAGGAGGAGTCTGTTCTCCCGGTGTCTATATAGGGGCTGTCTTGTCTCTTCATCCCTAGGAGAAAAAATATAAGAGGAACATAAAGGCCAAGCATACAAAAGCAGCAACAGTGATGGGCTAAGCCACAAGAGGACAAACCAAGAGTCAAGGAACTGCTCACTCAGCAGCTGTGACCTCTCCAGCTCAGCAGTCTTTTCCCTCAGTGTGGTCCAGCCTGCTCTAGATGACTCTGGGGAGATGAGCACAGACCTAAGCAGTTCATTTTCGCCCATCCATCTTTACACTCAGTTCTTCTTGAAAACGCCCTGGTCTTCCCTCTAATGACACTCCCCAGTGTCCCCAGTCTGGTCCTTCTCCTACTTCACGCCACTCCCCAGACCACAGAGGAGACAAGTAGCTGATAACAGGCCCTGGCCATGCTTGGCAGATCCTTCAAGGTCGATATTGAAATACGCAGTCAAGCACCCTTGTCCTCTGGAGCAGGGATGTTTCTCCAGCTTTCCGTCTGTCTGTCCCAGAGGACCGCCCTGCCACCTGTCATTCATGTTACTTTAGCATGCCTGGGATGGTGAATGACAAAAGAAGCAAGGTTTCTTTTTCCACATGCCTTATATTAGCTCGTTCTTCAGTGTGAAGCCACAGACTTATTACTGTTTCCTCAGCATAAGTAAAACAGGAAGGAAGACGAAGGATTACCTTCTGCTGCTCTCCTCTGCGGCATGTGAGCAAGCAAGGGGCTGGAAGGGGAGACTGCTCCAGGACTGCCTCATGCTTGGCCTAACTCCCTGCTTCGTTCTTTTCTTCCACCAGTATGAGATCACTCTGCTGTACTGGCCCCTGGCCTCAGCCATTTATCAAAATCCTCTCTCAGTTTCCATCTTGGGTATGAGTATAGAGGAGGGATGATCACAGCCCAGGATTCTGTGACAATCACATTTCCACAAGCACGTGTGTGCTTGGGTTGGCGCTTTGCATAGGCAGCTGGTACAGGGAGGTGGGCAGCGGTTGCAGTGATGTATCGAGGGTCTGGCAGGCTCCAGTGTGGTTTCCTCAAGGCTCCTACATCTGTCTTGTCTCCCTAATGCAATGGGTTCCTTGAGAGAGAAGTGAATCACACTTTCCCTCTATTCTCCTTTCTGTCCTGAGTCTCAGAATAGGCCCTGCACCCAGCAGGCCATCCATCCTCAGAGGGGCTGAAAGGGTCTGAAATAGTAGCTAGCTCTCCCACACACAGCTGTAGGATTACCATAGCCTTGAACTCACACTGACTTTCTAACATAGACTCAATGCTACCTGGGTCCTGTATCCAATTTGGACTATGCATAGACCAGAGAGGAGCTCATGGAGTGACACTAGGCAGCATGCAGAGGAGGTACAGGCCCACACTGGCCCTGTGAGCTCACAGCCTGGCCATCCATGGCTAACATTCTTATTAGGTCTTGGCATCTAATTGTAATCTTTACTGTGGAGTTCTGTTTTCTTTCTTCTGGGGCTAATCGGAAAAGCAGGGCAGGGATTTAAAGATCTTTTGTATATTCTCAAGTTTGATGGTAATGAGCCTGAATGCTGATATTTGATAAATAAATCATGGATAATAGTATATCCAGGGATTTGGCTGAGAGAACAGGATTGGGTAAGAGAACTTAGATCCTGTCGGTTCAGCGAAGAATGGGGAGTGAATATTCATGTATTGTCCCTGTTCTGTGTATGTTGTAAGACTGTTTCAGCCTCTGGAGAAGGGGGAGCGCGTCCTGTTTCCAGTTTGGAAGTGGAGCTCTGGGATTGGTGTCTCGTGACCAAGCATGTGCCAGAATGGGTGTTCTTATTTATAATGCCTCTTGGCTCTGAATACTGGAGCCAGCAAACAAACAGAAGATTTCTCACAAGAATAGATGCTTTGTTGTCAGCCTCTTTGCTCTGCAGGTGACTTGACCTACAGGTGGACAGCACAGGGGTGACCTAACCTGCTGGCGTGGGCCTCTAGTAGGCTGTGTCCCTATGATCAATCATTTTGACAATTAAAATTGTCATACCGGGTATCTGATGAGGCTCGTTGGCTGCAGATCTCCTATATCCTTTCTGTGGGTACTAATTTTATAACTTTTGCTCAAAATATACCATGAATGACTATGCATAGCTAAATGAGAACAGTTAAAGTTGATGTTAATGAAAATCTTTCCTCCCTTCCTCCCTCCCTCCCTCCCTCCCTCCCTTCTTCCTTCTCTGCCCTCTTCCTTCCTTCCAGAGAACAAGACTCATATGAGGGGCACATCATCGTATCTGTCTACATCATGTCCTGTATTTGTCATGTTGATACTACATGGGCTGTGCCTGTATCATGTTTATGCCCATGTCTGTATGTCTGTCCTGCCCATTCATCAGTGTCTTCATCATCCTGAACTCTGTCATGTCCTGTGTTTTGAGTGCTAGAGTTCAAAATCCTCAGAAGTGACTTGACTCTAAACAGTCTGTCTTCCTGCCATCTCCGTGAAGGAAGAACCAATTATAGCACAGGACACCAGAGGAAACAATGGCTCCTCTGGCTGTCTTGGGACCTGTCAGTCTGTGAGTGCTGTTTATTCTTTACAGGAGGCCAGGGTTTCCCAAGGAGAAAGGAGAACCAATGTCAGAGAGATTTGCCCACAGCAAGACCAAAGGGAAATGGCATGGTGTTTGGAGACCACAGTGATCCCTCTTGTGCACAGACATTGGCACAGTTTCAGATGTGAGAGGACACCACAGACATGTGGCAGTGTGGTAGTGTATTCTGGAGCTCGAGGCTATGGCTTCTAGTCTTCAATGCACATAAACAGTCCACCCTACTCCCAGAACTGGTCAAACAAGACTCCCAGGTTCACCAAGACCTGTTTGTGGGTCCCAGCTGCTTTGTTCAGCTCTTCCCTGAGGTTGATGATGAAGGTTCAGGAGAAGCACACCAAGGCCAGTGTTTCCAGGAGCAGTTATACAGAGGAACAGGTCTGTGTGTTCATGGGCTCAGGAAGCCATGGGAGAGCGTGTAGCTGGCTGCTCTTATTCTCTTGATGCTCAGGATATACCAGCCGTCCTGCTTCTCAGTGGTAGGAGACAGACATTGGACAGGCACACTTCCACAGAAGGGCTTCCAGCCTTAGCTTAATGGGCATATTCGGAACTCCTGTGTGCATCATAAACATCATGCAACACCTCAGAGCAAACGTGGCACTGAAGGTGAAGAAGTGAACCCATTTCCCAGCTAGTGATGCGTCCCAGACCTCCTAAGCCTCAAACTGTTCTGGAGTAAGATGAAAGGTGTGGGTTAGCGAGAGCATGAAGAATACAGATGTAAAACACATCTCTTTCACCACTGGATTCTTATTTACAGAGCCACAAGGCAGGCAGTGCCTTTTCACAAGTGGGCATAGGATAATCAACCGCATTGTAGTTTATTTCAGTGCAAGAATGCCTTAGCTTCGTTTTGTTCTTCAGTGGGAGTGATAGTCCCATTGTGTGTTAGTGTTTCAGAGAAAGAACCATGGGATCATTTCTTACCATAACCATGTGCTAGATTGCAAAGTCATAGTAAAGTTCATAATTTGGGTGTCCTTTGAGAACAGATTTGTGTTTGTCCTATCATGTGTTCTGCAGCTCTGTAACTGAATCTAGGAGTGGTTCCCAGGTCCCTGTTCACATTAAGTGAGCTACGCTGGGATGCACTTTAAGTACTGTGTCTTGGCTCTGTGAATGTCTGTGTGTACTCCTGTCTAATTGAGCGACTAGGCAGCCTGAGTTCACATTGGGGAGAAGCTTCGCCTTACGGATCCATCATGTAGAGTGTGTACGGTCTGAGGGTTCCACAGAGGGCATGGGGCCAGGGCCATAGAAAGGTAGGAAGCTTGGCTGCCACTCACCTTTGAGGAGTATTACATATGTCTACTCAGTGCCTACTGGAGAGCAATAGTGATGCCTCTGCAGCATGGGTGCTTGCTACACACCACATGTAAGTACCAATGTCTCCATGCCTAGCATGGAGCTTTGTGTGCCATATCTGTGATTAGATATGTGTTGCCTGTGAACATACTTGCCCACCAAGGCTACAAAAGAAAATTCTCCTTTTGGCCAAATGCTTTTGTCAACAGTTATGCGTTATTTAACCAACAAAGAGACTATGCCCCTCCCCCTTCTTCACCCAAATGTGGTTTCTAGGTATAGGCCCTATCTTAATACCATGGTCTTCCTATGCCCACCAGAGCTTGCCAATCAAGAGCACAGTTGGTCCAGCTTTGTGCTGTGTGCTCTTCATTGTTGTATCCTGTTACACAGCAGGCAGAGCACCTAAGAGGAAGGTCCTTTCCCACACGGGGCCTTTCTCTACTCACCTGCATGGCCACACACAACAGAGCTTGTAAATGTTTTAGGAGATGGTAGAGCAGGGCGTAAGTAGAGCAAGTGTCTAGGGCAGTCTGTGTGAGAAGTCACTGTGAGCAGAAGGGTAGCCAAGGCTGTAATGCAAACTGGGGCATCACCAAGCACCACTTAGACATGAGATAGGGTAGGGACAACTGCGAATGGTTTATTCTTGAAACTCTTCTTGACCATGGCATGCCCTCCAAACTCCCCACAGCTCATGTTTCTTATGGCCGTTTTCCTTGTCAGATAGGTGGGTGTGTTCAGTGTCTTGGACACTGTAGCAGCGTCCTCTGTAAGGTTGTCTCTTCCACTGAGCGGCACTGATTCTGCTACCCCATGTTCAGGTGACCAGGGAGCATGCTGACAGCAAAGGCATCTTCCCCTCCCTCTGTTCATTTCCATGTTCAGATCAAGGGTCACTGAGAAGGACCTTCTATTGTACGACTCGCTGTATCTCATGGTTAAAACTGGTCTCTGCTGTGGCTATACGTACAGCTCATAAATATGCCTCAGGTCAGGAGCCAGGGGTCGCTGCTCCTCATTCACCTCTGAGAGTTTTACATTCGGCCCTTATTCATCTTCTCAAAGTCCATTAGTTTCACCTTTTGTTAAGAAACCACTAGTATGGGAGTTCTAATAGCTGCAATCACCAGAAAATACTGGGGTACTAGCCGGGCAGTGGTGGCGCACACCTTTAATCCCAGCACTCGGGAGGCAGAGGCAGGCGGATTTCTGAGTTCGAGGCCAGCCTGGTCTACAGAGTGAGTTCCAGAACAGCCAGGGCTACACAGAGAAACCCTGTCTCAAAAACAAACAAACAAACAAACAAACAAAATACTTGGTTACTTAATTGACTAGTTCATGTTAGTTTAGGGAATGGCTCTGTACCATACCTTGGTGATATGCTTATCTTGTGAATAGGGCCACAGCCCACTAGGACTTTCCCTAGTAATGGTCATTTCTGGAATACCCTTTGTCCTTGGGAACAGAGTCCTCTCTTTAGGTTACAAAAATTGAGCCCAGTCCTTCTACCTAAGAACCACTGCTTGCCAGATAAGATGGTTACCAGCCAACTTATCAGAGGTTCAGGATACTGGTAAACCCTACCGGAGTGAAGGTTGTCACCCTAGCTTGGTGACAGATCCAGACATGTCTGTCTATAGTCCCAGGAAAGCAGTCCCGTGGGTAGAGGGACCCAGACATGGTGCTTGTTTTTACCCATTGGCCCACACTTATGAGCCTCAGGTTCATGAAAGAAAGAATGTAGGCCTGTGGAGAGGGCTGCTCCAGACAGCCTCTGTGGTGTGCACACACAGAGCTTCTCACCTGCTGGAGGGCTGACCCTGAGCTCAGAGCTGGGACTGCCACTGTGCTGCAAGGCTCAAAGCTCTGGAGAGAGAGAGGTACTCTGTGGGATCCATCAAAGCACTGCTTCCCCTCGGCTGACCATGGGCTTCCTTTTGAGTTAGGAATGAAAAACAGAATCAATTTCTTTCCCTAAAAGGTTTAGTTAGTTTCTAGGACTATAAACCTGTGAAATGTGGAGTACAGGTTAGCAGAAATGTTCTTGTTACCTACCTTGCCTGACAGGCCAGGTGCTTGCCCCTGCCGGGTGACTTCCTGATATTAACTAAGGCATTGGTCTCCACCTTGCAGCCTTTACCCCAGTTTTGCTAGTCCTCACAGATCAGAGACTTTGTGCCAGGAGCTTCCTGGCATCCTCCATCCTATGCAGCAGTCACATCTGTCACCCTCATTTGAAAGATGAAGAGAGGCAGGGGGCACTCCACTGGGAAGATGTGCTACCAGACCTCTGCCCTGCTGGGAATCTCCAGTGCCTTCACTGCCCTCCTTCATTCAACCATCCAGGTCATCCTGGAGTGCTCTCCTTGGCTCTTCCTAGCCATGGAGACTATGCTACCATATATGACCCTCCCAGATCCTTGCACTGTGAAGACAGGAATGCTCAGTCTAGGCCTTTCTGATTAGGGAGGGGCACCATAGACCATGCATGCAGGGCATCATCACCTGGAATAACTCAGTCATAATAACCTGCCATGCCTCCTGACCTCCAGTGTGTGTTTACTTCCCTGGACCCCAACATTCTCATCCAGATTTCAAGAAATTCTCAACTGCCTCCCTGGAATCCTTGGGGTGAGAGCGAACTCCGAGTCTTCATTTCATTCTCCCTGTGTCCCGGACCTTGCCGATAAATACTTTCTAATAACAATTTTAAAATAGTTGAATCATCGCTCAATGAATACTTTCAAGTAAATTTGTGCAGAGTGTTTAAGAAAGAGACCATGAAAGCTTACAGGAGTGGGGGGAATTTGTTGACACTCCCCACCACAGAACATTGCAAAGAATGGGTGCGCGAAAGCTTGGTGCAGCTTTGGAGTGTGGATACTGGTCTTAGCTGAGCCTGACCAGTGGCCACAGCCGTTGTGCCCTGTTTTTGGAAGGTCTTCCAGAAATATCCTGTCTGCATCATGAGTCAAATTAAGCTGTTGATTTTGGGGAAAAAAAAAAAAATCACAACTCAGTGGGAAAAACAAACAAACAAACAAACACCAAAACCTCACCACATGTCTATGAGGTGATCTGTACACATGTGCTATCAACAATGCTTTCTTTACTCTGCAGTGGAGACAAGACCTTTTGTCTGTCACCCAACTACAAAACGTCACAGATCAAGGAGCTGTGTGAGGGATTTGTGCTTCCGCGCTCTGAGTCACGTCTTGAAATAAAAGACATCTACTCACTTGTATTCAGGGAGGCCTCCGGGCAGCACTCAGCCACTTCAAAAGGCTTTGTTAGTATTGTTCACCTGAGTCACTGTGGAGACTACCAGGAATTGGCGACACAATGGGGAGACCTGTGTGTGGCCCCATGCTTTGTGAAGCTGTGTTGCTGAGGGTCTGTGACAAGCCTGAGGTTATAACAGTGGGTCCTTGTGGAGAGGAGGCTGCTCACCTCATCAGTGCCAGAAAGCAGACAGACACAAAGGGACTACAGGCACGCCACGCCCTTCAAAAATACCCCCAGTAATTCCTCCGACCACAAAATCCCCACCCCTCAATAGTTCATCCAGCTGTGAACTCATTGTAAGATTAATCATTGATGAGACAGTTCTTCCATATACACCCAGATGGGGACTATGAGCCTTTTAACTGGAGGCTAGGTTACCTTGTATCCAAACCACATCGTGATCAATAAAATGATAACTATAGGGTGTTAAATGGACCAAAGGCATAGCTTACTGGGAGGGAGACACTGGGCTACTAAACTCGGGTTAAATTATAGGAGCTCCAAAATAAGATAAAGAAACTGTGAGACCATTTGCACCATTTTGAGCACATCCGATTATCTCAAGTATGATTACCAAGACAAGGATCCAAGCTGTTATACTGACCAGATAAAATAACACTAAATAGTTGCTCATTAAAAGTAGACTTCATGGTAGATTGCAAGCGAAATAGTTGGTAGCACATAGAGAAGAATTGATCCTACACACCTGCTGTAGAGCCTCAACAGAAACTGCATGAAGACCACCAACAAGGGGGAAGGAACAAGTGATTCATGGAAGACCATGGAAAACTGTGCAAACAATCAGTGCCTTCAGGAAGATACTCAACTTCACTTCTAATTGCCACAGGGCTTTAAAATGAGATTTTTGGTGTTTGCCAGTTAGACTGACAGTCTTAGAACAGCCGATGTTTGTAAAGTCCAGGAAATGAGCTACCTTGTGAAGATATATGCATTAAAAATGTCCGTGGGTCAGCTTAACAATTTAAAGTGAGCATAACTGGTTTTAGGAGCGTAATGTGGAGTCACTTGGCAGCCGTGTGCCTTGTGTGGCTGACATGCACATAGCCTATGAGGGTGCTCTGCCATTGTCTGTGCGTGAAGAACTCGATGGGACCGACAGCGAGGCTTTGGTGACAGAAATTCTGAAGAAATAGTCACACTGTAGCAACCTTACAGAAACAAACAGAGAGCTGAGCAAGGGAGAGTCAGCAACAATGTAGCATAGAGGCAGGTGTAGACAGCCTAAGAAAGTCCTGGCTTTCTTAATTTTGAGTATTTGTTTAGGGAGCCCAAGGGCTACATATCCTGCAACCAGATCTGGATATGTTGACCCAAGTGTTTCCTTCCTAGAGACAAAAGCTCTCCCTTCAAGGTCACCCAAAGATTGCCCATGTTTGCAGTGCGGAGCCCTAGTAACTCTATAGGAACAAGAAACATGGAGTAAGTTCCCGGTTGGAAGACCACCAGCAGCTGCAAGCAAACATCCTCCAGCGGAGCAAACTAATAAATCTATTGATTGCTCACAGGGCCCAGGGCTGTAGCTGGAAATGCCTTTGGCAGCAGGTTCCGCTGGATAGAAGGTAATTTTTGCTTCCTTCTGTCCTCTCGGAGTGCAGTATGTTTATTCACAAGGACAGTTCTGTATGCTTGCTAGTCTTAGTGACTACATCTGTGGTTGGTACAAAATACAGCTGGGAGTGTGAAGGGGATTCCATGACCTGTGATCCATTCAGATGTTAGGAAAGAATAGTACCTTATTTAAGCATCAATTAAGGAAAGATCGGATAAACAAGGAACTCTGTAAGAGAAATCACTACACCAGAACTACTTGTCTGTATGATGGACCCCCGATCTGGGGAGACCACCGCTCACCAGCAGCGGGCGATGCGCAACCCCAATGACCAACCAAGACTCTGCTTGATGGAATCAGCAAGAGGCTTTAAGTCGTGTGGAGCCCAGAACAACAGAAACGCTCAGCTTTTAAGCTCAAAAACCGCAAGCGGGGTGGGGGTCTAGGGGTTAGGGACTTTCCAGTCATAGTGGAGTCTGATTGGCTCCGGCCAGTTGGCGCGGGGTGATAGCAGGCTGTCAGTTATTCTTGGAATCAATCGTTAGGGAGGGGACTTCTCAGAAATGCAACATTTGGCAATCCCCTGGGTCAGGGAGGGGACTTCTCAGGGAAGTTGGCAGTTTTAAATTTTTCTAGTTTCACACGTACAACAGTGCATATCACCGTTGTGACCAAAGGTTCTGTCACTGTTAAGAGCCATCCTGGCCTCAGACAGGACTTTGTAAGGCTAGCGTTTTTCTGTTTGATGGAGAAAGGGCGTTGTGAATGAATTGTGCCTGGATCACTGGCACCCAAGTACCCACCAGCACCTAACTATGTCCACACCAACTCCCCAGAGCCACCTAGATATCACCGTAGGCACCAGGCTCCTTTATGATGTTTAGAAACTCAGTCAATTTGCAGGCAAGCACTCCTAGAAATTAAAGGTATGGTTCCAGAAATTTTGCAAGGGAGAGTTGGAAGAAAGTGGGAAGAAAGCACAGACAAGAGAAAAGGAGAGCAAACAAACACTTCCCATAAACTCCAGCTCATGCCTGGAAAGGTTCTGAGAGAGTGTAAGGAAGTGGCACAGAGAACTTACTCCTTTAGAAAATTCTAGAAAAATCAGTAGACCGGTTCAACAGTGCCTTCCATGTCATAAAGCACAGGAGGGACAGTAGAGGCACAGGGGGAGGAAGCAAAGGTACTTCTTAGGGCTTCACATTGGAGGCCTGGGGTGCAGCCGTGCTGAGTCCATTAACCTTACTGTATCACTGCATTTGTGTAAAACCATACATATGCCAGACAGATCAAAGGTTAAAATTTCAATTTAAAGTGAGAATGAAGCAAATTTGAGTGGGGTGAGCAGACTGAGCACAGATAGTGACTAGGTGGGAGGGGTGGGTTTGAAGGACTTGTGCACCGTCTGGTAGAGAATCGATGGGATGCCTTGGTCACGGCCTGGGACAGTGAGGAAGTGCTGGAGACAGACAGCAGTGACACCTTCGCAAAAGTGCGGGTGTCCGTGTGCCACAGAACTCGTGCTTAGAGACGGCTGAAGCGGCAGGTGTTGCACTCTGTGTGGGGATTTTGTGTGTTTTTTCTTAATGTTTCGAAATTATGACATCATTTCCCTCTTCCCTTCCTCCAACCTTTCCGTGCGCCCCCTTGCTCTCTCTCAAATTCAGAGTCTTTCTTCTTTAGGTTAGTAAATACACCCTGTTTAGTCCATGTAATATTTCCTGTATGTATATGATCCTAGGATAGACCAATTTGGTACTGGATGACTAATTTGTGGTCTTTTCCCCAGGGAAAATTATTTCTCCTGTTCTCACCATTACCCCATTGTCTGTGGTTCTTTGTCTAGGGTTGAAGCCCGGGGAACCTTTCCCTTCCCACCATAGCTTGTCTCTTGGGGTTCTTACACAATATGAGCATTCGAGGAGTCAACAGAGCCAAGCTTGGTCCCATGGACGAGATTCTTGGTGATGGAGTGGTTCTCCATGTAATCAGGCAGCCATGTGGAGCCTGCTTCAACAGGAAGGGAGGGAGACCAGAGGAGGGGTGAAAGCATTTGGTGTTCTTGTACTTGGATGTCAGTGACAACACAGATTTAGTAGCAAACTAAAGTTTTGATGCTCTGAAGCTCTCCCAAAGTGAGTTTAATGCCCATCGGGCTGGGGTTATAGATGAGATAGGGAACCCACACAGGACATGCCTGGAGCTCACGGGGCATGCTACTGTGTTTGCTTGCCAAGGGGGAACTCTCTCCATGCAGTGAGGGTCAGAAGTAGGGGGAGGGGTTGGAGAGCATTGGTGAGATAAAGAGAAGCAAAGAAGTGGGCATCGGTCCTCTTGTAATGCGAGATAAAGACACGTGAATGTACTGGCTTCCTCATGACAATGGTATCTGAACATAGGTATCGGGACAGGGAGTCATTAGACCAGAAAAGGAAGAGGAGGGCTCACTCAGCTGAGGTAGGATTCGGAGGTGACTTTCTCCTTGACAGGAAGGGACAAAGGATGGGACTGGTGATTGTCAGTGCAGTCTTCAGAACTCAGAGGGATCTAAAATAATGATCAGAAGAAAGGGTAAATATTTGGAATGAGCCAAGGAAGGATACTTAGCAGGAACACATACTTAGCAGGGGGAGCTATCGAGAGAGCAGTCGTTTAGACTCCATTGAGAGGTGGGGTTGAACCAATCTACACATCTTGTGATGTGCACCCTGTTGGCTCAGCATCCTGAGCACAAAGTGCTGAGTGGCTAGCGTTTCTTGACCTCAGAGTCCGCAGAAGGAAGAGAGAAGAAGAGAAGAACTGCTTATCCATCAAATATTCTTTATCTCTGTCCTTCCCTTAGTGACATTTGAGCAATGTGAAGCTCTGTGGTCACAGCAAGATCCAAAGCAAGAGCTCTCTGGGACACCAGTGCAGAGCCACCTATAGCAGGCTCCTGTTACATAATTACTAAGAGATCAGCTTCCTCAGTTCCCTAGAGGTGGGGCCAACATGCAGAACCAGGCCCAGGTTCCCCCCTGGAGAGGAGACCTGGGGAACTCTCACCAGTGAATAACAACAAAGCTGTAGAGATCTAGCATGCACCAAGGAGGATTTTGTCTGAAAGTTCCAGAGCAGGACTCAGCAGGAAGATGCTTCAACTCATCTGGCTTACAGGAGAGGTCATTCCGAAATTAAGAAATGAATCGACCTGCTGTGATGAACAGCAAGCAGCTCATTGCTGAGATAGCAATGAGTTATCAAGATATAAGCCAACTTACTATGGAATGATCTTGGTCTAAAGTAGCCATGTTAGTGGGAACATTTTACCTCCTGGGGCTTCTGTAGTGGACACAGAGACATTTCTGTGACCTACCATTTGTGGTGAGATATTTCCCTTTGGAACGCTTAAACTCAATATATTAAAAAAGCGCCATTTCCCCCTGCCTTCTAGCCCTTCTCCTAGAGTTAAAGAATCTGTTTTTGTGGAGGCTCAAGGTGACACAGATGGCCAAGAACTCTTGAGTATCAGAGTTGGGCTCAGATGTACCCATATCTCTTCCTTCTCCTTCTCAGACCTCTGCATCCTTCGATGCACTGACATTAGAACAGTGGCTTGTCTGAGCTCTGTGACGAGGTGACAAAGGGCAGCTGCTCTCCGGATGCAGGCATTTGACTTGTAGGAGGACTGTAGTCACAACACCTCCTTCCCCCTCATCACTTCATTTACTCTGCACTGCTTGAGAAAATGCAGGGGCATTTCTAATTTGGCTGAAGCTCTGTCTTAAAAGACCATCAGTAGACTTAAGCCAATCTCCATCGCAAAGCCATTCTGTAGTTCTGTTGGGCAAAGGCAAAGCCCATGATGAATGCTGTTGTGTGTACACCAGATGAGATGAGGTAACTGTTGCACAGCTGTTTATACTCATGAAATGAGTGGTATGTGGCCAGGGACCAGGAGGAAGTACCCCATCAGGCAGCTTGAGGGATGCAGATGACCAGTTGCTGCTAGCTGGGGTTATTTGAAGACAGTACCTGAAGAAATGAGTTGCCTTGAGTTATCAAGGGAAGGAGGACACCTTATGAGTCGGATTCACTTCTGAGATATGGGAGTCTCAGGCATAGGAACGGCAGGCATTGAGTGTTTTTGAGTACGTATGGTAGGAAACTGGAAAGAGTCACTCAAAAGTAGGTATTGACACCAAATCCCTAGGACTTTGTTTCAAAAGTTAACCCTCTGAGACTCAGGGTTTGACATCAGGCTGTGGTAAAATCCTGAGTAGGAAGGAGGGATGCATGGTTGCAGGAGGCATGCTGTGGAGGTGAGCAGGTTCCCCGGAGGTTTTAGTACCTGCAGTTCTGGGTGTCTCACCTTGGAAACATGGATGCTGCACACAGTGACACAAGGGGGGAAATGGGGAAAGCAAACATGAGTCTTCCTTGCTGAGCTGGAGAGGCACCTGTGAGCATATAACTAAACAAAAGCAAATACATCTGTCTGCAGTTGTCACTAATAGACTGTGCTTGCTTGCTTGTTTTCACATATTTGCTTTGAAGTTTATTTGTAAAATTGTAACCTTATGTACTGTGGAAAGTAGAGACCTGTGAGCGGAGAGAGCTGGTACCAAGAATGATACCGCACAGTCCACTCTGAACACCATTGCCAAGCTGGTTCTATCTACTGCATGATGACCTGACAAAAGAAAAACTCATGAACTCATGGATGGCCCTGAGGATGTATTTTCTGTTCCTGATATTACTCTGGCATCTTTAAAATGATTTTAATGTGTACATTAGAGAGCTTCAAAGTGATAAAGCAGGATATAGAAACACAGCGGAAAAGCTACCATGGAGAAGCCAGCTAGCTTATTGGCACATCATGGTTACTTTTTGTGATAAAAGTCACTGAGGTCCATGTACCTAACAGTCCCTACCACAGGGTGCTGCTCCTTCCCATGGATCTCACACTGCATGTCAGCTCTCCAGCTTGTCAGTCCTTCGTGGCTCTGCTTTGAACCCTCCGGCCCATTCCCACACTCAGCTTCAGCTCAGTGCTTCATTCTCAGGCTGTGCCTTTGAATGGTTTCCTTCCCTTCTCATGCATTGCTCAGCTCACACAGGCTGTGTTCTTCTGTGCCTGCCTCCTTTCACATGGTCCATCCAGTGTGGTAACTAATGGCATGGTTCTTCCCCCTCTCTGAAGACTATGTGACATCGTTCTGTATTCATATCCTTCTGTCTGGAGGCAGCTTCCCTATCTTGGTCAAAGAGCTGTTGCTGTAGTGAACACGAGTGTATGGAAGTCCTCAGAGGTGGTGACAACCTACCCCTTGGATCAGCACTCAGAAATGGGTCCCTGGGGTCTACATACTGGCTCTGTAATGGCTGTACTGATCGGCGCTGCCACCAATGGTGCTCAGGGCTCCTTTATGCATACTGTTACACACATTTGTCAGCTCTGAGTACTGAAATATTTGAGTATTCAGAGAGTTACTTACCTCCAAAGGAGAATAATCTCTTTTCTGCATTAGAGGAGATTCTCCTTTTTAGACCAGAGGAGCTAGAGAGCATTCCTGACTCCAAGCTTGAGCTCATTTCTAAATGCCTCCTGTCAATTAGATCGGGTCGCAAGTGGACAATGGATATTCCTTTTCTCCATTCCTAATCAAAGACTCCTTTTCTGCTGGAAGCTCTCAGCAATCAAGAGATCTCAGGGTCCAGTCAGCCTCCAGCCACCACAAAGTCTGAGCCTCCATGAACTGTCTCATGAAATGTCACAGGGTCGCTTTCCTTGCTGACCTCAGAGCCACTATTGAGAATGAAACTGAGTGAAAACAAATATACTATGTCTGCAATTGATTCAAAGAGACTTGTTATTTTCATATTAGTTTTGAATTTTAATTGTGACCTTACACGCTGTGGAAACCATCTGGGCATCAAACTGATCCAACTGTCCTGCTAATGAACTAGAGTTGTCCTCTGTCTCTAGAGATTCACGAAACCTTGCTCAGCACTTCTCTACTTCAGCAAATGCACTGACTTGAGCGAGATAATTGTACAGCACAAGCTGCAATCCCTGCACTCTTTCTTGTGGAGAGTTGCAGTTTGGTGTTACTGGGCATCTGCAGTATGACTTTGCGTATCTATGTGTGTGTGCGTGTGTCATGTGTGTGTGTCTGTTAGATGGGATTCCTTTTTTTCCCCTTCCAACTATTCTCCCCAAAGGCAGAAAAATTGGTTTTGTTATAAATGTAAAGCAAAGGCTTCTGAGAGAGACTCGGGCTTGTTGAACTCTCACATAGCATCACTGTCATAGACAGTTACATATTGGGTGATTGCTGAGAAGTAACTGACTTAGTTCAGGGTCTTCCAAATGGCTCTGCTTTCATCATTGGGTAACAGTAGATAACCCTTCGTGAGGGGCTTTCCGAGCAGTATAGGCTACCCAACTCCACTCTTAGCCTCCATCGACTAGCTACCTACCATGTAGCAATTAAATGTGTCTTCAGAGTAAAAACACCTCTAAAGGTCTAACCATCCCCATTAGAAGAACCCATGTGTGCCTGGACATAGCCAGTTTTTCATATTACCTCTGTCTCTAGGACTTACTTCTAGGAGTGCAGGAATGTACCCTTAGCCTCACCGCCCACTGCTTCCCAACATCCATTTGCCATTTTTATATCCTGTCTTCTTCCAATCACTCTGAATATTTCTCCCCTTATGAGTGCTTATTGAGCTCCTTTCTCGGCAAAGACATTTATACCCTCAGAGGCTGGTGGATCACCTGATTCCCCCTCATCTCCAAGAATACCAGTTTCCCTTAGGTTCCTCAGCTACCTGGGTACTGTCAACAGATCACAAGGTTGGTGGGGTTCTGGGAGCAATGGCAGATCAAAATCATTAGGCTTTCAGATCTTTGAGATTCTTTTGTCTTGGAATCCAAGCCTTGCAGCATACAAGTGTTCTGTTTTGACCATCAACCAATTGCCATCTGACTACTGAATCAACACCATGTTACTCTCGACTTGAAAATATATCTCTGATATTTGAGGGCCCTCTAGCATAGTAGGCATCTTCATGCACACACAAAGGCTTTCCAAGTGAGATCAGGGCTAGGGAGCACAGCTCTACCAGGATGATAGCCATCTTCTGCTGGCATCTTGTTGATCAGATTTGCAACTTCAAGGTTGAGATTTTAGAAGCACAAAAGGCAAAGTGCTCACTGCAGCAACCCATGCGTTCTGATAAGCTCTTGGTCCACAGCTTCCATTGCTGTACTGAGCAAAATGGAGAGGTTGTGGTCATCAGTTGCTGAAACAATGTCAGGCCATGGTTTCCACTGCTGGGCTAAGCAAAATGGAGATGAATCAATGGCTCTCTTCCTGAGATATGAGCCCTTCAAGACAAATGGGCCACAGTACTGAAGTTCCAAATCTCAGTGGCCTCTTCCCAGCCCTTCTCACTGTGGCAATATTGTCTCCTCTCGGTAGGCTCTGTCCTGAGAACAGCTTGGAGGGTAAACTGTGATCTGGAGGAAAACCCTCTTTAATCACCAGTTTCAGAAATTCCCCAAACATAAGTTCAAGAGGAAAGATGAATACAGTGAGAGAACCCAAGCTCTCCCCACTCTGCCCGTGGATGTCACTGGGAAAGGGCGAACTTATTCAATCATTTTGATGGGCCTAAGAACACTGGTCTCAGGAAAAATAAACATGATTTCCTGTCTGTGGATTTTCAGAAAAAACTAGGCTCAAACTGAATATTAAGTAGACAGGGTTCTCACCAATCTGTGGTGGGAACTGCCATTACAGCATGAAGGAAGAACGCATTCATTCTCTCCTTTTGAGCTGGGCATTCATCTTCTGCTCTCTGGACCACAATAACCTGTCCAGGAATCATGCTTCTGCTTACAGATTCTCTCGCCTGCAAGCAGAATCTAGTGGGACCTCTCCACTTTTACACCTGAATGAGCTGTTTCCCACCTCCCCTATTCCTGGACCAGTATCTATCTATCTATCATCTATCTATCTATCTATCTATCTATCTATCCATCCATCTATCTATGTAGATAGAGATGTATAGATAGATATGCCCCCCCCTCTGTGTGTGTGTGTGTGTGTGTGTGTGTGTTTGTGTGTCTCCTATGGGTGCCTTTTCTCTAAAGGACTCCAGTGAATAGCTGCTGGTATGCGGACCCTCCATAAATAGGAGACTGCAATGAGTCTATCAGCTAAAACATGTTCACTCCTGGGAGCATCAGAGGCTGGCACATGGAGTGGGCATCGAGATGACCTTCAAGCGCTTGCCTTTTCCTGTGACCTGAAGCTTCAGTCGGCACCCACTCACCCAGGAACCCTACTGGCTTTAAGCAGGACTTTGCCACCTGTTGAGAGATGGCTATAAGGTGAACGTGTCAGAAGTAGCATTATAGAAAAACACTGAGTAGTTTTGGCCTCATGAGGATGGAGCTCATAGCAAAACAAATAGTGCAGGCTCTCGGTGCTGACCAGCTTCTATACACTGGAAATATTGACTTAGGGGCCTCCTTTGTTCCTATCCCTTCAAATGTTTCTATCTAGTGCTTATCTGCAGAGTGAGTCTTCAGTCACGAGCAAGCATTATAAGGTCAAGAAGTAAACGTGTCCCTTCTTGGAATGACATGTATTCAAGTCATTGTTAATGGTTCTGTAGATGTTGCTTTTCTGATATGGGAGATTCATTGAGCTTGGTCTTCGGCATGCGAAAACAAACAAATAGATGCAAATCCCAGTACAGCTCCTAAGTGAACAGAACTGACCGCACACGGTGTTTCACCCGGCAACAACACCCTGTGACTCTGGTCCATG
Organism: Rhynchomys soricoides; assembly: GCA_019843965.1. Classification (NCBI taxonomy): domain Eukaryota; kingdom Metazoa; phylum Chordata; class Mammalia; order Rodentia; family Muridae; genus Rhynchomys; species Rhynchomys soricoides. The sequence goes on along the minus strand of JADRCH010000044.1, from coordinate 3,992,756 downwards.
ATGGCTCTCCTAGAACCATCCTCCTGTGTTTTGCTTAGTTTTATTCAGTGAGCTTCTTCAAACTGCTGTCTTCCTCAAGCTGTCTTGCATTACTCTACAGCAGTCAGTTTTATGGCCCTGTTCTAAATTGTCTGCCCTGAAAGTATCTTTTGAGTTTTAGTGAGATGTAAAAACAGGGTATCCAAGACATTTTAATGGGTTTTTTCTTACAACCCCATAGTTTTATATGGCACTTTGCCAACTCATATGTGCTAAACCAGCATTTCTTTGGCCTTTCTTTACAGAACTTCTGTGTGTGAAAGGTTCTTTTTCAGTAATGTGCTTGCCACACCAACACAAGGACCCGAGTTCCATCTCCATCACCCACATAAAAGTGCTAAGTTTGGTGTTGCACTTTGTAATGCCAGGGCCGGGAAGGTGGAAAAAGACTAAGCCAGACTATCTAATCAGTGGGCTCCAGGTCCTAATGAGAGACCTTGTCTTTTTAAAATATAAGGTTTAATGTGCTTCTTAGGAATGACACTCGCAGATGCCCTGTGACACCCACCCACATATACACATTCACACTTAAAGATCCCATAAAGACTGTGAAGCATGAATAGCGCTTACAAGGAGCACACACTCTTTGGGAGACCTGCAGGTGTACCCATGCTTTGAGCCTTTGGTGGCCCAACCCTGAAACCCAATGTCTCTTAATAGTTATTCTCTGAGAAGAACTATTCTGCTTCACAGAGAAGCAACCCCTCATTCCAATTTGATTTGAAGAGCAGTGCTTACATTTGTCTGAGCTTGCTCATTTTAACAATGCACAGCGACTAGCTAGCTCTGATACCATTGTAGCTTGAAGAAATCAGAGTTAGGTCTAATCAAAGCACCAAAGAAAGTTACCTGGTTTTGAAAAACAGGAGCTTTTAATGTTAATGAATAACTTTGCATTTTTAAAAAGTGGAAGAAGACATTAACCACTGGACCCACCATTTAACTTTAGTACATAGCTTTCTGTCTGAAGCCTAGGTGTGTGGCCTTCAGGATAGAAGGATCCAATGTTAGTGGATCAAACAAGGGTATTCTGGGTAAGATGGTGCAAATGGCAGATGTGGCCCTTGCTCTCCTTGCTGAGTTTATGTACAGCTTCTCTGTTGCTTAGGACTATCTGCTAAACTGTAAAGAATGTCTAATATGCTAAACTTTAAAGAATGTCTAATATGCATGTGATACAATCCCACTGGTTTTGGTCTTTCTCATTCAGAAACATTCTAAAATCTTATTCAAGAATTTTCTTCAACTCAAATGCGTGGAAAAACAAACATCATAACTCTCTGCTGAATAGCAGTTTATTTTCTTTCCTGCTCAGTTCTGCCTCCAAACCTGTGATATATTGCCTTCTACCTGGGTCCCAGAACCACTGGTGAGCATGTCAGAAACCCAGTGTGCACCAACTGATAACCTGTTCCTAAGATCTGATTCCCAAGAGACGTAAGAAGGTGAACACATCTGATGGGCCCACTCCAGTGTGAGGTGCCCCCCAGGAAATGCCTGGCTTCATTCTTGCCAACACATCCCTTCCAGACAGCTCTGTGCAAGCATCTCTTTCCTGTCCTTAAATCAACTCCAATCTGTGGTGGGCCAGTTTCCACACCAGCCTGACTTCCATTGCCCTCTGTTGAGCTGTCCAACCCTTGGGACCTTGGAGTTTGAGGGACATTGTTAGCCTGCCTTCTTGCTCTGCTCCAGTCCATGTCTGCTCCATACTGCCCTTTCTCTTCTTCAGAGCTGTCATTTTCTTTCTCAGTGGTCCATCTCTTGATGGTCCTTCCTCTTTTTTCTTTCTGGAGGTAAAGGTTCTAGATGGTTCTGGAAATCTTTCCTGCTTCCATGGTTCACCACCTGTCTTCCACTGAGTAATGTTTCAAAAACAGCAAGAGTTGACATCTGATCACATAGACAAGATTGAGAAAATCCTTTGGTTAGCATACAGATTCTTTACAACCTAGGGCCTACTGGCTGTGTCCACCTCATCCCCTTTGGCTCCATGGGCTCCATGTGGAGATAGAGAAAGGAGACACAAGCAGTGAGTTGGTCTCAGGTCTGCCCTTGGGCACACAGACAGAGATTATTAGGTTCCCAGAAGTCCCTGGCTGACTCTTTTTCTCTGCCTTAGTATGATTTCAAATGCCCACAGTTGCATGTTTTCTAACTCTGCAGTATCCTGTCGGTTACCGTTGCTTTGTCTGGACTTTCCTCCAAACAGGGATACATCCCTCCACTCCAAAATATTCCTTCCCTATGGTTCCTTGAGGAGCCAGAGCCTTACCATTTTTGAGCTCCCAGCCTCTCCCTGCAGGGGCCACAATTCTAAGATTCACAGATGACACCCAGTTTCCTGTGTGTTTTCATTATGGACTGAAGTCCTTCTGTGGTCTTCCTCACCGCCACAGCCCCTTAGCCCAGTTCAGTTCCTTCAACTCTACATCCTTGTCAGTATATGTCTTAATGGATAAGGCAAATAAAAGATGAAGCCCAGGGATGGGAAAAGAGAACAGAGAGATGGATGGATATGCATAAAAACGATGAAGAAATGAATGACTGCTGTGATAAATGAATCTTACCAGAGCAAGGAAAATATGGTTGAGATGCTGAAAAGGCATAAAAAACAGATTTTCCCAGATGACTCAATGAAGGACAAGCAGGGTTTATTCCAGTTCTCAAAAAGCTATTGACAATTTCGCATTAAATCAGACAAGTTGTTCTGGAAACCTTAAAAATACTTTGCCACAAAAAAATATATATTGCCTTCAAATCGGGGAAGACAAAGTAGTTGGAGTCGTTTCTCATGAATAAGAGAGACGAAGGGGAGCCAAGCACCTGGTGATTCATTATAAGAGTGAGAAATGCCATTGAGTCAGAAGGGCACCATAAAGTCCGAAATCTGTAGTTCCCCCAAACACAGCAGTAAGATGGTAGGGAGACAGAAATCTTCATGAAGCTACAGGAAATGGGCAGATGTGTGGCTGTCCTCAGAAAGGATACAATGTGAGGACCACTTGTAGACAAATGGAATCAACTGTGTGCATATGCTCACTGAATGATGGGCCCTTGCAGAAATACAGTATCAATTGTAGCTTACTGAATGATAGGCCCTTGTGTGTGGCCCTTGTGTGTCCACAGAAAGAACCTTGTAGTCATTATAATCTATTCCCTTAATCAGAAGGATTGAAGTATTCCAAACAAATAAACTTGGTGTGGTACATCTGAAAACAGCTTTAGTCTTACACTTACTTCTATGTAGGAATGTTTGTTTGGGCTTCTAGAGTCAGGGGTGAGTGGCCAAGGAGAAGCAGAATGGTCAGATGGAGTCTAATGAAAAAAAAAAAAAAATGGTAGAGCTCTTGTCAAGGATTGAAAAGCCATTTCTCCTGAGACTGCATCTAAGGACTGGGATTTCTTCAGGAGTCATCCTAGTAAGTGGACAGTGGGCTGCCAAGGCTAGAAACTTCTGCTCCAAAGAAAAACACTTCAGGGTGAGCCTGTAGCTTACATTATAAGGTCAGGGTCAGCCAAGTACAGTGGAGCCTGCCAAGGCTGGTGACAAGAAGTCTGTGGAATGCTTGATACAGGTCAGGCTAGTGTCAGCATAGAAGCAAGGAGGGTAACTGCTAAACTGTGCCCTGCGAACTATCTTCTCAGGACTTTCATTGTCTGCTCAAGTCTCGATGACTTTTGTCTTCAGCAGGTCTTGACTTAAAAGTGTCACTTAACCTGTTCCATTTCTCAGTGTCATGATATTGATAGAACTGTATTCTGTTGTTTGCTGTGGGGTGAGTGAGGGTGTTTGAGTTTTAGTTGGGGGGGGGGGTGGCCCATGGTGCATCTGTGCGTTTTTCAGCCCTACATTCTGTATGTTCAGCAGTCAAGAGATTACCCTGTCCCATTGTTTGGGTTTTCATGGAGACTTCAAAAGCTTCATTGATCGACTCCTGAGAGTCAGTTGAACCAGTGACCCCCCTGCCCTCTCTTGCAGAGAGCAGTAGGGGGCCTGGCTCTTTCTCTACAGTCTAAGTCTCTTCCATTCCTTGGCTACCCATCAATGAAGGCAATCACAGGGTCGGGTGCAGGGGAAGGAGACAGCACAAGAGGGTCCTTTCACTTCCCACTTAGCAAGTTAGAGGAGCTCAGCCCAGAAGCAGAGATGAAGACCTGATACATTTGCTGGGAAGCCATGGTGTCCCTGCTGTCCTCATTAAATCTGTCTTACAACTTCCTTCTACAATGCAGTGTTACTGTCCACCCACAGTTACAGACTCCTTGTCTTTCTAAGTCCTCTTTTGTACTTTTTCTTCTTGGTCCAAATCATTATTTAGGAATTTCTGTGGAAACCATAGCACATACTAAGTGCTCCATTTCACAGGGACACCTCAATCTGGGTAGGAGTCAGAGTTGCTCGTTTACACTGGTCTTTACTGTAATGGTTTTTCAGCCAAACTTCCTTCACTTAACCAAAACCCACCTGCCATCCCCAGAGCATGGCATCCCCAGCTGTTTCGGTTCTCCCTCATCTGACATTCCTCCCTGATCCCATCTTGATTGAAATTCCATGATCATCTGTGTTCAGACAGGCCAGTGCTATTCCCAGCATGCCAGCTCCATGTGTTTTTTTTGTTTTTTATTTTATTTTATTTTTTTTTGTCATCTGGACCTTCATGGTTCGGCATGGTTCTTTTCTGTCATGTGTGGACATTTGAACAGCTGTTTTGAGGCTGTACTGAGTACCAGCTTCCCAAAGAGAGAAGGACCCATTTCTATATGGTGTAGATGAAAGTCGTGCTGTGAACTTCTCCACTCATAACAGACAAATGGCAAGTCACTCCAAAAACTGCTAAGCTGACAAGGACAAAATAATTTATTGAAATATGCACCTCAGATATTTGAGAGTCCTAGTTTAGCGGCAGGAATCCCAGTCCAGTGGGCAGTAGCCTCTATTACGTGTGAGAAGAGTCTACCATTCATTCTTTAGAATTCCAAGTGCTTTTTAACTTGAAGGTCTGCGCACATGCCCTGTTTACATATACCACCGACTTTATACTTTGAATAAAGTTTTGACTTCGATGCATCAATTATCATCAAGTTCTCAGAGCTACAAAGTAATGACTTTGTCACAAGTCACACATAATTAGTACCTAGGCCAACAAAATATATTAATACCTTTATAATAAGTAGGCCAACACAAGTTGAAAATATAGAACTGGTCTAATGCTATTTATTTGGTCTTACTATAATCGCATGATATTCCATGGGAGGGGTTGGTTAGTTTGTTAAAAGTTGAAAATATAGAAAATTATAATTCTATATATTTATATAGAATTGAAAAACTGTTAATGGCCAAGAAGCAAGCATATGTGTTTAGTACACAAAGGAACTGGAAAGGTCTGCATATGGTAGGTCCTTGCTGTCTGGGGTATGCAGAGGAGAAATGGCAATGGGGCTTATCCATCTACCGACTGTTCATCTATTAATAGTTTTCCTGATGATGGGCAGGACATGGTAGGTAGCCAGGCTGCATGTGATCTCTGTGTGATCTCTACTCTTGTGATGGTGGTTGTGGGGGATTTTCAGAAGGATTCGAGACGTGAGCTTAGCCAGGGTGCTGGATCCCAGGAGAAGCTCCTCGTGAAATATGCATCCCTACCAGAACTGAAGCTTTGCTGCTAGCTGTTATAGGCCTGGGGTTCTGTGAGACCCTCTGGTGTTTGTGTGAGGACATTTAGGGTTGACGTCCAGCAAACATGCAACACTTTGGGGAGGTAAGAGAGAAGAAAGCACCATACTCAGAGTCTCAGGAATCTGTGACATCATAGACAAGCCCCAGAAGAGGAAGCATCCCCTCTGAGCAAGCCCTTCCTCGGAGATGTGACCCCAAATTTTTACATGAAAAGAAACATTAAGGAAGGTATAGGAACAGCCATGTGCCTCGCTCAAAGTCTGCAGCAGCACACACTGCATCCTGTGCTGAGTATCTGAAGCAGGTTACATACATTAAATACATTCTAAACACTTCTTCTTGGCTCTCCCAGGAGAACAGGGTAAAAGAAGATCCCTCTGAGTCATAGACAGTTTGTGGAGTGATGGTCCAGATTCCTCCCTGTAGTAAGAACTCTCAGATGTCCCTGGATCAGATCCGGTGATCATGCAGTCCTGGGCTCCTCTCATTAGGAAGTCTGCACCAGGAGCTGACAAAGCTGCCCTGCTTTCTCAGCAACCCTCATCCACTCCCATGAGATTTAGCTACAGCATTCTTTCTGCCTAACCCTGATTTTCCTAATTGAAACGTTTCCTTTAGTCCCTGTCAAGAAAAAAAGAAAAGAAAAAGAAAGAAAGCCCTGTTTGTTTTCTATTCCTCTTTGTGTGACTGTTACTATGGACCTGGATATTTCAACTCCTGGATTTTTGGTTCCTTGATTTATATTTTTCCACACAGTGAAGCCCATTTTTAGTGGCTCTGAATCCCTCTGGCGATGTTTCTAGAGATCTTATTCACAAGTAGAGGCTAAGAATTTGAAAGAACTATAAGTATATAGGTCACTCACCACAGACAAGCAATCCGTTTCTTGTTATCCTTAGGGGGGGATGGCAAGTAGGGAGAACTTCTGGGCACAAAGGGGCCCTCAAAGAACCTGGAATAGGACCCAGGCCTGCCTGCTCATTCCCGCCTCTCCTGCTTCCCTCCACTAGCAAACCTGCCACATCCTAAGTTTAGTGAACTGTTCCTTCAGGATATGCACATTCATAACACAAGTGTTTTAGTCACTAAGGTAGAGATGTTTGGGTCACCTCCACAACGCAGACAAGAGAGAGTCTTTTAGGGAATCTATTTTGAAATAATAAGTGAATAACTAAACTTCACAGCTGAGCCTAAGCCCGAGGTGGTAATTCTATGTACATATTGGAGTTTGGCCGGGAGAGATTGATTTATTTATTAGCACAAGTGAAAGTGAGCAGAGCTTATAAGCACAGGTTAGCCTCTGTTCTTCCCATTCTGTGCTGTTAGTTTTCCTCAGCTCCTGGAGACAGTTTGTCTGAATAAGGGAGGCCTGGGAACTAATGTAGATCTTGCCACTCTCCCCAAGTCCCAGCCCATTTCTCACTTAAGAGGGGCTGAGGAATCGCTGTCTTCCACCATTTCTGGCTTGCTGATGTCTGTTGGTCCTGCTGTCTTAATGTGAGCCTCTTCTTGTACCCTGGCCCCAGCTGGAGAAGGTGCCAATGCTTTCAAGATTGGTGTTGTTGTGTTATATTCTGCAAGTGCTGACCCTGAGCTGTTCCAAAAGTTCAGCCCTATCAGAGACTGCTCATGGGCCTGGGTAGCTGTGGTTAGCATGACCTGCTCTCCTCTTGTTGAATGCTCAGGACAATTAAATTCACAGTAGCTGTGAATACTGGAAACAAATGTTTGGACAGAAAGAAATAGGTGGGAAGGTTAGACTAGTTCAGTCAGCAGGAGCAGCTAGGCCGTGTGGTTGAGGAAATCTCTCAAAGTGACTCCCGTGTCCCTATACTCAGTCCTCAGAGAAGGGATGTTAGCAAAGCACAATACAGTGGGTCAATTAAAAACCTTAAATGACCAAGCATCACATAAATCTTTCCCACAACTAACTTGCTCACATAGCTTGAATGGACTTAGCAGAACTAGCAGCCAAGTGATTCAAAAGCTCTTCCAGAGAGGTCAATTGGACAGAAGCTTTGAAAAACACTGACAAATCTGACAGATGTCATCTGATATTTGTGTAGCATCAAATAGAGAGAGCAAACATTCTTTAAGGTGGTCATACAAAGTGTGTTTACTAGTTAGGTAAATGTATTACTGATTAGGTTTCTGGTTGGTAGAGATCAGGTCATTGAATAGGGGTCTGGTTGGTAGAGCCACAATCATTGTTAGGTTCTGGTTGGTAGAGATTCATTCATTGGTTGGATTCTGATTGGTAGCGCCATAGTCATTGGTTAGGTTTGTGGTTGGTAGAACTACAATCATTGGTTAGGTTCTGGTTGGTAGCGATTCATTCATTGGTTGGGTTCTGATTGCTAGAGCCATAGTCATTGGTTAGGTTCTGGTTGGTAGAGCCACAGTCACTGGTTGGATTGTGGTTGGTAGAGCCATAGTCATTGGTTGAGTTCTGATTGGTAGAGCCACAGTCATTGGTTAGGTTCTGATTGGTAGAGCCACAGTCATTGGTTGGGTTGTGGTTGGAAAAACTATGCTCTGGAGTTGTGGTGCTGAAGCTTCTAATTTCTAGTCACTATTCTAGTTTGTTTGTATAGTAGAAGCATCAAACATTGCAATCTAATCCCACCCTGCCACATCCCATTACATTTTCTATAAGACAGTGGTCTCTTTCACCTACCAGGAACTCATGATCCCTAGGCTATCTTATTCATGATTGTGGTTCATGACCTTGACTCTGGAGAGACAAGAGGAAAGAGATGAAAAGCCAAGAAAGAAAGCCCAGATTTATTTCTTGATATATGAACTGGAGTTATATTCTAAGGTAGAATGCTAATCTTTCAACAAAAATAATCTCAGGCATAAAGCTTAATGAAGTCTCATTCCTAAGGATGAACTTCTGTGGCCACCATGGTGAAGATAGAACACATGGCTTCTTAGTGCAACAGGGAACCAAATGGGCACAGATACAGCAGTGCTGTGGTATAGTAGGAAGGTGCCAGGTATCCCATCACCTCTCCACCCATAAGCTCCTCTTCAGTAATGCAGGTCAAGGTGCCTCTGTCTGCATTGGGTCATGTTCAGTGCTTGCTCTTCCATATCTTCCCACCAAAGTAGAGCGGTGCTCTGTGTCCATTTAGAAATGATTCAGGCATCATGTGTCTGATCTGGCCAGGGCAGTGTGGCCAGTGACTGTGGGTGAGATAGCACAAAGAAAATGTCTGAGGATTGGTTGTACTTGACATTCCTCTTAATTTGGAGATGTTCAGCAGAAACTCTTGTACCACAGAGTAAAAACAGACAAGAGAGATTCAGTGCATACACAGGAGTGTAATTCATTTTTAATGAGAACAGTTATGTTACGGTAGGTAAAATAAACCACAAAGTGGAATTTTGCCCTTTGGGTAATGTTACAGCTCATTAGCGGGCTTCAGTGTTCACGTTCAAAATGGCATTCTTGGCACAAAGATTTTAATCCCTATATGTTATCAATGATCTGTGGTTCCTTTGGTTGGATTTTAATGTAGATTCTAAATAAGCTTTTGGAATCATCCTTGCTGAAAATTAGGAGGAAATGATACTGCCTACTAAATGTTAAGAGGCTCATTACTTTCAGCGGAGAAGTTACCTGTACACATTAATGTCCTGCTTCCTCACATGCAAAGAGAACATCGTCCCCTCCCCCCGCCCCTCAGGCAGAGACCTGAGACCCAGGACTGTAGAGAGTAAGCTGAATTTTGATGGTGGGGGTGGTGGCTAAATTTAGGCATCTAGAAAACCTGGATCCATACACTCACTGGCCACAACACGTTGGCCTACGTCAAACGCATCTCCTCTGACATGTTCACTAAAGGATCCACAAATAATAGCACCAATGATAATGTTTAGTAATAGCCTCTCTTTCTAGAGGCTTTTATTTTATTAATTACTTTATTATGTATATTATATACATATATATGGTTTTTATTGGCTCTTTTGAATGGTTAAAATGAAAGACCATGTGTCTATTTTCACCCCAGCCTGTAAGAGCAAACATAAGAGATAATGGGTGACCTGTCAGCGTCCAGCCCTCCGATGATGCTCTCACCACTGTCTCTGATCTTTAAGGCTTTGGCAAGGCATCACTGTTTCCGCTGTCTAGGACTGTTCATTTGGAAAGAGGCCAGCACACCTGCTCACTTACACTGAGGACAGAGGAAGGCTTTAGAGCTGGGCATAACTGTGAACTCAAAGGCGTCAAGCCACAGTAGCTACCTTCGTTACTTTATTGCCGTTTGCCATTCCTGGGAAGGAAAATATCAGTTACTTGAGTGTAAATTACCAGACTGAAATGCCATTTGTACAAGTTATCATCAGCCTTTTATAATGGTCAGATCTCGTGCCTGACATATCACTAGAGCCACTGTGTTCGTGTGTTGATTCATTTCTAGAATTCCTTTAAAGACTAAAACTCACTAACTTTACTTGTGGGTTTTTTGGTTTTTTTTGTTTTTGTTTTTTGTTTTTTGGAGCAGTAGAGTACAGGTGTATTTCTCTTGATTCCCCATGATCATTGATGGGATACCTGACAGATAGAAACAGCTCTCGGCATCCAGGTGAGTAGGTACAGTCCCCTTGCTGGGCAGTGGGTTCTACCCATGGATCAACACTCCTCCCCCAGTAGTGGGGCCACCAAGAAAAGAAGCAGGGGTGCAGGTGCTTTGTCTACCGTTGAGCCTTGGGCTTTCTCCATGAAAGTTGTCTTCAAGGGCAGAGGTGGAGAACCCTCAGACTCTGAGTTGTTGGTGACCTACTTCCTATTTGTGGTCACCTAACACATTGGCAGGTTTGCAATGGGGCCTTGGTATCTTATATGTGTATATGATGTGTGTGTATATGATGTATATGTATATTTGTGTATGTATATATGCATACACACGTACATATACAGATACATACAC
>JADRCH010000044.1:3941631-3982090 GCA_019843965.1 Rhynchomys soricoides | reverse complement strand
ATATAATGTTGGTCATCTGTCTCAGTTGTTCTTTATGTGTGTGGTGTCTCTATCTACAAAATATGACTACATTACATCTATCCCATGAGCTCTTTGATGCTTATCAACAACCTCGATCCCACAGCCTTTAGACAGGCTGGTCACCGAACAGAGGTCAGAAGGACTTGAACCTGGTATTCTGAATGTGCAGTACAATTTTCTCACACACCCTCGTTACGGGCACAGATGTCTGCCCCCGCCCATCCCCCCTTGGCATAGTGATTTGTAAAGACATCTGTGAAATGAAGACTGTCACACATAACATTCTTCACGGATTTGTTTTGCTTTCTCCACAAAAGCAGCTGCCAAACTTAGCCTGAGAAATGGCCTCTTTGCTCAAGAGCTGCTCCAAGCTTCAGATAAACATGCAGACAGGCTGCACACATTGAATTCAAGGGGTTAGAGTCCATAGATTAGCCCTGTTGAGGAAATGGGCCTTGTCTAAACATTTGTTTTTAATTGCTCCATGAAGATCTGTGGGACATATTCTTTTAAAACTGCTGTCTGAGGGACAAAAGAGACGAGAGGCGAGTGAAAGATGTTGAAGTTACTGAACCTTATCTTCTTTTTATATTTCTAAATTCAGGACTGTTTATTAATGATAAAAAAATCCCTCACATTTTAAAGCTTCATATTGGAAGCACTTGCCCCATGCTGCTCTCTTCTGTATGCATCATATTGGCAGTGTTGTGATTTGGGGGAACAGAATAAGGGACAGCAGCAGCCCCCCTCACTCTGCCTGTTGCCTGCAGTCGTTTGGGATTCCTTCTGTGTGCTGAGATCTGGTTTAGAGTGGGCTACCCTAACCCAATGCTGGGACCTGGGACTCTGGATCATGAGGTGTGACTTGACTGTGCCAAGGACACGAAGCAAACACATGAATACCCAGATTCCTTTGTCAAGGGTTGTATAGGCAGCCCCCTATGATCCAATCAGGTTTCACTCCACAGACTTCCAACGGCAATTGTCTGGGCTCTCAGAAGCAGGCAAAGGAGAACTGTCCAATTCCCTGCTCTCTCATTCCATAAGATCTGCTGCATTTAGGTTCTAAACTCTCAAAGAAGCTTGTCTTGGAAATAAGCCCCCAACCACACTGCCTGTATGAGATCTCTTGAGAGGGTTCCTGTGCAGTTTCTGCTGTGAGGCCAGGGTCAGCCTTGGGCTGCATGACTCTGGCAGAGAGTAAACAAGTGTTCGCTGGCTCCCCAGGGTCTCACTGCACGGGCTAGGTCAGGGCCTAGTACTACAGCCCAGTTCAGCCCAGTTCAACCCAGTTCAAGGAATATTTTGTGGAAGGACTCTGGAACCAGCCCATAAGTCTGCCTTAGAAAGATGTGGTTGACACTGTTAGCCAGTCACACTTGATGGCCTGTGAGCCTGCCCTGGGTGTCACCCAGCTAGCCCGCACACTTAGAGGCAGAGTTGTAATCAACCTGGCAGAGCTTCTGACCTCTGGACAGTGCAAGCGGCAGACTGGGCAATCTGGAGTTCTTCAAACATCCAGCAAAACCCAAAGCATAGCGAGGTGCTTGGAATTGTATTAAATACTGAAACAGAGAAGAGCCAAAACTTGATTCTTGTGCTGGGAGATGAAGCCATTTAGGCAGCAGGTAGAGCAAGCCGGTGTGCTCACTCTGTGTCTCACCAGGAGAGTGTAAGCTGGGACTGCCTTGAGGCTCCCAGGAACCTTGGAGCTATCAGAAACAGGGAATGACACCTCCCTAAAAGCAACAAGAGGAAAAGCAAAGTGGGAACCTTGCCAAGCCCTCTGGATCTTTCCGAACCATTTCTTGCAGGTCATCAAAGAAACAGTGCCCAGTTGGGTCTGTGTGCAAGGCATTTGGGTCAAGCTTGGGAGAGTTAAGATGAGCTGTTTACTTAGATAATACTGTCCACAGCTGGGCTGTGCTGTCTTCTTACTCAGGCTGAGTCTAACTAAACACGGACTGGCTCTCAGAAGTTTTGCTCTTTGTCCCCAGAAGCCATAGACCATGGAGAGGACCCTCATATTAGGGCTGAGTGATGGGCACACTCAAGAAACACCTAAGTTAGAGCCACAGGAAGGACACACACAGTCAGACCCTGCCTGTTCTTCCCACTTGCTAAGCCAAGTCTCTTCTGTGGTGGGGGCTTGTAACCCTTCTGCATACCAGCCACACAGCCTTGAAAAGCCACCCAAGAGCATGAGACATCTGGACAAAGGCATTCTGTAAGCATGGCATATCTCTACACACCTCGTTCCCTCTCCACTTTCCCCGAACACGGTACTCTCTTTCCATAAAGCTGCAGCTTTGTCGGCACTGGAGGAGGCGCCCTCGTCTGTGACCACTCTAGGATACTTAGGTATTTGGACTTAGAACCCTGTGCCCTTTAACCCACACTGGCCTTCTTCTTTTATTAATTACAGAAGCATTACGAGGTCAGGCTCTTTAGGTTTAAACCTCATGTTTTCCACAGTAGCTTTGTGGCTTAAGCTACTTCTGTGCGCTGAGGTGAAGCAGAGAGGACTTTGCCTCTGTGACATGTGTGGCTTAGGCAAAGCAGCAAGGAGCCAAGTGTTGGATAATGTCTAAAACCGCCATCATTAACTGATCATCTCTAACAATGAGAAGCAGGACCCACATTGCCCCAAGAGCATTAGACTCATCTCTATATGGAATTGTGCTTCGAACATTCTGAAGATGAAGCAGAGCTCCTCTGGTCTTAGGGCCGGATGGAATAGGGTACCAGGGCCTCACCTCAGGGGTCTTACCTCTCATTGCAGCTTCTGGCAATGTGACCCCATCAACTTAATCCTCTTAATTAGCACATAGTTTGTACACTAGAAATGAATGTTGATGCCAAAATCAGGGAAAGAGACCTAAACACTTGGTTTAGAGGATCGGTTAAATCCTGGCTCCTGACTATTTTCACTTTAGCTCTCTGCTCCCACTAGTTAAGACTTCTGCCACCCTGTGCCATAGGACAGGGAGTTGGGGTTCCCTAGAAGTGAGGAGGAAGTACTTCAAAGGTACAAGGATGTTGATTGCAGCATCTTGTGGTACATACACCTAACCCCACGTTTTACCATGCCCCCCCCCCCCATTTCTCTTATCCTATGTGGTCGGTCCCTCACACTTCCTGGATGCAAACAGCTGCATCCTGATGTCTCTCTCCTTTCAATAAGCCCACTGTCCAAATCAGAGGGCATTGAATGGCTTGCTGAAGAGTTTTCTAAAGAACAAATTACTCATCTGGCTCAACGATAGCAAGACCTATAAAGCTGTGGCTTATAAAGAGAACTCTCGGCACTCATGCATGTGGTCACTCATGTAGCCTTTCACTAGGAAAATTCTTCCTTTTAAAAATAATTAGTTGTGCCTACAATATTTTCAGGAAACTAACAATGAGGAAGGAAATGATGAATGTCTTTTTCCAGGGTGGTATTTGAGCTCTCACCGTATGAGCTTCTTCAGAAAATGACTCCTGAATTTGGGGCTGTGTTGATGGTAGAATTCTTAGGCTGGGGAGGCACTGCCTCCTGTAAGATACAGTGCTGGTTGCCATGGGAACTGTGTGCACAGGCAGAATCTAGTCAAATTTGAATGGTGTCTAATACCAATATCCTGATATTAATAACCTCCACGGTTTTTTGTTAGAAATCACATCATTTCCACAATTGTTAAACACTAACATGAAAATAGGAACATTCTGTTAAAATATGGTTGTCCTCTTAAAATTAACTTTTGGTTATAAAGAAATATCCTCTTTATAATAAGCACAAAAGGGTGAAATGAGAAATTACAGGCCAAGCTAGTCTTAAAGATTATTAAATGTCTTCTGTACTGATTTACTAAACCTTGGTGGGCATTTTTAGCTATTGAAAACTTAAATACATAAATGAAGAAGGGAAATCCACACAGTGTGAGGGGCCAGGGAATGTGCAGGGGGGTTGATCTTTACCTCCCCCGTATGAAGCAGCATGAGGATGCCTGTGCAGATGGAGGAGTCAGGCACAGAGCAGAGATTCAGGAAGGAACATCTGAGAGGGCTGTCCCAGCTGGCTGAGATGGCATCCTTCTCCTGAGACCTGCCCTATGCATGACCAGCATTGCCTGTGCCCTCCAGTCTCACCTCCTTCTGAGCTGGTTGTCACAAGTCATGCATCCAAAGCCATGGAGCTGTTATGTCACTATGCTGACTCAAACATACAGGCCCATCCTAGTCCAACATTCACCTTCTTTTCTAGCTCTCCTAGGTCTGTTGGTCTCCTGCATAGAATCAATGAGCAGTGGTCAGTCTAGAATTGGCCACTGTCTGTGCTGTTTCATGTAGCCAGCAGGCTCATGGCAATGGTTGTGCATTACTCTGCTTCCTCTCTATAGCCAACACCCATGGGCATAGCTATTGTGGTGGTTAGTGTTCATCGTCAATTTGAGGCAATCTAGAACCATCTGGGAATCAGAATGAATCACTGTCTAGATTAGATTGCCCGTGGCCACATCCATTTTTTTTCTTAGTTTATTTGATAGAGGTACAAGACCAACCTTGAGTGTTGGCAGCATCCTTTCATTGGCTAGGCCCTGAACTGAATGAAAAGGAGATCGTGAACTGAGCAAGAGGATGCACATATCACTCCTCTATTCCCTGACTGTGCCTGGGGTTGTGATGACTAGCTGCTTCAAGTTCCTGAGTCTGTATTTCAAAGCGACGGACCATAACACTGAACTGTGAGCCGAGGGAAAAGCCTTTCTGCTCTAATTTTATCACAGCAAGAGGAAATGAAACAGACATTTAGGAAGAGAAAAGGATTATGGGATGTGGGTTAATCCTGATTGTCAATGAGACTGGAGGGTGTCGCTTCTAGATTAGTGAAGTACACTCTGGATTAGTGAGGTGCACTTGTGGGTCTGTCTATGGTGGTGTCTCCCAAGACTGTAGATCTCCTCGTGAGGCTCTGATCTTATCAATGGTCCAACTTATTGATGGATTCGTAAGTTGAATCAGGTGTCAGGTGGTGGGATGATGGGACGTGAGGCCTGGATGAAGGCAGTGATGCGGGAGGAATGGTACTTAGGGGCTATACTTACCCAAGGCTCCTTCCCATTGCACCTCTATTTCCTGGCCATAAGATGAGAAGCTCTGATGCACCTACCTTCTTTGCCATGAGAAATGGCGCCTCCAAACCCTGAGCTGAAATAAGTCTTTCATCTGTAAATGGTTTCTGTCAGGCATCTAGTCACAGGGACAATGGAGGAAGGAATGAGTGACGGTTTCCAGGTATGGAGGTTCAGCTTGCAGACACTCGTGGCCATTGTGTGTGGCCTGTGGGGGGCAGTGTGAAGTAGTGGCAGTGTATCTACCTCGTGGCCATGAACGAGAGGTAAAGGAAGGGACTGGGCTCCATAAGCTCCTTCAAGGGCAAGGCCACTGGCCCTAAGATCTCCCACTAGGCCATTGCCCCATCCAGGTCCTACCATCCCCCAGCATCAAGCTGAGGACCAAGCCTACAATACTTGGGCCTTTGGACAATGTCTCAGTCAGGGTTTCCATTCCTGCACAAACATCATGACCAAGAAGCAAGTTGGGGAGGAAAGGGTTTATTCAGCTTACACTTCCACATTTTTGTTCATCACCAAAGGAAGTCAGGACTGGAACTCAAGCAGGTCAGGAAGCAGGAGCTGATGCAGAGGCCATGGAGGGGTGTTTCTTACTGGCTTGCTTTTCCTGGCTTGCTCAGCTGGCTTTCTTATAGAACCCAAGACTACCAGCCCACAGATGGTACCACTCACAAGGGGCCCCCTCCCACCCTTGATCACTAATTGAAAAAATTCCTTACAGCTGGATCTCATGGAGGCATTTCCTCAACTGAAGCTCCTTTCTCTGTGATAACTCCAGCTTGTGTCAAGTTGACATGAAAAAACAGCCAGTACAAACGACATTGTAGATCCATGTTGGTTCAGGCTCATGGTGACTGTTCACATCTGTTCACATAGCAGTGACTGACAGAGAACACTGAAGATGCTTGTGGCAGATGAGCCGGTGTCTGTGGATAAGATATTAAGAATTGTTTAGGTTTTACCAGGAAATCACTCTTTTATCTTTTTACAGCTAAGTTTATTAGAATTCCCATTACAATTTTGCAGCCTAGATCTTTGATAGCTATTCATGTATTTGTTTTAAACTGCAGCTTCTGTGCCCAGACTGGAGGGCCAACCTTCTGGCCGGCCAATGTTTTGTGATAATGAATATAACATAAATGCACCTGTACTGCAGTAAGCTCTCCCAGCTCGGTGATGTTTTTCCAGGAGGGTGACTAAGACTTACTCAGAAAGATAAAATAGGGGGTTAGATCCTTAGAATGCAGAGCCTCTGAAAAAAAAGTCTTAGGGATGTAATCCTAGTGTAACCACGAGCCCAAGGAAGAGCAGCTTTGAGGAAGAGATGTTCAAATGAAGAGATGCATTAATAAAATTGATGTGCTGTGTTTATTCTGTGTTAATCTCCTCATTAAAATGCATTTTGGGTTTTCATAAATTCTAGAAGAATTAATTATGTATGCACTATTTATCATTGAATTTAAAATTTGCATAAAATTACATTAGTTAAGTAGACGTTTATTAAATAATAGAAATGTCTTCAGGTTCCCACTTTTGTTAAATGCTCACTAGTTCAAATCATTGTGGGTATAAGACTACTTAGAGAAAAAGTCTTGTTCTGGCCACACTTTTGTGTCCCAGATATGTAAAATGAGCAACAGTGGGATCCGTTTCTATAGAAGCTACAATGTATTTGCCAATCATATGAACTCTTGAGTTTGGGGGCTGTGAGTAGACTTAACAGTATGCTGATCCACCTGGCACCAGCTGACCTGCCCTCAGATCCCTCCAGGACTTCAGTTCTCTTGGTCTCTCTGGATGTACCTGGTGCATGTATCCTTAGACACTTCAGGTCCTCTCCCAGAAGTGAGGGTTGTAAAACTGGTTTGCTTATTTGCTTATGGCTCTTCTAATTGTGATTTAAAATCAACTCCCCTTTATCATTCATTACCGCCTAATGCGTTACTTTTAAAGACAGCCATTAATTGTCCTCTTAATGTTGCATATATATGCAGTTTCAGTGTGCACTTTAAAAACGATCTTAAAATGTTTTCATATCACATAAGTTATTCTTAAGTAGTACAGAAGAGATTAGAAAACATGGATAAACATGAAAAGGTAATAAATAGGTTAGGGCCATCCAATGATGCAGCGAGCATTAGGATATTGTGTACTTTGGGTCCTCCATCTGCCCCATACATATCACTTCTTATTTCTAGTATCACCACCTAGTACGGCTGTCTTTTTGTGTTTCTGCAACATGTGAACAGCATGACTAACATGTTCAGGATCAGGTTACTTGGAAGTGGCACCAATGAAAAGCAAACAACTTACCTTGATTATGCTGAAGACTTCATTTTAGCTTCTGAATAAAGCAAGTAGAGCCTATGACTTGGGCTTTGTCTGTAGCATGTTCCCAACATTTCTGTGATTTCCCTACTATTTATCACTGTCCTTCATTCAGAATTCATTAGTGGATGGAGAAAAGGTGCCCCATGTGTGCGTCTGCTCTGGTCTTCAGTGTGATTAAAGGACCCACCATCTCTACTAGCAAGGCTGCCATATACTGACATGCAGAAAGCTTAACTTTTAAAACTCTTAACAGTACTGCCAAAATGTTCACATTGTTCGATAAAAGGAAATCTTTCGCTCTATGTTCTGGAAATTAACATCCCAAATATTTCTGCATTTGATGCTTTTCTTTGTTTGGTGTATTTTGCCTGGCACTACTTAGGCAGTGATTCATTGGAAAGAAAGAGGGATGGGGAGTGGGAAGATAAGAGGGGAGGGGAGGGAGGGGGAGAGAGAGAGGGGAGGGAAGAGAGAGGGGAGGGGAGAAGAGAAGAGAGGGCTCCCTAAGGAACACCATGGGAACACTCTACCCTCCCCCATCACCTCCCTTTAGTGTGCCCCTCATTTTCTACCCTAATGGTCTACAGTATTGGAGACAATATCACCACTGCTTGTCAGTGTCTTCCCTACATGCCCTGATTGCCTCTGTGCTTTCAATGTCCTATGGCCACCTTCTAGTCAGTCCTGATCTTCCCTGGCTATATTCTTTCTTCACATGGGAACTGGACTTGCTGATTTTTTTAAAATCCAAACCCAGCAAGTAGACTGGAGTCTGATATGGCTATCATAGAGGGACAGCTGAGCAGCAAGGCCAGGTCTGGGCCAAGTGTATTTGTGGACATTGTGTTAGATGTATCCAGTGTCCAGTAAATACATATATGAGGTGCTGTAAGGAACCAGTCTTGTCTTTATTAAATTGGGTCCTATTCAATGGGGAGATAAAGACACAGTCTGAGAAAAAATAGAAAATGGTACACGTCTCAGCATCAATGTGGTCTCATGTAGCCTGGCTTTCCAGTACAGATGGGTGTACTCACTGCATGATTCTTGGTGTTCTTTTTCTCTCAATGTATCTTGCTTGAGAAAATAACCTACATAGTCATCAGACCATGCCACATACTCTTTAGGACAAGCCCAGCCTGAGAGTCACCTGTCAGCCCATCATTATGCCCACCTTATTCAGGTGTAGCCATCCTGATGGGATCAGGCAGTGATGGGGTGAAGACAGGTAGGGTGAGGGTAGCCTTCACAGATGGGATGTAGAGCTAGTGTCCCGCTTAGTTTTCAATGTGACACAACCTAGGATCTCTTGGGACAAAGTCTTAGTAAGGAATTTTCCACATCAGGTTTCCCTTTGGGAAAGTCTGTGGGGAGTTGTCTTGATCATTGATTGTGGAAGGACCCAGCCCATTATGGGCGGCACCACTCCCTACTCAGGGGTCCGGAACTGTGTAGGACAGGAGACGGAAAGAGGAAACAACAGCAAGCTAGGATCCAGCCACTAATCTTTGCTCTCGACTGTGACCTGACCAGCTGCATGTATTTCTACCTTCGTTTCCCTTGAATGATTGACCGTAACCTGGAAATGTAAACCGCATAAACCCATCTCTTCTTTTATGTTGCTTTTGGTCAGGGTATTTGTCATAACAACAGAAATGAAGCTAGTAACGCTGGACCTTACGGGGTGACCTGGGGTGGCTGAAGCCATGCGAGCCTTTGGCTTGTAGGACGCATGGTAGAGAGCATGAAACCACAGCACATATGCATAGAGCTCTCAAACCTTCAGGAAACCCTACCCTGCCACAGGTTCTTGGGGAAGCTCATCTGCCTGCCTCCTGAGTAGCTCCAAAATGCAGAAGCTCCAGCTAGGAGTAGCAGAAGACATCCAGGGAGCCACCACCAGTCAGGCATAAGCCTCCCATGCTCTGCCAATGGTGGGTGGCAAGCATGGAAAGGCATAAGAGACCTGCAAAGAACCAACCTGGAAGCAGCTATGGAGGCAGAGAGGTGCTGTGTCTACAGGTGTGGGAGTGTAGAGACACCGCCAAGACCATGTTGGCCTGATGCTCTCCAAGGCCACTTCAGTCATGACCCTGCTTCTTGAGGCTACCTGGCAACTTACCTTTGCCCATCTTCTCCACTGTGCTTGTCTTCCTTCCAACCTTGTCCTGCACCCACAATCCCCCTGGAATTTTCAGACACGGTTCTAAATAATGACCCGGCAGGTGCTATAACATGAAATACCAGCAAGCCGAGCTGTGTGGAGATGTCAGTTGTCCTGATACTGAATGGCCTAAGATGTTTTGTCTGATGTTTATCTCTTGCTCAAAAGCCTGAGAGACAGAAAAGTGCTGTTCAGGCAAAAGCCACAGAGAGAGCCAGAAAACTCAGAAGGCTCAAAGGGTAAAGTTTATTTTAAAACAGACACTGTAGCAAGTTTTGCTTAGTACAACATAATTTTTTGTGAGAATGGTTTTCTTAAGTTAGTGCACTGACTTACATATGATTTCTGTTTTTTTCCCCTGTGGAATATCATCTTACTTTGAAATTATAAAATTAAAGGTCTGGTTTTATTAGACTCCACAGCCTTTAGTGAGTTTGCTCATGTGAATTCTCTGAGCACATCCTGAGCTATATAATCAGGAAAGAATTACACACCCTCCCGCCCCACATTACCATGAGAGCCTTGTACAAGATAACAATCTTTCCACTTGGTGAGACTGCTCAGTGGCCAATTCTATTGGCAGAAGATATCTTCATGCCCTTCAGGAGGGCCAGCATGCAGTGGATGTGTCCTACCTGGTGCTGTACATGCATTGTCACATTGAGTGATTCCAATCTTCAAGATGGGGGAGGGGACAGTGGTAACCTCCATTTCATCCTCAAAGGACTTAAGCTCAGTGCATAGCAGTTCTAGGTTCCTTCCCCTGGGATATTGCAATTTTGTTCCATCTGACACTGCAGTTATGCCCCTAACCATTGAACCCCCCAGCCTCTCCTCCATTGTCGTTGTCCTGGTGTTTCTAAGTAGCATGTAGCAAGATGACTGAATTATGACCCTTAGGTAGAATATGCCTCCGCACATTTGCGAGCAGCTGAGACGGTTCTCACTGTGTTGTTGGGACTGAGCTCACTGTCATGTATCTTCTATGTGTGGATCTGCTTCCCTTGGCCTCCCTCTGGACAGCTGAGATTCCTTTGGAGGTCCCTCCAGTGTTGCTGGCTCCCTGCATCACGCTTAGCATATTGTCAAGGAACCCTGTGTATAAAGGAACAATGGCCAATAGCAGAGAGCCTTCTGCCCCACTGCCACAGATCATGCCCAGGAAGAACACGGAAACATGGTAGTAATCTAATGGATCTGACGGTGGCCCATAGATGTGACACTTTCCATCCTTGGCAGCCAAGTATGCCTGAGACTAGAACCCAACATGGGTTCTTACACCTCCAGAGTGGGTGCTGGGTTGGAGACAGTTGTGGGGGAGGCCTGTCAGGTGCTTCTATGTATGTGGAGAGGGCCTACAGATGTGTCATAGGCTGGCTATTCTAGGGCCCTGCACATGGATCATTGAGGCTTAGCTTGTAGAGCCCCAGCAAGATCCTGCGAACCGCTGAGCACATGGGATACAAGTGCTTTTCCTAAGGAGCCACCCTGCTCAGGGAAGCACCAGGTAGTATAAGCTACAGCTGTCGTGGATTTTAGGAAGTGCTTGTAACCTTGTGATTGGTGACTAGATTTAGATGCTCAGAGAAGAAAATGATAGATGGTACACTCGGATCAGAAGCCACAGTAGCAAAGTTCAAAAGGATAGGGTGGGGGCGGGGAGGTGCGCAATTGGACATCAGATGTGTAGACATGATGCGTGGATCACAACACTGTCCTCATTCCCTGCCACATGATCTAAGAGAAGGGCACAGAGCATCTAGGGCAGTGCTTCTCAACCCTCTTAATGCTATGACCATTAATACATTTTCTCATGTTGTGGTGACCCCCAACCATGAAATTGTCTTCATTGCTACTTCATAACAATAATCTTGCTGCTCTTAGGAACCATAAGGTAAATATCTGATATGCAGGATATCTGATATGTGACCCCTGTGAAAGAGTCATTTAACCCACAAAAGCTTGATACCTGTAGGTTAAGAACCATTGACCTAGAGTCTGGTATCGGTACCAGTGGTGTTCCTTATGTGGTCTTATGAATGTTACTCCATTGAATAATACCGATCCATGTCAGGTGCTTTGTGTTTCAAAGCACTTACCAAGAGTCCTGGGCTACGTTAGTATCCTCATCTTCCCCTGGTGTCCTCCTCTGCTCCCTTGGGGTCAGAGTGAGCACCATCTAGCCTGACATGCTCCATACCCAGGCTCTTCTCCATACAGACAGACCAACCCAGTGTCTCCACATTGCTCCAACTCCACCTGCGCTCAGTACACATGCTCAGACATGCACAGGCACATATAAGTTAATGCAGAGATGAGCAGGGCTTTTTCTTGGATGACTTGAGGGGCTGCATCTCTTCAGAGGGTGGAAAACTCTTCATTTACACAGAGGGATTGTAAGTGAGGGACTTAATGCCGTGCTAATTACTTTAAGAGTGTTGTTTATCCAGACGCAGATAAACAAAGCTATTAGATGCCCTCTTAGTGGTACATTGAGTGTTGTTAAACTCTTTTCTCTTTGATCCATCACACACAAATAAGAAGGGCTTGGTATTTACAATTGGAGTCATTGATAGAAGGACCCAAGAGGCAATGGCTTGTCTTCTGTTGAAGTCTGACATCAGACTTAGTGGAGTGAGGCCAGGGATTCATGGATAGAGCCACAAGAGGCCTAGCTGAGATTGTGGAACAGATGTTCCATAGGCCTTCACCAACACTTCCCAGGGATAGCATGTAGTCTTGGGCCCCCTCCTCCATCCTGCCCTTGTCTGTTAGAGCAGTCTTGCTCCACCGTGCTATTGCAAACCCATCGCTTACTGCATGGATGAGTGGACAGTCACCCCATGATTTGTGATCTTAGCTCCAAATGTGGTATGAATAAAAACAAAGACTAACTTGCTAGTCATTGGCGTAGTCAAGACGAGCAGTAAAAGTTGGATGCACAGCAGTGTGGTCTTCATGTCTGGATTAATCCTGCCTGTCATGAAGACATCCAGATATTATGTATATAAATGCTGGGCTCTATAGATTTATATTTCTGGATTAATAACACCCCAAATCCCTTAAACCCAACAAGGAGGAAGCCAACATTTTAGCATTGACTTAAAACTTCCCCTTCAGTGTTAATATGGCTTCCACCAGGACAAATCATCAGAGACACCAAGACTCAGTGTCTCTTCAAGGTTCTGTGACAAGGCCAGGCCACCTCACAGCAGCTGTTTCAGCCTCCTCCGTGTGTGTACCCTCTGCCATCACACCCACATGGGAAGTCCTCTTCATGGTCACAGGGTTAGGAAGGTCTACACTGACTATCAAGGGACCCTGTCTTAATTTCCTTTGGTGAACTGTATAGAGGACAGACCACCACCACCACCACCACCACCACCACCACCACCACCACCACCACCACCACAGAACTGAGGCGATGCTTGTAAAAAGAGCATGCTCTGACAGCTCAGCCAACACAGCCTTATGCAGAAGAATGCTCTGGGAGCACAACAGTAAGAGGTCGACTTTAGGATTAGCAAATGTACTTCTGCCTTACACTCAGGCTTCCATGGTGCCTTAGTTTCTTTATCTGTCTGGAAGAACTGCTGCGACATTAAGACAGGCAAGCTGCCAGCTGGGGGCTTGGCTGGGTATCGGCTTTCTATGTAGTTTCTTTGTTCCCATCACCCCTGTGATGACTCAGCCTGGCCATGTGAGGAATGTGGTGGAGTTAATTTTGCCCTCTGGAGAGGATGAGGTACACTCACATGATCTGAGACTCATGCCTGCCCAGGGTTTGCTCATAAATGGTCTTTGGGTCTGGTCAGGCTCAGTTCCTCTCACCCCCTCACCTGGGAACTTGTACAATGTGGACAGCAGTTCTCTGGCCATGGGGGCAGGTGAGATCACACAGCTCTTATATGTTCCTTCACGGGCCAAGACCCCCTCATCATAAGGACCCTCATTTTCTCCATTACTTCCCCCACCAGAATGAACGTATCTGCCTCCAAACCAACCAATCATTCTTCAGCTCCCCTATTTAATCCTAAAAAAACCCCAGGTCAGAAAAACTCAATTTCAGTTTCTAGCCTTTGCTTGCTTCAATGCAAAGCCGAGCATACGGCATGATCCCTGGGCTGCAGCTGACTAGCCATAGCAAAAAGACCAGCCCCATTCTTGATGCCCTGGTTAGCTCCCATATCTTGCAAGGACCACAAACACAAGGTCAACTTCAACTGTTGTGCTGACCCTCTTGACCAGCTCTTCGTGTTATTAAGAAACTGAAGGAGCCTAAAGGAAGTGCAGAAAGGTTAAATACAGAGACCTAGAGTCTGGACAGTGGAGAGTGGATCCCACATTCTATCGTGTCCCACCCTATGCCTTGTCCCTCGGGAATTTTTGAATGAATGAGGGAGTAACTGCTCAAGGGCTCAGGGCTTAGCTCAGAACATTGCAATAACCCTGCCTATGGCTACTCTAAGCCTGTGGCCTAAAACATAGAATGATAATGTGCCTGTGATTTAACCCTGATCTTCTAAACTTCCGCTCAACAACACCCCACCAGGCTCCCTCACATCCACCATATTGGCCAGCCTTCTTTAAAGGCTACTTCCTTAATGGCCTTCACTTCCAGAGTTAGCCACTTCCTGACAGATATATAAACTGCCTATGTCTCAAGACTCCACCCACCTTCCACTTCCCCAAGACACATTCTCCAGGCTGTCCACTCTCACTCCAGTGTCCCCACATATGCTCTCTGTGGCATTGTTCCCTGTTGGACTGTGGCTTTTCAAAGGTCAGACCATGTCCTTCCTCTGTTCACGCCTTCAAGGGTTGAGGAGAGCAAGGTATGATAAGACACCAGTGAGAGTATGAGCCAGGGATGCTGAGGGAAAGCCAAGGGGAGCTGGCCTGTTGGTATCAGTTGTGACTGACACTGCCTCCAGTGGTGACACTGTGGGTCCTCAGGAGTAGAGCGGCAAACAGGGAGGATACTCAAGAGGAACTTTATCTTCTCCTTTCTCCACTCTCTGTGCGCATATAGAGAAGCCCCCATATAGCAGAGCTTATTGCTACATCCATAATGAACTCTAGAAAACTCTCTACAGTTTTGCAACCCTATCTTAAATTTGCTCTCACAGTGAGCTTTGAATCCTACATTCTTCCTGTCATTTCACAGAGGGAGAACTTGGAGTTTGGTAGGAAATGAATTTACCCAGGATGAAAATAACCTTGTCCATATTGTGATGACTTTGTGCCCATCTATGAAAACTTCCAATGTCTACTGTGGCTCATGCCATCCTTGTACATGCACCTTCCACTGGCATGCTGTGTCTAGGATAGCCCAGCTGGCATTCTAACATAGATCCTGAGCTAGGCTGAGTTCACAAAGTGAGGTCTGCTATCCTGTGAATTACTTAGATGGACAACAATACCCCAGCTAGAAACCAAGGTGACTAATGAGCACAAGTTACTGTCTTAGTGAGAGCTGTAGTAGACTTGTCACTGGGAGCATGGATCTCCACCTGGGCCACGGGCTTTAGACCTTCAGTTGTCAGGACTGTGCTGGAACATGAGGACCAATGTGAAATATCATAAGAAGCACACATAGTTCTAGAAAGTGAGACACTGTGATGGGTGAGAATTCAGAGAATACACATGACACCAGTATCCATGGAACAGGGAGAAAAAGGCCTGCCACAAGACATAATGTGCAATGCTAAGAACTGGTGGTACCCACAAGGGGCAGAAAAAAGGAGATTCTGCGCAGAGATCTGGAGACAACTAGTGACCCAGGGGATGAATGTAGTTTTCAGTCATGTAAGGTAGAGCTTGGAGCATTGTGGTGGGCACAGGGCTCTTCCAAGCAATCACGGTACAGAGACAGAAGAGAAACCGTGCAAGGTCAGAGGTGCACCAGCCATAGAGAGGACACTTCTTCCTCTGAATGTGAGGGGCAGTCCTCTGTGTTTCAAAGATATCTTGAGAGCAGCTCAGACCATAATGAAATGTACTTTTCTAACTGGGTTATTGGTAAGGTCAATCCAATTCCTCGACACACAAGTGACAAAATTGAGCCGGTGCCAGTGTGTTCATGGGGTTGCTTTGAAAATCATTATGAATTCTAAATGAAACACCCAGGAATTAAGTGGATTACTCTTGACTGAAGTCATTTGCAAACTGAATTTGGTGACAACTTACAAAATGTCTCTCGGGTCGCTTCAAAGAGGTGAGCATAATTTAGTCTGTGCCAGAGACAGCATCCACCCAGAGTAGTGCTCTATCCAGACTGAGATGAAGCAAAGAAGGCTCTACAGAGTTCTGAAAGTTCTGGAAACACTGCCTTTCCATGTAATCAGATAATTTGTGAGGGTCCCGGGGGGCACAGCCGTGAAAATGAGCTGTCATCAGGTATTCTCATTAGAATATGCAATTGCTTATTAGCAAAACGTGTTTGGAATAATAGCCAGCAGGCATTTCAACATGCTCCAAAACTGTAAAGCATCAGGCAAGAATTATGTTTTTTTAAAAAAAAAAAAAAATGGGAGAAAACCTCTCATTAGACAGTTCACTTTGATTTCAGTCTCCATAGAAACTGGGTATTCAGATACATGGAGATATTTTTGTCTTTGGAATTTTTGCATGTCTTGGAATTTGGACATGTGCACAGACAAAAAGCCAGATGTGATGTATAGCGTATGAGGTGGCAATTAGAGAAGCCAGTGCCAGGCAGTGAAATTCTCACTGTTGAATGGCAGATTCAGAACTTAACTCGGGAGGAAAACCTGCAAACTTCATGAGACTAGACAGCAGGTCTTTACAACGAGCAGTAGTGCCTGTGCATGTGTGTGTCTTATGTCTACGTGACAAGTACATCTGTGACTGAGTTCATAGCATGGTCCCCATTGGACCCTCATCTGGTTGGAATGAGCTTTGATTCCATCCATAAAATTTTGATGGTTTCCTTTGACTCTACTAAGACCTTCTATTTTTACATAAGTTTGCAGAGTCAACATTTGCCCTGCCTTAAGAAATAATTCCTTAATCCAGATGATGTGGAGTTACACAGGTAGAAGGAAGATTCTTGAATCCAGGGCCAGGATATAGACCAGAAACCCCCATGTTACAATGAACCCCCTTGGAGTGTTATCTTAGGGTAGATATGCCCAGATCCATTAGCATGCCTATCTACTGCAAGGAAACCTGAGCGTCATCTAAGTCAAATGCCTGCATATTTCTGAGCTCAATTCCAGGGTCCAAAAAGAAAGTGGATTGAACATTCACAATACCTTAGGGGGTGGTACTAACCTCACATTTTCCCCTGCAAGCTTCTGCAAGCTTAGACTGACAGCTAAGGGTCTCTGTCTTTCCCAAGAGGTCAGTTGTGAACCACTTCCTTAGTCATAGAATATGCCGGCGGAAGTTGGGTGCTTCTATAAGTCTTCATATCCCAGGCCCCAGGCCACTCCTGCCTGTGAGGACCAGGGAAGCAGGTGTGAGCATTTGGGCAGAGTGGATCCGAAGGACTTCTGTCTGTTCCTCCCTGATAGCCGATGTAGGAATAAGAGGCACCATATACTAGTCTCAGCCTTCTCATGCACCCCACTAGCTCTGCCCTATGTATAACCAGTTTTCACTGATACAGAATGAATCTCATCCTTCTTTTATGCCCTGGATTCCTCCAAAACCCCGATTCAGAGGCACACAGACTGACTTATCTTAGGTTGAGTAACTTCTCCTCAGGAAACAGGTCTTGTAACTCCTGGCCTCAGCTTCATCAGATTACAGAGTAGATAAGTCTCATTTTACATGTGATGTCACCGACTCAGTCTAGACCGAATGCTCTGTGAAGACAGGCACTGTTTATACCCTGCTTGCTTGAGATCTCAGCCTCATATGGGCTCCAGATCAATACACACACCTGAGAAGCTCATCTGGGGGTTCCAGGTCACGTGACTTCAGACCTGGCAGATGTCACCTAGGTTAGAACAGTCTTTTTAAATATTGGCCCAAGGGCTTCTTGTTGATTGCATGCTAGGCAATCTTTTCAATTGACTGGCAGGTTTTGCCAGGAGATATTGATGGTGTGAATTTCCACCATGTTACATTTACTTCAGAAGTGACCTTGCTGGCCTTTTGAACCACCTCTTTCCCCAGAGGGCATAGCAGTACAGCATTTTGAAAACAGAAGGATTTGGGGACTTTTTTCCCCTCAAGTTCTCATGACTCTTAATGACAGCAGTGTAGCAAGGGTATGAGGTGTGTCCCATGAGTTGCTTCTCTGAGCTGCCATGCAGCTAGCTTCCCTGTACTCTAATAAGAATGACTGTGGCCCTGTCATTCCAAATGGAGACTGCCCTGTGGCTGCTGCATTAACATGCCTTCGGCAGCCTCAGAGCTGTTCACCATCCATGTGGTGTCTCTTTTGCTTCTGGTGAGTTGAGGACTCTTGAGATGGTGGTTTCAGAAGTGGCCAATTTAATACTAGGAACTATTCGTTTAGAGGTTGCCAGTATTGCCAACCATGATAGCGATGCCTGCAGACTGAGCACTCATGAGGCTAAAGCAGTAGAGACATAGTTTGAAGCCAACCTGGGTTACATTTGTAAAAATGGAAAAGGGGGTAAACTATAAAAATCACCATTGTTTTTCAGTACATTGGGTATTTTAAATTTAATTTTATTTATCACTTTACATCCTGATCACACACACCCTTCACACCCCAGTCCAACCCTCATATACCCCTCTCTCCAATACCCTCCCCTTCTCCTCAGAGATGGGGAAGCCCCTCATTGGTACCAACCTGGCCTGGCACATCAAGTTGAGTCAGGACTAAGTGTATCCTATCTCACTGAGGCCAGACAAGGCAGCCTAGCTAGAGGAAGGGGAGGATCCAAAGGCAAGCAACAGAGTCAGAGATAGCCCCTGCTCCAGTTGTTAAGGGACCTACATGAAGACCAAGCTGCACATATGCTACAAATGTGCAGGGGCCTAGGTCCAGCCCACGTGTGCTCTTTGGTTGGTGGTTCAGTCTCTGTGAGCCCCCATGAGCCCAGGTTCGTTGACTCTGTAGATCTTCTTGTGGTGTCCTTGACCCTCCCAGCTCGATTAATCCCCCCTCCACAAGACTCCCCCAGCTCTGCCTAATGTTTGCCTATGGATCTCTGCATTTTTTCCAACTCCGGATGGTTTCTGGGAGGCTTCATTCAGCAGCTAATAAAAACAGATGCAGAGACCCACCTACAAATTAGATATTTTTAAGTAACAGGAAAGTGTCCCTGGGGCCAACAAGATGGCTCAATGGGCAGAGATCTTGTTGTATATACCTAATGACCTGAGTTCAATTCCTGGAGCCTAGTATATGTCTATCTGCAGGTTCTTGGCTCTGACAATGGTGCCAGGTATAGGTTTTATCTTGTGGCTGGGCCTTAAATCCAATCAGAGAGTGGTTGATTACTCCCACAACGTTCATACTGTTACTGCACCAGTAAGCATGTCTTGCCACACTAGTCAGTAGTGTAGCCCCAAATTCACAGCAAAGTAAGCTTGATGGTTAATTGTAGCCTCTGGCCATATGACTAGTACCTTCAAACACCATGGAAGCTAGCTAGTAAGGATGAGGCTTCCAGGTCAGTGTCATCTTGGTAGCTCTGGGTTCTGTGACTAAGCTACATGTTACCTTCTGCAACAGGGACTTATCATCAAGTTCTGGAGGGTAAGCAACAGAGCTAGCAATAGCCTGGAATATCAGAGGACCTATGGGACCTCAGTGGCCAAAAATCCCCAAAGGAAGTAACCTATCCCTGGCACTGGGTATTTTCTTTATTAGTCTCTAGTGTCTAGTAAGGGCATGGTTGAACCATGGATGGCTCCATTTGAAATATTTAATATATGTTAAACTTAGGAAGTTGCTCAAGTTTTTCATACACTTTTTCAAGATGTCTATAATGTTAATGGTCTCTCTCTTATCCCCCTCTCCACCCGACCTTCCTACTTCCTATTCCATTAGCCCTTCCATTTCCATTAGTCTCCTTTACTCCTGTAAACCGCTGATGCCCACCCCCATTCTTGAAAATCCCTCCCCCACCTTCTAGCCCCTTACTAATTTCCAGGTCCCACACATATTATCTAGATGAAACTGAACACTCTGTGAATTTTCCCCCTTCTATCTTATTTGTTTTAGGTATTTATACTCAACAATATCTGAGTTGGAGAGATTGTTCTTAAGTGATAACCGTAACCTACAATGAGTTTCTTGGTTGGCATGCATGAAAGCCATTGCAG
Source organism: Rhynchomys soricoides (assembly GCA_019843965.1). NCBI lineage: Eukaryota > Metazoa > Chordata > Mammalia > Rodentia > Muridae > Rhynchomys > Rhynchomys soricoides. The sequence continues at coordinate 3,962,185 of JADRCH010000044.1, read as the reverse complement.
AAACAGAACATGCGATCCAGGTAGATTTCTTTATTGCCCCTGGGAAATAGCCCTTGGATCTCTGGGCAGGCTCTGTGTGTGTGAGGAGGGGTTTAATGAGAGGTGTGCTGTAGCTAGGAGTCTATACTGTCTCTAGAAGCACACGTTTGTGCCCTGATTAGTGGCTCTAACATCCTCACCACAAATAGGACAAGATGACTGCACTGTGTTGGAACTTTGGTTCTGTTGAGACAGGTTGTCCTCACAAACATGTTTTAAAGCCACTTGGGGAAAAAAACAGCATTTGATATTTCGTTTTTAAAAGTCTTCTTTCAAGTTACTTCTCTTCCTTCATGTCTCTTGACAAGTTTGCCTTCTCTCTGATGCAGTGTGTAACTTTATTGGCTAAAGCCAAATGCCCCCCCTCATGCTGGTCCTCTCATGCTTCATCCCACTTCTCTCTGTGTTCCCAGCATGTGCTCATAGCAGCAGCCAAGCCGGTGTCTGGAAACTCACTAACTGTTGTTTGCTATTTTCTTCATTAATCCTGTTTTCAAAGGCATGTGTATTTCAGTAGCTCAGAAACTGCTCTGCTTGTGGTGCAGGAAAATGATAAAAGCGGAATTTCTGCAGGCTGTATTCATCCTCAGGCCCTCATATGACCTGTGCTGTCTTCCCACCAGTGTGTTTGCAAACATGTAATTTTGGAGTTTTTAGTTACTTAGCCAGTTAGGCTTATTGGTTTGAATACATATGCATTTCCGCACAGCAAGGGAGCAAACCTTTGCTGATTTTTGTGGTTTCTAGGAGTATTATGCCCTCTCTTTTATTGTGTTTGACAAGATGTGATGACTGAAAATTCATTCTTTTTGACTTTCAAAGTTGGCAGCTTCCTGGAGCTCAGCCTAATACATTTATACCGTGGCTATTCAGGACACCTTCATGCAATACTTTTCAGGATAATGCCTGGGATTCAAGGGGTTAAAATTCCCTGGAAACTGCTGGGGAACATGTGTGGCTCTTTATCCATCTCAGGGGCCCCTGCTTTTTTTTTTTTTCCAGCAGAGCAGGCCTAAAGGTTGGGCAGGCTTCAGGCAGAGCCCATGGTTGCAGTGTGTTCCCACAGGCAGCAACAGGCTCACTTAGCCTTGGGGATGTGGCTGTAATGTTTTGGGCTAGCAGAAAAACATAGATCATATATTTAGAGAAAAAAGATGCAACCAAGAAGAGAGAAAAGAGCCCTGCGTGGCCCAGAACGGGATGAACAGCCATTGTCCCTGTAATGACTATACACCCTACACAGGCTGTGCAGAGCTCTTGGGTCGGGTGACCTTCCCACCACTTCCAGGAGGAAAATGCACCTGCCCTAGAGAGAACCCGAAAGTACAGAAACTGTGCCTGGGGTAGTAGCTTCCTGAATATCATAAGGCTTAAGCACCAAGATGTGCACTAACCAGACACATCTAAAGCTGTCCTAAAGTCCTGATAAATGTTTGAAAACCCACTATTCTGAAGTCGTTTGTCACCATCAGGAAAACCTTAACTGGGCTTGAAGTCATTGCTTCCTCAAATTACCTGCGATACCAAGCATGTGTCACTTGTAGATCTGATTAATTGCACGTGGATGTGAAATATGAATAGAGGTAGCAGTCGGCAGCACCCAGCACTCGGGAAACCATGTCAGCTTCACATAGTCCCTCTTTGGGCATTTTATAATTATATTGCTTTCTTAATGGGGAGCAAATTGAGCTGACAGAGGTTTGTCTCTTAAGATCTCTTTGTAAGTAGAGAAGTCAGAGAACATGTCTGCCTTGCAGTGTAGATGGGATGCCTTGGTGTGCCGGGACCCTGGGGATACACACTGATACAGAAGGAACAGCTTACACACACCGTTGGAGATGATTCCTCAGCTCCTGCCCCATTCATGTTACCTTCTAACAGGGTGTGCCGTCAGCGTAATGAAGCAGTCTGTCTGCTGTCATATTCAAGATTAGCTGCTCAACTGGACTTTGGCCATCTCCTCCATGTCCTAGCAGATTCCTCTTTGATATGGGGGTTGTTGGTTGCTGTTTGGAGTAGCTGTGAAGAAATCAGACTATAAACTCCAAAGCTTGCGTTACATTTGTGGAGCAGACGTAGACGCAGACACTTGCCGGGCCTTCTAACGCCTTATTGTATCTGGTGCTCAAGGTGACCCTTGAAGAACATGATTTATTGGCAAAGCCAATGGAGACCAGATGCGGTGAGAAGTATATGTCTGTCACAGGCTACAGGCTGCAGAGATACGTGTAGGTTGGGACTGAGTGCCTTTGTTTCCCACCTGGCCACAACTGCCATCTTTCCAACACAGCTTATAGCCACTGTCTTAGTTGGCACCTACTTATGGTTTTAGTAACAGAGCTTTGAGTTCATGGAATGCCACATTTGATCCTTTAAATAAATTGACACGGGTATTTAATTTCATGGGTAAGTTCATTGTGTTAGATTAAGACAACATTGCTACAACTTGGAAATGCAAATATATTGCAGATTTTGCATGGGCTCTTCGGTGAATTTGGAATCCAGAATGATCTTTACTTTGTAGGTACAGATTGCAAAGTCCCAGCATCTGTTGCTCAGGTTGTGTAACTTATCTGGCTTTATTTGCTGTCTTCACATGGGATCTTTGGGGTCCTCAGTCAACCATACATAGAGAATTAAATTTTGAAGAAACCATGGCTGGGTTCTCTGACTCATAAACCCAAGGAGGAGGCTGTGTGTATGCTGATCCTGAGTAGTGGCTAGTGATGCTGCCTCAGGATGAAGGATGCTGGAGGGGCTCATGGAGGAGAGCTTCTGGTCAGATGTATATTAAAAAGCATGCTATTGGGCTGGAAAGACGGCTCTGTGATTAGGAGCACTGACTGCTCTTCCAGAGGTCCTGAGTTCAAATCCCAGCAACCACATGGTGGCTCACAACCATTTGTAATGTGATCTGATGCCCTCTTCCGGTGTGTCTGAAGACAGCTACAGTGTACTCATATACATAAAACAAATAAAATCTTTTTTAAAAAGAATATTAAAAAAAAAAACCTTCTTTTTAAAAAAAAAGCATGCTATTTTCCCAAGTCCAGCACCACAGAGACAGATGTGGGGGTAATCCAATTGATTCCTCCTATCCTCCTCAGACAGGCTCAGCTCCACAGCACACGTTGCTTAGCAACAAGTGCTCTCGGAGGGTGAAAAAACAGGCAGAGAACCACATCCAGCATGGTTTGCTGGCCACTTCCTGGAGAGACATTATCTCTATAGAACACAGCAGACTCCCTGCCTTGGGAGCTACTGGCTACCATGGGTGCCACACACAGCATCCATTTTCATATGCAGAGAAAAATGCTTCTTCTCTCAAGTGACTTATACAGTCATTGTTCCGCATCCCATTGCAGGAAATGTGAAAGCAGCAAGCAGTCAGCTGAGCATCTAGCAAGGTTCTGGGTGGGTGAGGGACCCAACAAAAGGGTATTTAGTCATGATAACACACACTGTGGAACTACGGTGCTGTGTGCATATGCACACAAGCAACTGAGAGAGGCTGAGTCTTACTGGTATTATCCTTTGCATCCCAAGGCTGTGCCTGCTCCTGAGTGTCCTAGACGCACTGGTTCAGCATCTAGATGAAGCAGGTAGGGACAGTTTTAGTACATGGCTTCTGGTGGCTCGTATATATTTCTGCCCCATAGGATCAATAGGTGTTTTAGACTTCACTGAGGGTACAGGTTGTAGAATGTATGGGTCAGACAAAGCAATTGGACCAAGTAAGCAGGACTGATATCACCATACCACGCACAACCCATTAAGTGCTTCTAGAACCATTCAAGCACTGGTATCAGTAGCAGCATTGCCTATGCAGTGAGCATCTAGCTGTCAGCTTGTTGTTCAGGAGAGCGCTACACAGTATGAGCCTGGGACATGGGAAGAATGGAGGAAGGACCGAGCCTCAGTGAACAGCAATTCTATCAGCACTGCCTGAACTTTTCCTCTCATGTCCTGTGAGTTTCTTTCCCTTTGTTACCTAGACACCATGAGACTTTGCCAAGACCCTCAGAGACATGAAGGTTCTTTTAATATCATTCTAAGGAAATAAAGCATTAAGACCTCATTATGGTGGAAGAAATAGCCAAAGTTCAGGAGAGAAACGCAGAGGAAGAATAAGCCATCACGGACGCATTGGTGCCTATAAGCCACCTTCACGGGGCAGCAGTGAATCCCCAGCCTCATAGGGTGGCATTACCAGAGACTATAGGAGCTCCTTCATCCTCACTGTAAATATCATATGCCTTATTACCCACCCTTCCCCAGTAACACACGAGATGCCGAACTTAGATAAATACAGAAGAATGGGGAAAGTGCTAGTTACAGATCAAGAGCTGACCTCTTTGACCTAGCAACCCTGAAGAAAGTGAACCGCTCTTCAAGACAATTAGTGCCCTTCCGCTTGTTGCTGGAATCAATTAGCCATGTGTGCAATAGCACACAGCTTTTACCCAGCGTGCATCCTGTGAGCCGTATGGAAAAACAGTCAGAGGGTCAAACCAGATAGTGAAAGAACTCATTACAATATTTACTAATTTGTAGGAAGCACTTTGCTTCCCCAGCCCCCAAAACAGTTGTACCGTGTTGACCTGAATAGTTTAATGACAGCTTGATGCCAACCATACTAGCAGCTCAAGCATTAGCAGTGTGTACATTTGACCTTGACCTCCATGTTCTGACAGCCAAGAATACACTTGTCTTCATCATTGGAAGCCTGCCCATCAGAGCTGACGGTGGCAGGACAGTGTGGAGATGCAGAAGCTCCACGGGCATCTATTTTGCATTGTGATTGCAAACCTAGATTTATTCATCAAAGACCTCAAAAACTGTTTTGTTTTCTTTTCTTTTGTTTTTTTTATGCCCAGGATCTGCCTAAATCTTAATTCTAACTCTTCCGGGAAGGTATGAGCATATGATGATTTGAACAAGAATGGCTCCCATAGGCTCATATATTTGAATGCTTAGTCATTATGGAGTGGCACAACTTGAGAAGAATTAGAAGCTATGCTGTTGGAGTAAGTGTGGCCTTGTTGGAGGAAGTGTGTCACTGGGGGTGGTACTTGAGATTTCAAAAGTCCAAGCTAGGCCCAGTGTCTCTCTCTTCCTGCTCCCTGAGGATCCAAGTATAGAACTCTCCAGGACCATGTCTACCTGCCTGCCACCATGTTCTCCACCATGATAATAATGGACTAAATCTCTGAACATGTAAGCAGGTCCAATTAAATGTTTTCCTTTATAAGAGTTGCTGTGGTCATGGTATCTCCTCATAGCAATGGTAGTAACCCAGACAGAAAGGTACTTAACTAAAATCAGAATGGTAGAATTTTAACGTAACAACTGTGCTATCTACCTGTTTTGTGTTTTTCTGTCAAACAGGGCATGTTCTGAGAAGAAAATTCTCAGTGTCTCAGTGAGGTGGGACATCTGTTTCCCAGCTACTCTCTGTGTGTTGGCCATGGTGTGGATCAGAGTTAACATTGGGGCAGGAGGTTCTGTTTGATATATTGAATTTTTTTCTTAAAAAAATTTCTTGACAGTGTAAATCTGTCATTTAGAAATTATTTTAAACTACAGCTAATTAGGGAAATCTCTTTAGTCTTTGCTAAAAACATGGCTAAGAGGGTAAACATTCTGAAGTTTCAGAAGGCTGGGAAACAGACTAAAGAAAATTTCTGCTAGATCTGAATATGATAGTCAAAGGGAGACAGAAGTGCCCAGAGAGCACAGAAGAGACCAGCCTGACAAGTAGGGAAGCCTCACAGCATGTCTGCCTTAGGCTTCTCATTACACCCAGTCAGATCATTAAGGAGCCAAAGGCCGGGCATCAAGTGCCAAGGCTTCCCTTGCTGTATTTTCCAAGTCCAGGGTAGAAAATGGCCTGAGATTGGGTAGATTATGTAACAGAAATGTAATCCTTCAGAGTTATAGAAGCTAAGTAGCCAACACTAACTGTTGATGGGTTGCACCTGAAAGGCACTGGGACCTGTTCTCTTCCAGGCTCTCTGTTCTCCAGGCAACCTCAGTATTCCTCAGCTGAGGACACGGCCTTTACCTCTGCCTCCACCTTCTCATAGCCTCTCTGTGTGTCCCTCCTTATAAGAGTACCAATTAATTAATCAGGACTACCCTTGTCCTGTGTGCATCACCTTACCTTGGACACTGCAAAAGCCAAGATCGTATCACAGGTGCCAGGGACGAAGGCTGCAATGAATCTTTGGGGGCAGAGTTGAACCTGTGATGGGCTACCCCACACCCTGTGAAAGAGATGTTACTGGGCAGATAAGCCTAGGAGGTGAAGCCCATGTAGTCCTCCACCCCCCATAATAACTTAGTGGATGGTGAAGGCTTGAGAGAGTAAGCTGTACAAGCTCCTACCTAGTGAACTGGAGCAACTGACATCACTGAGAACAGCTGGAGTTGCATGGAGCATTGAATGGACATGTACTCTCCATGTACAATGTCTGGAGAGAACCCTGGCCAAGGATACAGAATGGATCTGTTTTTAGGTACTGCAGGAAGGATTTTAGGGCCCTTCCATCTCTTAGTATTCACACTCAGTCCACCTAGGTAAGTTTTTTGGAGAAGACTTTGGGGAAAAGGTGTTCTTTTATTTTTTTTTTCTTAAAGAGGGTAATAGAAGTAGGCTAAACATTAATGCCTACCTACTTTTGAGGTTTTCGCCTGCTCTTGAATTATTTTTGCTGCAGGTTCTCCAGCAGTGTAGATACATCATTCATTTTAGTAATGTCTTGATTTTACTTCAAGATTGTTTCCAAGGCCAGAAGTACTTACTCTGCATTTTCCAGTAATTCTGCTCAACTGATTACTGGGTTCCCTGGAGGAAACCCCAACAATGGTCTTACTCAAGTGTTTCAGGTCTAAAAGGAACTAGCTTTGAAAAGTCCACCTTAGACTCCTTCAATAACAGATGGCTCAGGGATATTTCTCCAAGAATATCACAAATAAGGAATCCTATAAGATTCAACCCTGGCTAGTCAAGCTAATCACGTCTGTGTGATGGATGTATGATTCCTGCCATTGTGTTGTGTTTTTTTTTTTTTTAAGAAAAAAAAACCAAACAAACAAGCAAGCAAACTGTGATCACCATCAAATGAGGCTCTCAGCAGTGGATGGTCTGTTGAGCATTTCCAATGTCACCCTCCAGCTCCATGATGAGAGATGGCCTCATCCAGTCCTGTGGCCAGTGTCCCCTCCAGGGAGAGCTGGAATTCGATCTACCAGGTTGGCACTGTGACATAATGGTTGATAAATATTTTTAATATCGCCCCTTCTAAACGTAGCATTTTGTCACACCATCCCTTCCTGACGCTTCTATAGGCAAGCTTAAGTGACTAAGCCAGAGAACTTGCTCCAGCAAAAGCTCATACCAAGCCTTTTAAAACATTCAGTGTTCAGCTAACTCTCCAAGGCACTGGGTAATATTACCTAAAAATGCGTCAGAGTGGATGTCATGGCCTAACTCCACAGTCTCTTTCTGAGCCTCCCTTTGGGGCTGCAGTTCTTCACCGACACTACCTCCCAACCATTTCTTCCCCTTCTTTGTCTCCACCATCCTACCAGTATGCTGACCTAGTTATCTGTCACCACCATAATGTCACCAGTTCTTTGTCAAGGCCTCATGTCCACCTCCAGAATGGACCTTTTCAGGCTGACTTAAGGTTTTACTGCTGTGAACAGACACCATGACCAAGGCAACTCTTATAAGAACAACATTTAACTGGGGCTGGCTTACAGGTTCAGAGGTTCAGTCCATTATCATCAAGGTGGGAACATGGCAGCATCCAGGCAGGCATGGTACAGGAGGAGCTGAGAATTCTACATCTTCATCTGAAGGCTGCTAGCAGAATACTCGCTTCCAGGCAGCTAGGATGAGGGTCTTAAAGCCCATATCCACAGTGACACACCTACGCCAACAGGGCCACACCTTCTAGTAGTGCCACTCCCTGGGCTGAGAATATACAAACCATCACACAGGCTTACCTTGTTCCTCTCATTTGGAGCATCCAGTGCCTCCCTCTCTCATACCACCTGCCTATATCAGGTGAGCCCTAAGCCTCTCTGTCCAGTTGGTTCATAACTCAGTATTCTGGTACCTGACTCTTGCAAGGAATAGTACTTTTATACCAAGAAGGAATCTGAGTAAGGTAATAGCTACTGTGTCTTGGAAGGACAGTGTATCAATTAGAATAATAAAGTTATCATTCCTGACCTCAAATTCTAGCTCTGGAACCCTATGCTATGTTGACTCAAATATACTCTCCAGTTTGCCATTTCTTCCTCCACCTTCTAAGCTGTTGTGATGGTCATATCTGGCCCCATAGATCTACCATCTGTGAATGACTCTGCCTCTGCCACTTCTACTTCTGATAAAGTATCATTAATTTACTTAGTAAGTGGTGGTTAGCAGCCCAGTCCATGCCAGGCACCATATATGGTCTAGCAATGAGGATAAGATAAGTCCCTGTTCCTGTAGCTGCCTCTATATGACTAGGTGAGCTTTGCAGATGTCCTCCATGTTCCCATATCTACTGCTGTGATAAGATGCCATGAGCAGTGCATCTTAGAAAACGCTTATTGGAGCTCACAGTTCCAGGGGTAAGAGTCCATAATCATTATGGCAGAGAGCATGGCAGCAGGCAAGCATAATGCTGTAGCTTACATCCTTATCATGGGCCCAAGACATACAGAGAACAGCAGAGAGCTAACTGGGAATGGCATGGGTTTTGAAACTTCAAAGCTTGCACCCATCTCATGACATATTTTCTCCAACAAAGCCACACCCCCCAATCCTTCTCAAATAGTTCCACCAACTTGGGATTAGGTACTTAATATATGAGTCTATAGGGACCATTCTCATTTGAACTATTACATGCTAAATATGCAAAGGACAGGGGGTGGGGCAGTTTCAGCCAGTGGTTAGGAATCTGCTGAGAAAGTACCATCAAAGTAAGGGTCTATAGATGAGGACACTAGCATGCAGAGATCAAATCTGGAATACCCCGAGCAGAATGCTCTCAGCTGAGACACAGAAGAGAAGGAGAAATGAAGAACCTGCCTCAGGTCTCCCTGGATGCATGCTGCCAGCTTTGGAGGTTGTTTCACCTTTTTAGAATATACTTGTTTTATTTTAACAATGAAGATACAATATGGCTTTTTTCCCCTCATATGAAGCCTTCTAAAAGGTTTATTTATTTTATATAAGTGCTCTATCTGCATGCATGCCTGCATGCCAGAAGAGAGCATCGGGTAGATGGTTGTAAGCCCCCATGTGGGTGCTGGGAATTGAACTCATGATTGTCTGGAAGAATAGCCAGTGCTCTCAACCACTGAGCTAGCTCTCCAGCCCTATGGGTTTCATTTTATCATATTAACATGTTATGTATTCTAGAATTAAAGAAACAACACTGAGGATCAGGGAGACTTGTCATCAGGCAGGGAATGACAGCATCTTGGGTCAACAGAGTAACTGTGGGAACAGACCACACTGAATTCATGAGGGAAAGCATGTGAATAATAATTCAGCTTCACGAGGCTTCAGAATTTAGGTTCCACACACATTTTCTCCAAATTAAGCACAGAGACACAGTCAGTGGCCAGCCTTGAGGACTATGCAGAAAACCGAACTTGTTAAACCAGCATAAGAATAGATACTGCCAAGAGGCACCATAGATGGAAACCAGGAAACCAGTGAGTGTTCACAGCAAAGAAAGTGGAACCAAAGCCAAAGATGTTCTAAGTGTGTAGTCCAATTTCTCCCCCAGATGCTTAATCTAAAATAAAGGAAAGCATGGCCAAACAAAATTATTTTTCCAACATAATATTTTTATCAAATACTTGGGAATTTTATAGAATGCACCCCAATCCCACTCACTTCCCAGTCCTCCTAGATACACCCTCCCACCCTTGCTCTTGCATGCTCATTACCACCACTCCCCCCCAAAAGAGAAAAAGTACACCAACTCCAATTTGTGTTACCCATATACTCAGTGAAGCATTGCTCAAACTCCCAGTGCCCAGCTCCTTAAAGATAACTGAGTTCTTTCCCGCCCCCTGCCAGAACTCATCAACTGCGAAGAGCTACACTTCGGTGTCTTTATCATAATTTGAAAGGACTTCCTGTCTAGGCTGTTTCTTTTTAGCTAGGGCCGGTGGTTGTCACAGAAGCCTTCAATGTCTCTCATTCTCAATTATGATACTGTAGTCATCAATACCACCGCTAAAGAAGCTTACCTGTGTGACTGCTTACAGTTGAGTGTATCCCTAAGCACCAGCTGAAAACCACCCACTGCCCTTTGGTAGATGAGAGGTAAGCAGATACGCTGCTCCATCCAGTGCAGTAGAGGAACAAGCTACTGAACCAGGTAGCATGGACACACACACTCTCTATAGGAGGTTGGAGAGCCTGCAGTGGGGGATGCTTTCAAGAAACAAGAAAGCTGTGGGCAATGAGCTTCCAGCCTACATTCTTGAAAAAAGAGAAAAAAAAGCAATAAAAAAAAAAAACCTACCTCTGGAAACCAACTACCCAAAAAATATGCAAGGGGATTTCTGGAATATGCTGGATCGTGACAGTGGTGTGGTTACCAAGCCAATTACACTGGCCAAAATCCATAGCTCCATGTAGCTGAAGAGCGACACCCTTCATATTTCCGAGATACCTAGGGAAGCCTTCCTCTAGCATCCTTTCTTCTTAAGGATTGGATGCAGAGCCAGCCTCACTGGGAGGCAAGAAACCTGGAGAGTGATCCCCTCTGAGTCAACTGCAGAGAGAGGCTAAAAAGCGTCTTGGTGGCAGCGATTTGCTCTGCACCTTCACTCACACTGCCCCCGGGTCCAAGCTCTTCTGCCCTTGCTAGAGTACAATTTCCTCATTTCATGAGCGGGGTCATGTCGACATCTGAGAGTTATTATGAGCTCATGGTATAATGGAGTTGATTCATAGAAGTCTTTCAACAGATAATAGCTGCTTTCACTTCAGAAATGAAACTTGGCAATATCTTCCTTCTCGAGGGCATGCCATGCTCCAACCCCATGAACCCCTGGGCTGTGTCTTAGAGGTGGAGCACCAGGTATCCCTGGGTCTCTGCGTGTCATTCTGGGTATAGGCTTGCACCATCTCCATCTCACAGGCTCAATCTATTACCTGGAACCAAGGAGAACCTACATGCTGAGGTGATTGTATGGGTCACATACAAAAGGTCGTATGGAGCTCAGAGTCTGTCATGCAGAGCAAGAAGATGCTTCGTTGGTGTTGGTGTCATGGGCCTCATTGCGAAGGTGGGCTCTGTCATTGTACTGTTTACTCTACAGAGAATTAGTTAGTGTTATACTCCGTGACAAAACATCCGGAAGAAACAAGTCAAGAGACTTGTTGGTCATGGATTCAGAGGATCTCATTCCATTATCTCTGGGGCACCATGTCTTGAGAAAGACATCATGACATCAGGGGTATGTGGTAGGAGACAGAGATTTGCATCACTTACACCAGAGGGCATTAAGAAGAGTGCCAGCTTTCTGTTAGCTTCCCTCTTTTCCCCTTATCTGTCAAGGACCTCAGGACATGATATATTTCTCCCTCCATCTTCCCTGGAAACCCCTAACTAGCACCCCCAGATGTGTGCTCAGCTGTCTCTTATGTGATTCTAAATCTAATGGAGTCAACAATAGAAGTCAGCCATTGTTAAGTCCTTGTCAACTTGACCCAAACAAAAGGCTTACCTCTGTCTCTTATGCAAAAATGGATTTGGCATGTCTCCATGAGTCCACATAGTCTTAACAGTTCCATTGTTCTTCAGAAAACATAAGTTCAAGGACTCCTCTGAGAGAGGCTCAAGACAACTCTTAGCTAACAACTGCTATAAAAGTCATAAAAACATAAACCAGGTTACATACACCCAGTATACAGTGGGCCAGAATAAATACCCCAGTTCTAAAAGGAAAGCATAGAAATATTAATAGGAAAAATGGGACCCAAAAAAGGCCAAAATCTAGAAGAACAAGTATCAAATCCTGCGACACCATGTCCATCATTGAGGGCATGTGGTAGCCTCATTGACGTTCCAGCATACTTGAGTGTTCTTTCTTTAATGGCCTTCCCATCCTTAGACCATGTGTCCTTTCTCTTAGGCTGACATCACTCTGTATCCTCAGCTTCCTTCGCAGACACTGCATCTTTGGGTCTCCACTGTAATTTGAGTTTCACCCTCACAGCTTCAGATCTTGTCCTCCCAGGAGCTCTATGCAGAGAATCTAACCTGCTGCACATTGCTGACCCTTGCAGGCTTCTGTCTAGGGTCATGGTGGAAGCCTCCACTGATTCATGACACTTGCGTTCTTTGTGCCTTCAAAACCAGCAGTAAGTAGGTAGCACCAAGTTTTGTAGCCTGTCCAAGCAATAGCCAGGACATCTGGGACCACAGCTTAAATAGCCTTTACTGGATGAAAACCATGAAAATACTTCTCTAGGCTGCCATTTTCCAGCAGGATCTGAGAGGAGCTCTATGTCAAAGAAAGGTCTATTGAATTTGCAGTTTTACACTTCAGAGCCATGATGGGTAGGGGTCTTTCTACTTCCTCAAATTCTCTTAAATCCTTTTCTATTACTACCACGTAAAATATTTGTCTTGTCATTAATGGTCCTTATCCTTTTACTGCCACGAGGCACTTACCTATAGCTTTAGGTGAGTTCCTTTTCAGATCAAAATACATGCGTTGCTTCTTCCTGCTTTATGTTTGTGACCAGTCCTCAATGAAATCAGCTAAAAGCATCCAGGAATATCTTCAACACCATTACTGTTATGTGATCATGAATTTCTCCCCACTCCTTTTGAATTCAGCTTTACTCTGATTTTCAAGGTGTGGGAAAATTATTTACCAGAATGAACAGCCCCTGGTTCCCAGCCGAGGGAGAGGATGCTGGGCTGGTGAGCATAAGCTTTACTGATTGCATTTGAATCAGCACTCTGAGCCGTTGAGCTCCTGCCTCGGTGGCTTATTAAACTCTGCCTCTTGGGTTGTAAGGCTTATTTAGCCTAAACTCTTCCAAATGTCTAACAAATCAGTCCAACAATGTCCAGGAATCCCGTGATTGTGTTCAGTGGCAGCGATGGCCTCCCTGCTCTGACACTGTTTTTCTGACTTTGTTATTTTTGATATGGCCAAAATACCTGACAGAAACGTGTTTCGACAGGAAAGGTTTGTTTGGGCTCATGGTTTCAGATCTCATAGTTGCTGGACCCCAGGTACTTGAGGAAGCTATTTCATTCATAGTAGGAGAAGTGTGTGACAGGGTCCCGCGGTTCCCATCCCTCAGACCAGGGAGAGCAGGAAGAATACTACGCTCACATTCCCTTAGCTTTCACCTTTTCAATTCTACCGTGGTTTCCTGGGTCACAGAATGGTAGCACCCACACTCAAGGTGGGTCTTCCCTTCAGTTAATCCTTTCCGGAAATGTTCTCATAGACACAGCCAGAGATGTATCTCAGCATTCCCTGAATGGTTCTAAATGCAGTCGAGTTGACAACGAAGATGAACGAACCATCGCACTTGGTAAGCATGCGATTCTCTGAGGCAGAGTTGTTGGGGTTGTTTTAGTGTACACACACAGCGCATAGTAAAAGTGTCACGAAGCAATCTCTTTCATGTTCTCCCACTACACTTTCCCTCCACCCCTCCCCCGTCCACTGTCACCTCCCACCCGTCTTCTACCTTATATCAGTCTCCTTGATGCTTTCACGCACGCGCACACGCACGCGCGCACACACACGGTTTCATGAATCTATGAAAATGCCAATAATCGTCTTTCTGAGACTGGAGTATTTCATTTAATACGATGGTCTAGTGGCTTTTTTCCCCCCCAGTATGCGATTGCCCCATTCAACTTCATGGCCTCGTTGAATAAAACCCATTGTGTATACACCCCACATTTCCTCTGTCTGTTCACCTGCTGATGGGCACGTGGGCTGATTCTGAAGGTTGACTCTTATGACTAGTGTTACAGTAAACACAGATGTGAAGATGTGGTATCCTGGTTTAGAACCTTTCAAGTGTGTGCCTAAAAGGGGTATAGCTGAATCTTGTTAGTTCTATTTCTTTTCATTTTATGACAGTTTAATACTGGTTTCTATGGTGTCTGGGTCACCTTAATTCCATCAGCATTGCATTTCTCCACATTCTCGTTAGCATTTACTGTTGTTTTTATTCTTGAGTAATAGTTATTCTGAAGAGTAAGGAGGAATCTCGTTTTAATTTTCACCTCTTCGATGACTAAGGATGTTGAACATTTTTTCATATATATTGGCCATTTGTACTTGTATTGGAAACTGTTCATTTCATTGCCCCATTCATTCATTAGGTTGTTCACTGGGTTTGGTTTGGTTTTGGATTGTTTTCTTTTTCTTTAAGTATTCTAGATATTAGTCCCATTCAACAGGCAATCTCTGAATCTTTGGACTTTTCAGAACATTTTAATCAAATGCAATCCCATTCATTGATTCCTTGAGTTGCTATAATCAATCATTTAATTCTTTGTCTGGGATTTCATCTAAATCACTCTCATTGGAATCTAATGGAAATCTAAGAGGAATCTATAGGACCTGTCAGTTGGAAGCTAGTGAGTCTCATTCCAGACACACTTGGTGTCAGTCTGGCCAGATTTATAGCTCTGGGACATTGTATGGTTCAGACTCAGCTCTCCTCCATCTGCTAGTGGGTTTTTTTTCTGACCAAGACCAAGATAGTAATCCCCTGACACTTGTCCTTGGGATGCAGAGAGAACCATGCAGGAAAGGACTCTTGCCTCTAGGACCATAGCTGCTGGTTAAGCTGGGTTCTTTTTGAAATTGCCCTTGCCACTACTCTACCCGATTATGAGAAGAAAGGATTTTTCCCAGCATCTAATATAGTTTTCTGTCTCCAAGCTTCCTGTCTGGTTGGAAAGCACGTTTGATTAATGATGTGCCCAGTGTTGATTGTGCTTTCTGAGTCTTTGGGTATTTGTGTATTACTTCTCTGGCCACCCCCAGTTCCCAGCATGCAGTTGGCTGAGCTCCAGAATGTCCTCTGATCTCTCTTCCTCTGTTCTGCTTCCTGAGGTTTCCTTTCCTTCTTGGCTACTGAGACTAGCACCATATCTGCCATCACTAACCTCCTGGGACAGCTCTCCTCCAGCTGTCTTGATTTATTCCCATGTATGGGTGTTGTCTCATTTTCTCCATCTTAAATCAGGTTGGTTATCACTGTATGGATTTTCTCTCTCCCACTGAATTAGAAGCTGTGTGACTGCTACCTGTCTTGTTCATCAATTATAACCACCTTCAGTGAATTGTCTAGTTTCTAAGGAAGGGTAGCTCAATGACATAGATGGATAACTTCAACCAGAAGTCACCTTGGTTCTATGGCTCAAATGACTTCTCTGAAAATCATACAGAATAGCTCTTTATTCTCAGGAAGTGCCCTGTATATGCAAAGGTGTACCATGGTGACTGAGTCAGGTAGGAAAAAAGATTTAACTTGACTTTTTACTTTGCTGTTGGAGCAATCATCATGATCAATGGAGGTCCAGAGCTAATTGCTTTCCATGCTGACTCAATTCATTACCAAAGCTGCAAAGGCATTGGCCCACATAGAACCTGAACTTCAGAATGAATCCATAACAGAGTAGAGTAGAACCCTCTGAATGGTTTCTGCAGGTTAGAAATACCCAGGGACTTTGGGGCAGCTAGTTAATGTTAACCAAGTACATGGTACTGCTACATTTCTACAGTGTGACTTATGGAGAAGCTCAGTATTCACATTGCCTGTGTGTACATGTGTTGGTATGTATGTGTTTGTATGTATGTGTCTGTGTTTGTGTGTTTATATGTGTATGCATGCATGTGTTTGTATGTTTATATATGTGTTTGTGTGTGCATTTGTATGTGTTTGTGTGCATGTGTTTGTATGTATGTGTGTGTGTATGTGTGGAAGTTGTGAGTGTGGGTGTGTGTTGGAAGGTGTGGGTGTGTGTCTGGGTATGTGTTTCTTTTAAGAAATCTCAGAAGTACATTCTTTCATTAAAAAGAAAAAAATATGTGTCTGGAGAGCTGGCTCAGCAGTTAAGAGCACTTGTTCTTACAGAGGACCCAGGTTTAGTTCCCAGCACCCACACAGCAACTTACAATCACCTCTGACTCCAGTTCCAGGGTTATATGATACAATCTTCTGGCCTCCACAGATATCAGGTAGCCATGTGATACACAGGCATACAAGTAGGCAAAACATTCCTACATGTAAAATGAATCTACATTTAAAAAAATAATGAAAAATATTTTAAGTTACACTTCTCAAGTTTGATCTTGTCATAGGCAGCTGGCCACTTTCCATTTCATATAAGCAATGAGAGTCCCAGAGTGAGCATATCCTTTAAAACAAGCATACAAATCTCCATTTTCTTTTTCTTTTTTTTATTTCTGGGAAGTTTTTGACCAATCCAGAAGAGTCTCAATAGTGACGACTCCCTGGAGGTCTCCTGGCACTCAGCATGCCTTCCCTGTCTCTTAGTTAGTGTTCAGTTCTAATAACCCTTTGAAGAGATGCTTGTAAATCCCTTCCAATGTCATATCGGCATCTATAAGAGAAGAGCATCCCATCTCATCCTCATCCTCAGCCACGTTAAAGAATAAATTGGCTCTAGTCATGCTAATGGCTTCCTCTTCCTTGGGCCTGGAGATGTCAGTGGGCCTATTTCACTACGTTCCCACTAATTTTTATAGTTCAGCTGAGCACAGCATGTGTATTTTGAGCTGAGTCAAGCTAATTTCCGCTGAGACCAGCCTGGGTATTTTCATTGCACACTTCCTCTCGGTTCCTCCTCCACTGCAAAATTTAGCAACTTTAGTATTGTTCTCACAGCGTGAGGCTCCTAAGAAGTCAGTGTCACCCCTTGGTGACTTCCCTACAGAAGGACCAGCGTGATGGCTGCCTGTTCTCATCTAACTTACCAGCTGGGTTGCCGAGTCCAGCCCTGCTCTGAAATCTACTCGCTTCCTGTCATATTCCTGGGATCCAAATAGATGTAAAGAGAGGCTGACTTTTAGGTAACTCGTGCAGAACAGGATGTCCGCTGGAACCGATCGTTCTCTGTAGACAAGCCTTTGGCTAAGGAAGGTTTGATTCATCCCACTGGCAGCATGCTAGCTGGGGGTGGTGAAATGAGGGAACCCCTGTGAGGAAGATACGTACTTGTCCACACTTAGCCAAGCTCTGAGCCCTGAGCTCATTCCCAAGTTCAAGTCTTGGATGGGGTCATTGTCTTTGGCTAAGGAAAGGAAGATGTAGACTATCACTTGATGTCAAGACAGATCTAGTCTAGGAGTTCGTAGCTTAGTGCCTGGCATGAATGGCTGAGCTAGTGTCTTCTCTCTCTCCCCCTCTCCCCCTTCCCTCTCTCCCTCCCTCCCCCTTCCTCCCTCCCCTCCCTCCCCTCTCCCTCTCTCTGTGTACATACCTATGTATATATGTGCATATGGAGGACAGGAGGCAACCTCAACGTCATTTATCAGGTACTCTACAACTTTTTTTTTTTGAGACAGGGTTTCTTCACTATCTTGAAACTCACCAAGTAGGCTAAATTGAGAGCCCCACAGACTCTACTTCCCCAGTGCTGGGCTTATAAGCCAGATACCAGCTTGGCATTGTTATGTGGGTTCTTGGAATTGAACTGAGTCCCTGTCCTTACAAGGCAAGCCCTTACTGGCTTAGCTGTCTCTCCAGCATTCTGATTTTGCCTTTTTCTTTTCTTTTGTTTTTTTTGTCGAGACAAGGTCTCACTATGTAGCCTTTCCTGGTCTTGAACTCACTATATAGACTAGGTTAACCTTGAGCCCATAGAGATCTGCCTGCCTGTATCTCTTATGCTCTGACCTTTTAAACCAAGATTTCCTTCCATCTCCATGAACCTCTGTTCTACACTCCTACCCCACCCCCACCCCTGCCTTGTGGCTACGTTCAACAGAACATCCTCTAGAAATTCCTGTCTTTGAGGAAACTTTTTCTTTTATGAACATTCTGACTCAGAAGCATTTCTTTGATGCATACCAGCCATCGGCCACACTATTATTCTTGGACCATCTGTCCGAAGTACCAGCAGACTTGTCCCAAGTTACCTGTCTGCAACAACTGGGTTGTCCCAAGTCACCTGTCTGCAGTAGCAACAAATAGCATTCTTCTTCCATCTGCTCTGAGGGCTGCAGATCACAAGCAACTGACCGACATTTAGTTCCTCATGGTTAAGTGTACGGATTAACGTGGGTCCACAAGCTCAGAGCCCACGTGAAATTAGATGATGTGGCTGGAATGGTTTAAAAGATCGGAAAGAACAAATACTGCCAAATGAAATTCCCACCCAAGCCTGTTCCACACTCCTCTGTTTATTGGAGTACCGGTCAGTCCTCACTTGAAGGGCAGGCTGGTCAGCGAGCATGCTGATAAGATTCCAGGAGTCACTTGCGCCAATGGTTCTGGGGTTAGCCTAGGTTGCTGTGCTCCTTCTAATCTTTCAGGTGAACTTTAGGGCTCACCTTGTTATTTCTCATAAGCTCATCTTTACTATAATCAACATGAGTTAAACCATTAGTTAGAATGAGACTCTGGCTATTGAATGTGTCCTGAGCAGATAGTAACTATGCTGAGGTAGTAAAAGCATTTGGAGTCTGACTCTGGCCAAGTTCTAAGTGAACCCCCCTGTGCTGTTCTGCAGATTGGTACAAATGTACCAGCAGTGGCCTAAGGCATTTTGGGTAAGAAGTTTGGCTCATGGGACCTGAAATGCTATTCACTGGATCTGTTCTCTGTTCCAACCCCAATGCTTCAGTTTACATAAGAGCCATTCTGCCCTTTCCTCTCAGTGAGAGTCTTCTTCAGGCCAATATTTTAGGCGCTGTCTGCATGTTCCCATCTTCCTTCCTCTCTGAACTGTTACTCAGGGGGAAGCAGAGTGCAAGGAGTGTGCTGTTCAGGCACAGCATACATACCTGGCAGTCCTGACAATTTCTGTCACTTGCTCCCAGATGATTATGTAGCTCTTTACATCGGTGGTCAGTGCTCACATACTTCTTGCTCCTCAGGGCGATTGTTACTGGGTCTATCTCTCTGTGAAGTATACCGTGCTGAGTTAGCCTTCCCAGACAAAGCCTGTGTCTTTATGCCTGGTAATTCAGGAGAACTTCATTAAGGCAAGGTTGATAGCTTAGCTTAGTCTTTAGTGACAGTTGTTCAGGGTGGAGTGGGTGGAAGGAGGGTGCAGCTTGTAGGAGCAGGTTCTAGTTCAGTAGAAGGAGGGGTCTGCAGGAACTAGAAATGAGCACATCCTGGCATGGCATGTGCATTTTCAGTCACATGCAAGTCATAGAAAATAATCTCTGGAAACACATAATTGCATTTAGATTGTCTGGATGGAACCAGAAAAATGAGACCAGACAGGTTTTGTGGGGCAGACAAAGGAATTGAATTGGGGCAAATGAGTAGTGTTCAGATCACAGAGCCCAAAGGATCCAAGAAGATTTTCTCAGTGACCTTTAAAAGAAAGAGATCACAGGTCTCAGAGCCGATCAAAGTCAAGATGAAATCCATTCCAAAGCTAATGGGGCTTCCTAAACCAATTCACCGTCAGGTCACGCAGAGAAGGACCTGTACCATGAGAAATGGCAGAATACGGATGTCTTCTGCTGAGAATTAGCTTCTCGATGGTGAAATAGCTTCTATGTACTTATACATGAGGATGTTTTATCCTGAAAAAAACCAACAGGGTTGTTTTGCAAGGAGCTAAACACAGCAGCTACTGATGAGCTGTAAACAGATATAGGAAAGTTGGGCCTATCCCTGAAGGAAAATGGGCAGCTCCTGCTTGGTAGAAGAACTAACTCACCAACAGAAGAAAAGTACATGTCGGCTTTTCTTTTGATTTTTGAAACAGTTGCCAGTGGAATTCTCTTTCATTTTGATAAGTTGCCGGTTTCTGTCTACCATATCACTCTTGTTATCAAGCCTTGGTTAGCCGAGCAGCAGCAAAAAAAAAAAACAAAAACAAAAACAAAAACAAAACAAAAACACTTGCTGTCAAGGCGATTCTTTCCTGGGATCTCATCAGTGGCTTTCTGTAGTCTGTGCTGGCTGTTAATTTTTTGGTATCTGCGCTTTGCAATAAAGTAATATGTATGAATAGCAAGCAGAATTTTAGCATGGAAACCTTTCTTCAGATAGAAGTCAGGAATGCTATAATTACTTACCCCAGTAAGATTTATTATAAAATATCTTGGTTGCTTATCTAAATTGAGCTATGCTAGCATGACTCTAATTTTCTTTAGAGCCGTGATCCTACTTTAAGTGTTTTACATATATTAGTGCTCACAAGCATGCTATCAGATATGTACAGTGATCCCACCAGGACACGATGATAGTGTACAGAATTGAACCCAGCAGTCGAGTGCAAGGACCATGCCCCTC
>JADRCH010000044.1:3812988-3941231 GCA_019843965.1 Rhynchomys soricoides | reverse complement strand
ACACACACACACACACACACACATATATATTGCATTAAAACAACAACTTAAACCTAGAAAGAAAATAAGCAAATATGTGTTTAAAAAAAACAAACAGTTCATTTGACTGGTCCACTAAATCATTTATAAATAATTTTTTCAAGTAGAGTTCACATTAACAAAATTGCACGATCACAAAATAAAATGTGAGGGGAAGGTGCCTTTCAGAGTTAGTTTTTATCGTCTGCTCCCATGCTGATGTGCAGTGACATTGAGCAAACGAGACTGGCCACTGACCAAGGCTGCAGCCTTGGGCTGAAATGAGAAAGATGCTTCTGATTCTATCCAGTGAAAAGGGCTTTTCTGAAAAATCTTACGGGCAAAGTAAGCAGCAGATGATGCTCTGCTGGGTGTTATTTTTGAAGGTTATTAATTTTCAGATGATGCATGAAGCAACATCTGACTCACTGGGTGCCCTGGAAACACCGCTGCAGCTGGGGTCCACAGGGCTGGCTTGTCTATGACTCATGCTGACCATTGCCTTCTGGGGCCACAGACCTGGAGGTGGAGTGTTTCCAGTGTGTCCCCACACTTACCTTCTTCAGCACGTCTCCCAGCTTGTACACTTAATGAGCATGTCCCTACTCTCATACCCCAGCAAGTGCTGCCCTGCACCCAATACCCTTCAGAAGTGTGGCTCATTTGGCTCCAGAAAGGGCATCAGTGACAGGCTCAAGAAATGACTCTACCTAAGTAGATTAGAAAATTGCTTAGTGTATTGGGGTTCATTACAGAAACTTGGGTCACTCAAAGGCATCTCTGTCATCCAAAATCTCGGTAGCATGGGCTCTGACTCACAAAAGCTGCATGTCTGGAGTTCTTTGTACAAGTTGCAGGCAGGTCAGACAATTAGAGTCTCTTCTCCTCAACAACTGTTACTATTTCTATAACTCTGAGAATGCACCTTGTGAATCCTATAATTTTCAGGATATTCCTGTGCCTTGTAAGTTTCATTTATTCCACAGGCATTGCCTCTTCCTTTTTTAAGCATCCTTCTTTCCTTTAGGAAAGAATGTTTCAATTAAGAGGAAGTATGTACTACCTCTCCCGTGTGTCTAGTAACACTCTGTAACCAGCCAGGGCAACAGCAGGGTCTTCAACAATCACAGCTGCTTTATGGGAATCTTTGCAGGGGGTGTCTTCAGTTCATTTAAAGCCTCTTGAACAGCTAAAGGAGTCTGGGCTGTAGGGAGAACCAGAACTTTGCAATGGGGCCATCAGCTTTAACAAATGTTTTTCTAGAGCTTTTGTGGGCACCAGGATGAGGAATAGAAGCCCAGACCCCAGTAGGTTCATATTCTCCCCCAGATGGGAATCTTCTGGCTCCCATTCAGAGATGTATGTGCCTTGTACTGGGCCCTGCTTCTTCAGCAGGCTAAGCCGCTGGGAAGGAGCTTGGAGCAAAGAGATCTCAGGGTTTGGGCTTGGGAATCCTGAAAAAAATTGTCTCCTTGTGCTGGCATACAGGTGAGGGTGACATGAAAATTTCAACCCTCTCTGGGAAGGGTCCCTGGGCTGATGGGGATGACAGATACAAAAGGAAGAGCAAAGCAGTGGTCCTGAAACAAACTGAGATAGCAACCAAAGCTGGTTGAGAAGAAGGAAAAAGGATCTAGGATGCTATGCCAAGTATCTGGGGGACCGAAAACATGTGACCAACAATGAACTAACTCAACAACAAGGATGTTGACTTACCAATGGCTCTATCTCAGCCAGTGTTCTATTGCTGTGAAGAGACACCATGACCATGGCAACTCTTATAAAGGAAAACAATTCATTGGGGCTAGCTTACAATTTCAGAGGTTCAGTCCATTGTCATCATGGCAGCATGAAGGCAGACATGGTGCTGGAGAAGGAGCTGAATGCCCTGAATCAACAGAACAGCCCTCATGAGTTCCAGAACTCAGCCCTTCTAGTTGGCTCAAGCTTATTCCAAGGAAAACATAAAAAGTAGGGTCTACAGAGCCTCCTCATGGAAGACGCTTTATAAAGAAAAGGAAATTTAGAAGCCTAGGGGATGGCACTGCCGGGTGCCCACAAGGTTCTTCTGTGGAGCCATAATCCAGAGGTCATGATCAAGATCTATTGATAAGGATGCAGAACAACCTTACAGCACCCAGGGGAGGTGACCTACCTGGAACCACCAGGTGAGACTGGTTGAGATGGTTGCTGTGGGCTAGACCAGGCCTTCTGGTCAAAATGACCAAATTACCCAACATCTATTCTTCTAAACGGTAATGAAAGATCTATGAAAAATTCAGCCAACCTGAACCTCCTGTAACATTCATGGAGATGGTATCTTCCAGGTCTTCCCATGGCTTCTGCATGCTCATCTCCCTGAGTCCTGGGCTGTGTCCACATGTTCCCTGGCAGGAATCAGATCTGTTCTCCTGTCAGCATTCTGTACACCCCTCTCAGCCTCACTGCTTTCTCTACTGCCCACTAGAATGTCGGCCGCCATGGATGCAGCATCAGATGCAATCTGACATGTTTATGAGGATGGATACACTGAGGGTGAAAATCAGATATTAATGCCAGGCATCTTCATGGCCCAGTTCACAGAGCTGTAGAGAATCGTGTGGACATTCAGGAGCATGCCTTGACAGGAAGGCTCAGAAATGAGCTTGGAGCTGACGATGCTTTTAATGTGCTGCCCTGCCATTTTTCTGTAAAATTATTTCTGCATTCTTTCTTCTCATCTTACCAGATAATTATAAGCTTTTAGTATAATTTAGATGAGGTCGATTAGCCAGGTCTTCTCTTGCTATAAACTAACTTAATGAATTGCAGATTTTTATATATAGTTTTTCCACCTTAGAGGCAGGGCAGGAGTTATCATTATTGAAATGCAGAAGATGTTTTTGAAGAACAGTCATGCATATTCAGCATTCATGGAAAACCACTGTAGAGATGTAGTTGTGAATGTCACATATGAACAAGAAGCAGAGATAACACACGGTTATGTACTTTATTCAACAACATGTATTCTCAAGCTGGGGATAGTTAGCAAATATTGAGACGTCTGTAATCTCCTGTCTGCATGCTAAGATGGTGCAGTGTGACAGCCACACATGTTCCCCCTCAGAGCAGTCAAGCTAGAGCATGCACATCTGAGAGATGACAGTGATTCTGAACATGGAGTTGCTTCATAGGTTGAGGGTGGCGGAGAGTCCTCTGAGGATTCAGGCACCACAGGAAGCCAATCAGGGAGCAATGAGCATCTTCCTCATCTGCAGACCACATGCATGCACATCCTTCCGGGCTTCCCAAAGCCAAGGCCACTTTGTCTTTTTGAGCTTTCGCTTTGAAAGGGACTTCATAAGTCATCTGCACCTTGCAAACATTGTTTGGAGTTCTGTCTATTAAATGCCAGTTGCTCTGCCAAGGTCCACTGTGTGCTTCTCTCAGTCCGAAACCTCTGACAGGAGTAATACTGTTCAGCTTTCCAGATAAGGGGCAACTGAAGTGGAAGTCACTTGAAACCTGCTTCAGCCTACATTTGAGCAGCTCATGCTGGCCAGTGCAGCAGATGGGAGCTGTACCAGTCATGGGAACACTCCGTTAAGGCACAGCAGCAGTGGGGCCAGGGGATCTCTGCGGAAAGTACAAAGCCACAGCTCCTGAAGGGGCAGGGTGTCTGTTACTTAGCTCTGTTGCCAGTGCTGGTTACAGAGTGTGTTACTTTCGGATTGTTCTAGAAGGCAGCTGCATTGAAGAGGGCAGAGTCAAGGAAAAGCTTCCGGCTCGCACATTGGTGACAGCAGCGCTGGGCACTGGATTCCTTCGAGAGCAGTTCAGGGTCATCTGGGGGCACTCTGTGACCTCTGACTCATAGGGGACCAGAGATGACAACACAGCTGAGTTTTTCTCTCACAGCTCTGAATATTTGAGAGGCTCATGCCAAGTGCTTTGAAACTGCCAGGGCGTTTCACTGGCAAAATCCTAAATTTCTGAAAGAACAGGGCTTGCCAAGGAAGCCAACTATGGGGGCACCACTGTGAGTGTCACAAGATGACACTGGAACGTGTGCATGCCTGTGACTGCCAAGCTCTGAGGCGCCTGAGGAGCAGCTGAGCTCTGCCTCGTGTGGTCCCTTCTGTCCCCTGCCTTGATGTAGCCTTCTATGCATAAACAAGGAGGAGGCTGAAACAAATTGGGACCAGCAAGTCACCCCAGCACAGTACAATCATTTGGGGGGTGGGGAAGGGGGTCGTATTTAGGTCAAGAACTACACAATTTGTTCAACCAAATTGATCCGGAAACCAAGGACTTAAAAAATGAATTGCAATATTGTCGCTGCTGTAAAACCTCCTATTTATTTGGTTTCCTGGGCTAAACCCAATGTGTGATGTATTTACAGAAAGAAGAATGATGGCCTGGGTGTAATTTGTCAATGAGTAATGGGGAACCAGTTTCGTCTGTCAGTTTTTAACAAATGTTATTCGTTTTATTAATATCCAAAGTGAAATAGGTGAATAATGGAGGGAGCTGGGGATATAGATCAAAATTCAGGTTTTCAGCTCAGGCATACTGAAAGTGGTCACTTACAGGGATTCAGGGCATGAAACAACCACACATCATCTTTCTGAAGTTGGTTTCTTTTAGAAAATGAGAGTGAAACAGCAATACTTTAACTGGGAGATATTTTAATCTGGAGATTTAATATAATGAATTCTGTATGTAGCTGCCGAACATGGGTTTTAACTAGTGTTGCTGAAGATGAGAGAGTATGTTTAAATTTGTGGTCACCATGTGAGGTCACCCCCTAGGCCTTGTGAGGTCACCCCCTATGCTGTGTGATGTGAAGGTCTGTAAAGGCAAAGTCACCTGTGTACATGCTGTTGTGTGGGATCAGAATCCTCAAGACAGTATCTTTCTCATATACCGCTGAGTGCCTGCACACACACACACCACAGTCCAGTTCATATATATTTAGTGGATACTAAGAGCTAAATGCTATGAACCAACTGTCTGTGACGATGGCTGGACACATGCTACAGCCTCTTCAGATGAGAATCCCCCACCTCCATTTCTAGGATGCACTAGATTCCATGAAATAAGAAACATGGGACCATTAGTGCTTCCATCACATAATATCTTTAAATTGGAATTTCAGGGACACAGAGAGATAGCTTAGCAGTTAAAAGCACTTTGCTGCCCTTTCAGAAGCCTGGGCTCAGTTCCCAGCACAAACATCATCATGCA
This sequence comes from Rhynchomys soricoides, assembly GCA_019843965.1. Classification (NCBI taxonomy): domain Eukaryota; kingdom Metazoa; phylum Chordata; class Mammalia; order Rodentia; family Muridae; genus Rhynchomys; species Rhynchomys soricoides. The sequence continues at coordinate 3,935,987 of JADRCH010000044.1, read as the reverse complement.
GCCCACCACTGCCAGTAATTCTGACTCCAAGGGACCCAATGCTTCTGTGGGTACCCACAAATATGTAGCCACACACATGCACATGCACACGCACATGAACACAAATGTGCACACACAAAATAAAAATTATATATATAATTGTTAAATGGGATTTAAGAACTTACTAAGAGTATTTCATGTGAGGTCAGGGGACTCAGTTCCAACCGTGGTTTTATACCATGCCTCTGATATTCTCAGGGTTTCTTTCAACAAACTTATTCATAGGAAATGCCAGAGGAAGCACTAGATGATGGACATGAGGAATCTGCTCTATTGGTGGTCTGTACACTACTGCTGCTCTCTACCACACCACACAGCACATGCAACCATACCTCACTGAGCATGGAGGCAGGTTTGGCCTCATGTAGCACAGAATCAGCTCAGAACTTACACCTATGAGGGCCTACTTTGACCTACTTGTCCACGAATGTCAATGAGTTTGGCATCTTAGAGCCAGGATATCCATGCTGGAGAGAAGAATGATTTCAAGAATGAGAGTACTTGACTTCAGGCACTTGAGTACCCTGGTGTGATGGAGAGGTGACAGCCACACCCAGCCATTCTGATTACAGCCAATGTGACCCAGGGTAATTGTACTAGTGCAGGCACCAAGGGCAGCTCACACCTGTGTGCAGCAGAGGGAAGAGTGTGGACACTGAGCCCAGGTTCTCCTCATACATCTGCAGAGCTGTCTGTCATAGGACTTTAGGTTAATTATACACCACCTCTCATTTGCAATTAGTTTTCATACTGTTTTATTTTAATATTCAGACATGAACTCTTTTCTCTGAGGTTATATAGCCATAATCAGTGGCTAGGACATGAAGGTGACAGGTCAACTCTTGTACCAGGACAAGAAGGGAGCACGGGAGGTCCCAGATTTAGGGAGGGTAAGCGAGTTTGTAATCCCACCACTACCATGGCCTGTATTCCTCTACACACCCTTGGGAAGATACCAGGTAGAACCTTCCAAGCAGAGGCAGGCACCCCTGGGCACAGTAACCTCTGCTGCTGAGCCCCTGCTCATAGAGTCATAGAACCCTTGTCTTTTGAAGCATCCTGTGTCCCTCTCATAGGACCTTGACAGTGAGCATTTGGAAGGCGTCTTTTCTGAGCTGCATGCATATACATCATCCAGTATAGGCAAATTGGAAGCCCCAGACAAACAGAATGTCACAGTCCCAGAGCAGAAACCTGATCTTGTTCCCAGTGATTACTGGGATCTTGATGTAATGTCAACACTTAGGCAGCATTTGGATGAATGAGCTTGTCTCTGCGAGCATCCTGGTCAGCCTTAATTCTGCTGACATCTTCTTGAGGGAAGAAGGCAGTAATATTGATCTTCATTATTAGAGAAGGACCCTGCACATCTTCATCTCTGGCCATGTTCACTCTAGACCATCAAATCCCAGTAACAAAGATTTCAAGTATTTTCACAGTGTCCTCTGTACTTATAAAATGGTATATAGGCTTGTTGAAGACAGTGCAAAGACGTATGAGGGGAAAGTAAAATGCAGCCATAATTCCTCCAATCAGAGAGAATCACTGTAAGTGTCAGGAAGTGCCTCTGGTCCTCTTTTCACAGTGAGACCAAGCGATAAAGAACAGCTTCCATGCAGCCATCCATTAACGCTGTGCTGGGAGTTTCTACATCACCTGGAGCTCCTTAGCATTCTGTGCTATAGTCATGCTGCCATTTATGTAGCCACTCTACCTTAGCTGGACCTTTGAAAATCAAGACCTGCCATGTTTTTGTATAAAAAAAAAAAACAAAAAGAAGAAGAAGAAAAAGGAAGAAGAGGAGGAGGAGGAGGAGGAGGAGGAGGAGAGAAAAGAACAAAACAAGAAAAAGAAGCATCTTGGGGCTGGAGAGATAGCTCAGTGGTTAAGAGCAATGACTGCTCTTCCAGATGTCCTGGGTTTAATTCTCAGCAATCACATGGTGACTCACAACCATCTGTACTGGGATCTGTTGCCCTCTTCTGGTGAGTCTGAAGACAGCTATAGTATCTTTATACATATACATAAAGTAAATATTTTTTTTTTTAAAGAAGCATCTCACGTTATCCCAAAGTCTTTCACAAAATCCAGAGAGAGTGAGAGACAACTTGGGTAGAACTATCCTACACAGTGATACCCACATGGAGCTGGTGTCACTCATGCCTGTAGAAAAGGAAGAGGCAACACTAGAGGCATCATCAAGTAGGAAATGAAAACAGTAATTTAAAGGTAAAGTATAAATCTCAGCTAGTGGGTCCCTGCATAGCATGCATGGATCCCTGGGTTCAGTTCTCAGAACTACATTAACCAGACATTATGATCCATGATAAACAAAATTTCAAAATTATCCTCAGCTACATAGTGAGTTTGAGGTGTTCATGGGTTACATGAGATCTAGGAGAGAGAGAGAGAGAGAGAGAGAGAGAGAGAGAGAGAGAGAGAGAGAGAGAACACGAACTATGTACTATTTCAAATGAATTTAAAAATCCAAGCATGTAGCTGGGCAGTGGTGGTGCAGGCATTTAATCTCAGCACTCGAGAAGCAGAGGCAGGTGGATTTCTGAGTTCGAGGCCAGCCTGGTCTACAGAGTGAATTCCAGGACAGCCAGGGCTACACAGAGAAACCCTGTCTTGAAAAACCAAAAAAATAAAAAATAAAAAAATTTTAAAAATCCAAGCATGTTCAAATGTTAACATTTTTGTTTTTCATGTCAAAAGCTTGACATGTTCTTTTTATAATGCATGCCATAGATTGGAGAGGTAGCTCAACTGTTAAAGGTTAAGGCTCACAACCAGAACTTCAAGAAGTCATGTTATGTAATAAAAAAAATGAGCATGCGATTGTCTTTCTACGTAAGGCCAGTATTATAGGGAAGGTCTGGACTGGACGAGAGAGCTCGGGGCCTCTGTCCAGCTCCAGGTTGCTGCCACCTCAGACTCCGAGTAGGGGTGGACTAGAGAAGGTGAAGCCTTCCTAGAATGAATAGTCACTTACAGTTCTGAACACATCTCAGGTTTACCTCTATGACCATTAACAGAACTTCCTAGGCCTTCCTTCGGGTAAGTAGGCATCGCCAGGTGAGATCCAGCCAGTGGTTGTAATGGCTCCCTGCTACATTTGAAATTTCAGAAATCAACTGATGTATGAGACATTCATACTGACTCTGAAACTGTATCTGAGGTCTGGTATACTGTCCAGCAGCCTTCCTAGGACCTTGTGCTCTCTAGAGTTATGTCACCTTGACACAACTTAAGAGTTGTTTTAGAAGAGGGAACCTCAACTGAGAAGAATGTTCCCATTAGATTGGCCTTTGGGCAGACCTATGGTTCATCTTCGTGATGAATGGTTGATATGAGAGAGAGCCTAGGGCACTGTGGGCTATGCCACCCCTGGACTAATCCATCCTGTGTACTCTAAGAAAGCATGCTGAGAAAGCCATGGGGAGCAGCAAGCCAGTGAGCAGTATGACTTCTGTTTCAGTTCCTGCCTACAGGTTCCTGCCCTGCTTGAGTGTCTGCCCTTAATGATTGGCTGTAATTAAGACAGAAACTGGAATAAACCCTTTCTTTCACAAGTGGCTCTTGATCCTGATGTTTTAATCGCAGAAATAGAAACACTAACAAAGATAGACTGTAAAGTGAAGAGTATTAGATCCACTCCCAACTCAGACAAGGAGCAAGTTCAGTTTCAGGACACCTCACTCTGGTCTCTAAGAGTGTCATTTAGAGCGACAATGACTCCATTTGAACAGCCATACTGCCTAGGTTTGTGACATGACCTTTACTTTAGCTGTGAGCTTGTGTTTTCTGTGCGTGCATGATAGGCATGTCTTTGAAGCATCTTTGCTATAAAACCCCATTAAACACTGAGGTGTAGCGCAAAGGACTTAACACTTGATGTATTTAGAGCTTGAATTTAAAATGTGTTATATAAAATATAATTAATGTCACTTTTCAAGTGAATAGTGTTCAAATTTAACTGAAGACACATAATCTCTTCAAGCTTTCAGACATTTAAATAACAAATTCTGCCTTTCTAACCTCAGCACCCTTTTCTCTCTCTCTCTCTCTCTCTCTCTCTCTCTCTCTCTCTCTCTCTCTCTCTCCCAGTCCAGAGAAATCAAATTAAATGTGTGTTGCTTTTAGTCAGAGCTTTTTCATAAGCCTGTTTGAAGGGCACAGTCAGGTCATGGCTACCTGAACTGGACCCACCCTCAAAGTCAGAGGCAGCCCTAACACTTGTGGGTCTGAATGCTAACATTCAGCTGTCTATGGAGGATGCCACCTGCCATGAGAAAGAGAGCCTCTCCCCGTCATCTCCAGCAGAGTGGAGTGGCCTCATCAGGGCCTTTGAGTTTTCCTCTTAGCCTGATTCAAGTAACATTGAACTACGGGTAAAGAGTCTGCAGACTTCAGGGCAGCTTCTGCTGAGGCTCGATCTTCAGTCCAAAAGAGAATGATGAGCCCTCTGTGTTGTCAGAAAATTTAAAATGAAAGGCCCTGGATATTGTGGAAGCCGCAGCTGGCGGCAAGCTGGTGGCGCAGCTGTGGCTGCGGTGGAAGAGGAAGCCAGCATTAGGCCTCATCAGCATCATTGTACTTGCTGAACTGAAATGAGGCCTTCATTTAAGAAGCCTCCAAATGCTATCATTAGCAAATGGGCCAAAAAGTAGACTTGGGTGTGCTGTCTTCAGAGGAAACTTTTTAGGGAACATGGCGAATCTTGAAAGTCTGTGGGACAAGGGGGACGAGTCAGCAAACTGAGCTTGGGGGCATCCATGAAAGCTCTGTAATGCTTATGTCCCATCTGCCACACCAAGAGCATGATGCCACTGCTGGCAGGGACTTAAAGGGCCCCGTCTCCAGGACCACACAAAGCACCCAGCCAAGAGCCTCCTGAACATAAGCAAGACTACAATTTCCCAACCGGTAAGGTCAATTTGTCTTGCAGAAAACCTCCTACACACTGCCCAGAGATCCGAAATGAAAAACTATGGGTGTGGTAACCAAGGGAGTGACATGGGAAGGACCCAAAGGGGCATGTCACACACGCTTGTTTGCATGGTTCCCAGGTAGAATTCTGACAACCTGACTCTCCTCTCCCATCTCTACCCTGTAAGGAAATGGAAGATGCATACAGTTCTTGGAAAAGCAAGAACAAAGTCTTTGAGGGGTGCGGTAGGCTGTGCCAGTGAGGAAGGCATCAAGGTGCTTAGTAAGCCCAATAGAGTTATGGTAGAGCTATAACTCAGAAGCTTTACCACAGTTGCAAAGGTGCATCTCCTACCACCTCAGAGGCCTGAAGAGGCTGAAACATGAAGGAATAGACAGTTTGCAGAACCATCCATCCCCAGGGATGGTGGGGAGATACAACTGAGTTCTATATAGGTCCCACCCAGCTTTGAGTGATGAGGGTCACGTTTCGAAACTTTGATCTAGAAGCAGAAGTTCTACATTTTAGTACCAGTGTGAAAGAAGACAGGCATCGGACCAAAATGTATGTCATGCAGCAGTTAAATGAAGTACCTACCCTCTAGAAACAAAGAGAAACCAGGAACCTTCATCTGCCTCTGCCCTATCCCTTGGCAGACACACCCTCTCCTTCAGTTTTCTCTACCCTCTACCTGGGTTGAGTTATCACCATTACCTGGGCTGACTCTGCCCTCTACCTGGGTGTTATAACCCCTCCTCTATAACTTCTCAGAGGTTGACTCTACCCTCTGCTGTCCACAGAGAAGGTAAGGTGATACCTTCACTGTCCTCCCACAAACACTCGGACACAGGAGCCAAGCCATTCACAGAGAACACCGGCATCATCCTCTCAGAGACATCTGGACACAGGAGCCATGCTATCCACACACCCTCCCCCACACAGATGCCTGGACACAGGAGCTGTATTATTGTGCACTGCCTTCCTGAGAATATGGCCCTTTCTTAGAAGTGATCTCCTGTCCCCAATCCTTCCTCTCATGTCTTCTGCCATTTCATCAATAGATTTATAATTTATGTCACCCTGGTCCTCAGAGTCACCATGGAATCTCCAGATGCTGCCACACTGGAATTAATGACAGCACGGTGGGACTTCTGCTGATAGAGAGGAAGGAAGTGTCTGGAAGCAGGGGTAGCCATGACCACGTGTACTGTGAGAGTATGCTTAGCCTCCCTGATTTGCATCTTTGGTGGAAGCTTCAGTGATGTCGCTATGCACCAGTGGTTGGAGGGCCCTGCTCCTGCAAGTGCTGTCTTTGTCCACCTTCAGGAGAGTGTGAGTGGCTGGTATTCTGGACAGTTCATCTTGCAAGAAGTAAAAGCCAGCAAGCATGGTGCACGCCTGTGGTGCCAGATGGAACCTGCATCTTGTTAGATGCAGTTTTAAACATGTCAGAGCTGTGTGGGAAGCCTGAGAACTCAGTGGAGCAGGAGAGCCTTTACCTGTAAGTTGCAGGCAGCTTCAGAGAAGGGAAAAAGCACACCTGTATCTTGTGTTCAAAGGAAGGAGAAAATGTACAACTTGTTTGTGGAACTTACGCCTCCAGTCTAGAGGGTGGTACAACCTCTCTCTCTTGCCATATGAAAGCTCTGAGAAGACCCTGTCCACAGTTCCTTCCCACTGGCGCGTCTCTTATAAGCACTTTTCACGGAGTTGGAGGGCTAAACCTTGGAAGAGGGGCTGTAACACAGAATTTTCGAAAGGTCTTTTCCCCCACAGAAAAGACCCAAAAAGTCTCTGGTCACACTCTTCCAAGCACATTGAGTGTTTAGTTCCAGCGTGAAAGAAAATTAAGTCATAAGGTAAAGTGAGCCAGAAATTGTTCTGAGGGAGTCATGTGAATGGAGAAAACTCAGAGAGCCAGGACAGTGAGAGTCTCCGATGAGAACTGCTGCTCATTAGATGTATTCACAGGGATAAGTGGGTAGTTTTCAGGACTTTCCATAGAGAGCACTTTCCTAGTTTTGCTAAGGATGTGATGGAAATTGAGCATGGTGTCAGATATAGGCACTATTAATTTTATAGCACTGATTAATCTCACAACCAATCTCACAGCTCTCCCTGTCCAAGATCTATTGGCCTTGAACATGGGAAAATGAAGAGGCTGGGTCAAGGAGGCTCGCAATCACCCAGATTCAGATGCCTGAGAGCCTGGCTAATGGCACTATTGTTCTTCTGCCCCAGCCACAGCCTGTGTCTCCGACTGTGCAGCTTATCTTTTGTGTTAAAGCTGAAGCGAAGCAGTTTTCTTTAGTGAGTATAAAGACAGATAGAGAGAGAGAGAGACAGAGAGACAGACAGAGACAGAGACGGAGAGGGAGAGAGAGAGACAGAGAGATCATGATCAAGATGGAGATCCGCCGATCATCAGTACTCCCATCTTTAAAGCTATATAGGGGCATATATGGGATCCCTACTATACTTAGAATGGTCGTCTAACTTGGCAGCCCTTTGTGTCTCCATCATTCCTCCCAGCCCTCACCCATTTATTGGTGCCCACTGCACAGACACTGGAACTGTCTGTAGACAGGTAGACAAGGACACTTATGCCACCTGTGGCCTACAGTCTGACCAGGACTCTTGGCTGCCCAGATTAGGGACCTGAAGTATGAATATGGCAGAAATAACACTTGGCCTGAGAACCTGAAGCCTGGTTGGGCAAGGAAGGGCCATATCATGTACAGCGAGGCAACCCTCGCCAGCTCTGAGCAAGTGAATACGAAGGCTTCTGCATGCTTGCCTGGTTTAAGCCCACACACCAAGACTTCCTGTTAATGTAATATGAACAACATGGGTCAAGGTAAATGATCCAGACAGTCACTCCTGTGCCTAAAACTCAGGGTTGACCGTAAATTCTCCTACCTACCATCCATTTTCCTCCAGCAGCCCGGTAAGCCATGACACCAGCACGGTGGTATGATCAGTAGACAGCCTTGTGCTTTCTGTACTCTTCGTCCATTTTCTCGGCATCATTGCTAGCTAAGCATTTGACAATGTAACGTCACCTCCCATTCAAATCCTTTCTGTTAAATCTCTTTGCACACACAAGTGTGTGTAGGATGTGGGAAGGTATGAGAACTGACTCCTGGTCTGTTGCTGGGTTCCTTCTGCCTTTGAGATAACACTGGATAGCAGTTGTCTCCATGGAGACTATACTTGGTTAGAACTGGCTATTGTGCTGGATCTTAGTGTGGACTCAGAACCTACCATATCCCTAATAGGCATGCCTATCTGCTAGTAGGAAAACATGATAAAGTATGTAGAAATCCTACATAGTTAGGCACCACAAAGCTGCAATAAACTATCTTAATGAAATACTGAACCTGAGTCCAGCAGATGGTTATTGTACACATGTGTTTTCTCATTGTCAGGAGAGCCCAGGGCATGAAATTTGACTTCATCTTCATTCAAGAAGGCACTAGCTTGGTCCTCAGCATCTTCCATGACAAACCTGTGTCTTTCTTCTCCTGAGTTCCTATGGAGCAACAGGTGGTGATGTGCTAGCTCAGGAGTAGTGGTAGTGGAGTGTGTAGATCCAATTGTGATGCACTTGTATGGATCCTGTTCATACAACATGATTAGGGATGTTCACTGCCAGAGGAGATGTGTACCCAATTTGAGAGCCTCACCATTGTTGTTGGAAGCCCCCATGAATGCACAAATATAGAGTTTAAAAATTGTAGTTATATTTATAGATGTATGTCAAAATGATGACATATTGTGTAAATAACCTCTGCATATATGTGATGCCATAATTTTGATGCATACCCCCACGTGTATAGACACAATTACATGTGTGTGATATGGCACATGTCAGTCTGAGTTGCATCTCCATGTTCAGATGAGCACTGCACATTTCAGACTATGGATTAGTGCAAGACATGCCATCCCAGGCACTGAACTCAGCACATGTGGATGTATGTCATCTCCTGAAACCAGACCCTAGAGTACTGTGCAGAAGTGGAGGTGGGATCCAGACACCCAGTCCATGTCTCCAGGGGCTGGTTGGATAAGAACACATATCCATTTGCCTTCCCACTAAGGGTCTCCAGACATGCAGGGAAGAGAGTTGAGATGACACGTGGTATGACCATATTAAGACAGCAGTGTCTCTGCTGCACCAGCCAGAGAATGCAACTAAAAGTGAGCATGATTACCTGTGCTGGCCTCTCACAAAAGGAGAAATTGATGCCCAGGAAAAACCTCAACCCAGAAGGAAGCATTAAAGCAACCACTGCAGAATAAGCATGTAAGAATGGGTGGTGGATACAATTGCAGTCACTGGAGTCTTTTGGGGTGACTCGGACTCCTTAGGACTTGACTGGTCCGAAGAAGCCAGGCTAATAATGGTCAGGACATCTCAGCAGCCTAATGCTAATGAGATCAAATACACCCAGCATCATACAGAGAAGCTAAGATGTATTTGCAAATGCTGCGGAGACCTCAAAGAGGAATGGGGCACATGTGGGATATTGGGGCTGTCAGAGAACGTGACAGCTGCTCTGAGGTTGTCTATACAAGACACCAAGCTTTGAGCACTGCCATGGAAAGAGTGTCTCTGTGTCTGTCGAGTGTCTCAGCCATGGGTAATGACAGCAACTTCACGGTAACTATAGTAAGCTTGTCTTCTCTTGTGTCTTGCAGAGGAAGAAGGAGGAGACTTGGCCCAGCCGGGCCTCAGCTTCCCGGGTCCAGCAGAAGAGGACATAGGTAAGGTGACGTGGCTAGCAGAGAGTGGGGGTCTGGGATGCTAAGCATGCCTGTAATGTGGTAGCAGTGGGTCGTGAGAAGCCGTGCTGATGTTCTTCCAAAAACAGTGAGAACTCATGAATCCCTTATGAGAATAGGGCTTCCTGGACCCTCATGTTGATGGGTTAAAGACATAAGAATGCAGAAGCCATGTGTAGATTAAACCCCCTCCACTGACCTCAGGCTGGAAGGAAGCCAGCATCTCTACTCTCTACTGGAAGTGGTTGATGCCTTGGGCCAGCACAGTGCAGGCTGAGGTAGATGCCAGTTCCTCAGGAACTCTCGCTGTTGGAGAATAAGTGTCACCTTCCCCTCCCCTAAGTGCTCAGGTGGGTCTCACATGGGACTATCATTTGATGCCACTCTTGACACAAAGGGCTGGTGCCACTTTGGGTGGTTGGTCAGTTGGCAGGGAGTCATCCTTATACTCATGAGGGCAACCACCACTGCCAGAGATGCAGTAAGTTGAATAAATCCAACATCAAATGTTAATCAGACAAGGAACTCCCGTGAAGCTCTAGGTTCTGTTCTACTGCATACTCTACTTGCAAACCTTCAGGGTCAGGTGTTCTCTGAATGACATCAAGCCACAGACTGTTACAATACACAGAGAGGTCCTGAGGTTAGCCCCAACTTGCTTCTTTTTGTTTGAGATAGTTTCATGCGACAGCCCAGGCTGGCCTCAAGTGCACAGCAGTCCTCCTACGCCAAGCTTCAGAGTGCTGGGATTTACAGACTTGAGCCACCACACCCAACCTAGGCAAATCTTTCAATGGGGATTTCTCTTAGTTTTCTTCAGACCACCACACATGAGTACTATGTTGCTTCTCTGACTGGCATAAAGTAATACTGGATACTCAAGGAGCCCTCATTGCATGAGCTATGGCTTATTTTAAAGAAAGCTCTGTCCCCTCCATGTTCTGAAACAGCTTGGTTTTCAATTTAAACTGACAGAATGGGTGCCTAAGTCTGCAACAGTATGGGAACCCACAGTGGCATGGTTCTCCAGAGCCTGCCAGCAGAGCATCAAATACACATAGTTTTTCTCATTGAGATCAAAAGTGGCAATTGTGGCAACCTATTCCATTTTTCCCCCATGACAGACAAAACAGGTGGGAATTTTCCCCCAAGGGCCTGTTTCCCAGGCAGCAGGAGCTTGTGACTTGGTGCATTGGCCTCCAGGGACAGGTATGGATGCAGAACATCCAGAACCTGGGTGTTAGTACAAGAACCTAGCTAGGGTATGGATCTCAGGAAAGCCAGGAGCTGGTGCTTGCCTTGGCTGTGGAGGGCTAGCTTATCCCTGAGTCACAGAGAGTGACATCAAGGGTGGAAGCTGGGGTTGTTGTCATACTGAGAGTAGTCCACAGGTTGGCCTGCACTTCGTGCTGTCAGAGATGGAGTAGGATTAACCATTCTTCCCATTGCCATTGTAGAGTTTAGAGCATGGCACACTCACAGCATCCAGTAACTGTGTGTCTACAGAGCTTGCCACTCATCCCAAACTGAAACTGTGATCCCTCCCATAGCTCCACCATCCGATTCTCTGTTTCTATGGATTTGCCTACACTGAGAACCTTAATGAGTGCAATCATACTGAGTTTGTCTTTCAGTGACTGGCTAATTTCACTGAGCATGATGCCTTCAAGGTAATTCTGTGTTATAACATGATAGGATTTCATATTCAGAGCCGAGTACTATCCCACTGTGTCTGAACTATACCATGCTCCTCTGCTCATCCATCAAGGGCCATGTGTCTGTCTCAATAGTTGAGCTGCTGGGCGTAGGACTATAGAAGCACAGTTTGCCAATGTCTCTTGCTCTCTGTTTCCATCTCTCTAGTCATACATGCACACATGGCGTGACCATACCACATGGCAAGGCAAAGTTCACTGTTCTGAGGCTCCGCCCTGCTGTTCAGGATACGGTTGTTATAAGAATGAAGAGGAACAGTCAGTTCTGGAAGCTTTGAGGACCAAAAAACAGAAGGGTGTGGTGATTGCTGATTTCCAGGTGCTCCCAGGGATCCTGTTTGAAGTGGGGCAAAGGCCAGGAGTCTTAAGTTTAGGAAAAGTACCAGTGGGCTCTCTGGAGGTCTGAGGAGGAGGAATATATCCTTGAGGTGTGCCTGAGAAGCTCTGGCAGGCTCTGAGAAGAAACAGATGCTCAAGGAGCCCTCTCTGAAGCACCAGAGCCTAACCACACCCAGCTTCTGTCCTAAAGTGTGCTGGTTAGGTTTTGTCAACTTGGCATAAGCTAAAGTTATTTGGAGAAGATGATCCTCATTTGGGGAAATGCCTCCTTCAGATTGTCTGCTGGTGAGTCTTTAAGGTCTCTTCTTGATAACGGTTGATGTGGAAGAGCCCAGCTCACTCACTACAAGAAGTCTTACCCTTGAACTGGTGGTCTTGGGTTGTATAAGACAGCAGTCTGGGCAAGCCACCCTCATCAAGCTGGTGAGCAGCATTCCTCTATGGCTTCTACAGTTCTTGCCTCTAGGTTTCTACTTTAAGTTCCTGTCCTGACATTCTTCTATGGTGGACTGTGTTATGAAAGTGTAGGTCAAATAAACCCTCTCCTCCCCAGGTTGCTTTTGGTCATGGTGTTCTATAGTAACAATCACCTAACCTAACTACCCAAGTAAGGCAGAAATTGGTACTACATTTGTGGGATATTGCTGTGACAGATATGACCATTTTTGGGGGGAGGATTGTAGAAGGACATTGGTACTTTAGGCTAGAACATCTATTGAGTGTTCAGAGCTTAAGAGGTTATTGCATAAGCTTATAATATAATACAGAAGTATAGTTAGTGGAGGCCTGGCTTATAAAATTTCCACGAGAAGTGTGAGAGGTCCCTAAATACTCTATTGAGGCTGTTAAATATTTTGGATTAAGAATCTGTGATTCTGGTCAGTTGGGGCTGAAGAACTGGCAGTGATTAACAAGAGTCCATAATCAGTAAAGTGAAATCTTTGGGATTTGGGGAATAATTGATGGTAGTCAACTGAGGTAGTCAAGGAATCAGCTGTGATTAAGAAACTATAAGCATCACTAAGGTGAAATCTTCTGGTGTTTCCTCAGAATCAGCACATAAGCACTATGGTCTAGAAGTGGCCAAAGATCTACTGCATGTTGGCAGCTCAATTTGGTAATGTGTGTGAGTTTCCCAGGTAATGCTGGTTTTGAAGGCGTGAAGAGGTCATGGAGATCAACTGAGGCTTGTAACTAGTGGTGACATAGGCCATTGGAGAAGGTGTAGCCTTAGCTATAGTAGAAGTCCCAGGATTGAAAAGGTCTTAGAGAGAAGTTGGGGCCTGGTACCCTGTGTCAGGGTCAGAGTCCCTGAAGAGAGGTCAGGGGAGGCTGCTAGTGAAGGTAAGGACCAGTTTCAGTGGAGGGCCCAGTACCATGTAATGCCTTCCAAAGGCAACAACAGATGTGGAATGGAGCCTACCTGAGCCTAGAAAACAAGCTGTGTGTGCTGTGGTTTACAGAACTAGAGAAGTGGAGTGGCCCAGGCCCTTGGGAGCCCAGAGGATCCTGGGGTGGATTCCATATGCCAAGCACTGAGCTTTCAACAAGGTGGATTTTGCCTTTGCTTTGATTTGTTGGCAACACTGAGCTCATTCTCCCCTCTAGAGTGAGAACTTACTTAACTTGGTTTTGTTTTTACAGGAGCCCACAGTTGAGAGACTTTGGATATTTTAGAGAGAGGTTTTTTAAGTGTTTGAATATTTGGAGACCATGGGAATTTTAAAGTTAGGGTGTGAGTCATATTGTGATAGTGATATAAAATATTGGGGATAGATCAGAAAGGTAAGGTTATGGTTTAGTGATATGTTTCTGTGTCAAGTTGACAGGGGATCACTTGTGCTGGCCAGTTGGGTTTTGGTTTGTTTTGATGGTTTGTTGGTTTGTTTGATAAAATGCCTCCATCAGATTGTCTGTAAGCAAGTCGGTAGTACATTTTCTTGATTAATGATTAATGATGATTGCTGTGAGCACTGTCACCCATGGGCAGCTGAGCGTGAGTTGTATAAGAAAGTGGGCTAAGCTACTTACCCATGAGGAGAGCAAGCCAGTGAGCTGTGTCCTCCATGACTTCTGCTTCAGTTCCTGCCTCCAGATCCCTGCTTTGACTTCCTGCCCTGACTTATTCCCTGTTGGACTGTGACACAGGAATGTTAGACAAACCACTGCCTTCACAGGTTGCTTTTGGTCCTGGTTTTCTATCATAATGACAGAAACCTACCTAAGACACCACAGATGGGAACCCCTGAAACTAGTGCCCTGCTGCCTATGATGGGCAATGCCTGGGGCTTGGTATCTCTAGAGATGCCCTAACTTGTCTTTATTGCTGAATGGAATCCTGTGTTTGTTTTTGCATTGCATGTTAATTTCCTTGCTTTCTTAAGTGAGCATTGAAAACTAGGAATTATATACATTATAGCATATGATGTGACTATCAATATACACTTAAGTTGAATGATGATTAAATCAAGACCATTAACCTATCACCTCACTACTTGCATGTTTTTTTGTTGTGAAGAAATTAAGAACTAATTTTATATATAGTGTGTTGCTACAGTTACTGTCAAGATGGTGAATTGTCCTCCATTAGCATCTCCCTACTCTCTACCCAGCCCCTGATGGCCACATTCTGTCAGCTCCTTGCTGGCAGGTCCAGGTGAGAGGAGAGAACCCTGTCCAGCCAAGTCTGTCAGGGGCTGAGCGGGATGGTGAGTGTCTGCGGCCCAAAAGAAACACACCAGGCCAGGAGTCTTGTCAAAGCAGGAACTCAACTTTACTGTATCAACCCCTCACTTATATAGAGAAGGCAAAGGGGGTGGGCAATTAGGTATGGGGAGAGATGACATAGGAGGTGGGGAAGGGGAAGGGGTAACTGACAGGGCCAATAGCAAAGCTCCACATCAGCAACAGCAGAGCAGAGAGAGGGCCAAACAGGTCTTGCTGAGTCACCCCTATACGGAAGTGACTGAGACAGGTCTCAGAACTTGAGCCAGGCTCGGGTTTGTCCTCAAGGCCCAAACCAGGGTCAAAATGGGGCCCAAGACTACCACTGCCCAGGATCCTACCCTCTTGCCCTCAGGACAGCAGGAGGGGGAGAACACCCCCAGAGCTGTGCCATTAGGTCTGGTTCTGAGCCCTAGCCCAGAGCAGCTGCAGGGCCAGCTTGGCTCATCAACACGGCGCCCAGTGCAGGAGTGCAGATGGGCAAGTCAGCAAAGAATGGGGCACTACTGCCAAAGCCACTCTTGCTGCTGTGGTCACCGCTGCAAATTGGGGCAGGGGCCACTCAAAAGAGGAAGCCAGAGCTCTCTCCTCCCTGTACCAGTGCCAGTGCCAGTGCCTCACTTGCAGCCCAGGCTAAGCAAGACCAGGAACGGGAGCAGCAGCACCACTGAGGTCCAGGCAGAGATGTACCTGGGACCTTGTTGCTGTCAGGGGAGGAGGCACGGGACAGGCCCAACAACATTCTACTCTCAACTCTCCAAGGCCAACCTTGAAGGTTCCACATTTGTGTGGGGTCAGGAGGTACTTGTTCTCTGCTGGGTTTAGTTTATTTTACATGACCCTCTGGGATAGTCTAGGAGGTCATTTATGGCAGGACTCCTGTCTTTGTCAAGGCTGAATAGTATTCCACTGTGGATATGTATTCCATTTTATTGGTTTTCTCGTCTATTGGTTATTTGTAGTTCTTGGCTATTGTGAACAGTGTTGTAGTATTATTTCCTTTGGAGAGATGCCCAGGAATGTTGTGCTGGGTCATCCATCACACATGGTAATAATATGCACCCAGGGTTCTTGAGAGACCTGCCATGAGATGCTTTCAGGCAAGAAGACTCTAATCAACTGAAAAAAAAACCCTAAGATTTTCTTATGGGTTATGCTAGTAAAGGGTGGTTTCTAGAAATCAGATATTGCACCCTTGTCTGAATAAGTGTCTCTTCCATTTGAGAGCATCTGAGGCTCGTGTCTGACATATAATCCTGTGGTGAAAGCCGTAGGGTTCAGGAAGATAGGTTTCTATAGCATTTACCTCCAGAATTGGTAACAGGGATTAATGGGGCTCATTCATAGTGGCCACAATGAAGGGGAAACTTGCTCTTCCCAGAAAACCCATCTCTAGGGAAGATGCTCTTTGATGGTTAATCTGCTCTGTCAGCTTGACTGGATCTGGTTCCTGACCAGGGAAGAGACTGTGGTGCCTATATATGGCTGCTTCACCCCTTTTCTCTACTCACACAATCCAGGATCCCATCTAGGGAATGGTGTCTCCCATAGTGGGCAGATTTTCCCATGTCAATTAACCCAAGGTAACATCCCAGAGACCATCTCTTAGGTGATCCTAGATTTCTTCAGTTTGACAATTAATGCTGCCCATCACAGATACCTATCCCTGCTTTTAAAAGAACACTGACACGGATGTCTGGAAGGGTGTTCTTGTTACAAAAGGAAAGTACCCTCATCACTGTGGGATGATCTTGCACTAAGAATGACATAATTAGATGAAGTTGTGTAAAGTCTCATTGTATGGAGAAGGCTTTTTCTCTCTTTTCACGTGTGTTGTGGGCAGTTGGAGGTACACCAGATGTTCCAGATGCCACGTGACCAGATGTTCCAACCCCACTCCCTACTACCTTGATTTCCTCACTATTATTGACTGTAACTTGACCTACGAGCCGAAATAAAGTATTCTTTCTTTGAGTTGCTGTTCCCACGGTATTGGATCACAGTAACGAAGATGGTATTCACATAACTTTGTGACATTTTTAAATGTTCTGCTTGTCCTTTCTCTCAGTTCCTAGAGTCAGTGGAAATAGTGGAGTGCTATGGAGTGCCATCGTCCTGTCAGGAAGACAACCACCCTCTTTAGGGCCCCCACTTAGCCTGTGCCTCAGCAGTCAAGCACCCCTGGTTCTACCTCATCCAGCCCTGACCCTTTTCTTCATCCTTCAAGTGGTTAGAAGCCATCCTGAGACTATCCCACCTCCATGTGTGATGTGGGGCAAAATATTGTCAAATACCATGGAAAAGGGCTTAGAAGCTGACCTCTGGGAAGGTCCTGTTGGGTAATTCAAGGGGACATATTTTCATTATTCCATGGTAGTTTAATGTATACATTTTCAACTCTTTTTTAACAGTACATTCTTGCTGTGTAGCCCAGGCTAGCCTCAAATGTGTAGCAATCCTTCTGTCTCAGCCTCCTAAGTGCTGGCATAACAGACATGACCCATCATATCTAGGTCATAATTCCAATTTAAAATTTTGTCCCCATGCAAACACATCAAAATAGAATTTAGAGCCGGGCATGCTGAGTGCTTCTGGAGGTCAAGGGGGTGGGATGTTCATAGACTGGCGCTCTGCTATCAAGTGTCAGTTTCCAGCTGTACCAAGCCTAGACCCTGGCCAGGTCAGTGCTTGGGTTTCCCTTAGCCACTTAGGACCCTTATTGGTACCTTCTCTCATGCCTCAGTTATGGAGTGCGGTAATCGGAAGGGCAAATACTGGCAGCCCAGTGCAATAGAAGACATGTAAGCAAAGCTGAAGTTGGGAAAGAAAAGGTAACATGGCCAGACATCAAGCTAGAGCTGAGGGACCAGGAAGGTTCAGGAAGGCAACAAAGGCAGTTGTGGGGATGGATAGCTTTCTGGAAGCTGTGCCATCCCTGGAAGCTACTAAGCCTGTGCAGACAGGTAAGCTATTGGAGCTGGGTCTAAGCGGAAGGGTCTCTTGTGGGCAGTGCCTTGATTTGGGGATGGATGCAAGAGCTCTTTTACACACTTGCAGTCACAGTAGGTAAGTCATCTCAGGGTTCCACCTGGCAGCACTGAAGACTTAGTTCAGGACAAAACAACACTGAGTATGGTGTGGCACTGGCAGCTGGGTTCACCTTCTGAAGAGCTCAGGAGAGACCACACAGGGCTGCGCTCCACAGGAGGTCATGTTATGACCAGGGCTGGAGCAGGTGGCTTATGTGCTCACCAGGCCCTGGAGACAGATGACAGAAGGGATAGGCCAAGAGGGAGAGGTGAGTCAGGACTCCTTGGGAGCACCAGCCAGATGCTGTTTTCAACCTTGGGCTCTTGTGAGGTATAGAAAAGCCAACTTCGCGTGTGATTCTCCTGGAGCCTTTCAGAAAGGAGAGAGCCCCATGCTTCTACTAGAAAGCTGCAAATTCTTGTGGAAGGTACTCAGCCTGCAAGGTGCCAGGTATTACAGAGCTCCAATTTGTTTGATTTATTTGTTTTATTATACTTTAATAAAGCATGGAGAATATTGTTTCCCTTCTCAGTTCCTAACTAGGTTTTGGGGTTCACATTTGTTCACACAGCACATTAGTTATCATAACTGCAAGCTCTCATTTCCAAGGAGACTCTCAGTAAAAGACCAGACAGTGCATACCCTAGGGCTCCCCTTCCCTTTGAGACAAGCAAGTCAGCCTGCTTAGCACATCAAGTGCTCTCTGCCTGACAGTGACTTCTCCTTTCTCAAATGTCTCTGGGACTCACTTGCGCGTTAATCTCAGAAATGAACACTAGGCATAGGTACTTCTGTGTGTATTTTTTAGTGCTAGCCATTTCACCTGAACTGTATAGGCAGAAGAAGTGAGCTTCCTGCACCCAGCTCTGTTCCCGTGGAAAGGCATCCTCTCAAACAAAGCAAGAAATGCTCACCGACTCCTGCAGTTTGTCCCTTGACCACCATGATGCACACATATACTAAATAAATAAATAGGAAAGCAAGTAGACTTTAGGACAAGGTATGGCTCACTGTCACCGTCTCTGCCACCATGGTGGCACTGTGACTGGGTGACATCACTAGCAATAGCTGCAAGCAGATTTGCAGAAAAAATGTAGAGCACAGTGCAGGGAATATGACTCCATGCTTAATGTCATCCTGGAGCATGATTTCAATCATGACTGAGGCCCTTTGCAGACTGCAACATCCGAAAACCCAGATTCCAGTGCCACATGCATTTTTCTATCTGGAATAGCCTCTGTGACTAGAGCTTGGCTTTGTGTACAAGTCATCAGCGGGCTACAGTGATAGGAGTGTTCAAAACCGAGCCCAGATTTGTGCAAGGTATTTGTTCTCTAGGTGGAAACAGATGGAACTGAGCGGCCCTTTCCTGTGAGTGCGGGCCTGCTTAATGATGTATGGGACAGTATCTGTGCATGGGGAGAGTGGCCTCCAGACCTGAGGAAGTGTCTCTACAGGAAGAGGAAGTTAGGACTAGCTGCCAAATCCTTGACTTCCAGGAAACTGTAGTTTGTGGAAAAGAAAAGCATCAGATGCTCTGTTGTGGATTAGAGTCAGGGGGATTACACCAGCTTTGATGTTTCTGTGCCTCCCTGAAAGAGGAACAGCCTGTATCACCCAGAGACCTTAGCTCAGCACATTCCATCCCAGGCAAGCCTGTGAGTATAGCAAGTGAGTGTCTGCTACCCATAAGTCAGTAAGATACTGCAGTGTAGAGGTCTAGGGATTTGTCCAAGGTCATAAATGGATGAGTGACTATTCCAGGTCTGAGCCAAGAGAGACCATGTGGGATCTTCCAGCACAGATTTTCTCTACTGTCCAGCTTAAAAAACCACATTCACTCCATTTGCCACCTGGTATTGAATCAGGTGTTATCTAATTTAATTTAAAAATGTGCATGGCAAAAACCACAGCACCAACGTGCCTGCAGTACATATACATATGTTTTCATGTTAAACAATGTGACATGCATCTGTGAGCCGACATAAATCTCACAGTGTTTCCTCTGAAGCCATTAGTTAGTTCAGCTTAAAACCTGTCCCATGATGGAAGCATGCACACTTTCACTGTAATTGTGAAACCAAAAAGCAAATTTCCTTAGTAAGAAACCAGTCTCCTTGGAAATGAGAACTTGCAGTTTATGATAACTAATATGCTACTTGAATAAATGTGAGCCCCCAAACCTAGTTGGGAACTGAGAAGAGAAACACCAGTCTCCAAGTTTTATTAAAGTATAACAAAAGACATGAATATTTAACATAGGATGAACACCAGTTAGCCAGCTATAGGTAGCACTGACTAGACACTTAACTCACGATCTTTTAGAAGACCCTTGGGATCAGAGCTGTCTCAGTCAGAGGAAAGGCAGAGGCCTGAGGTCCCCGCTGCCTATTTCATCCCTGTCTCCCAGGAGAAGTAGTAGAGGAGACACCTGGGCCTGAGGTCACCTGTTCATGCTGCAGAGATCCCATGGATCCTGCAAACTCAGTGACATCAGAGGAGAGTAATCTAAACTCAATGCGAACACTTCAAACAAAAATGTAACAAAAAAACTTTAAAATAACTCACGAATTTTATGACCCACCATGACAACATGACTCAGCGTGTTTCTTTTGCACAATTTCCAAAAAGGAGACTCTCCAGTTAAATAGTGAAGCTTATTTTAGCAGAGTGCCTTAGTTAGGGTTTTACCTCTCTACAGAGGCATCACCACCAAGGCACCTCTTAATCGTAAGGACAACATTTCATTGGGGCTGGCTTACACTTTGAGAGGTTTATTCCATTATCATCATGGTGGGAAGCATGGCAGCATGCAGGTAGACTTGGTGCTGGAGGAACTGAGATTTCTACATCTTGATCTGAAGGCAGCAGAAGGGAACTGGATTCTACCTGGGCATAGCTTGAGCATGTACATGAGACCTCAAACCCCTGCCTCCATAGTGGCACACCCACTCCAACAAGGCCACACCTTCTAATAGTGCCACTCCCTATGGGCCAACGTTCAAACACGTGAGTCTAGTGGCGCCAAACCTATTTAAACCACCACACGGAGTAAGCTAGCTGAGTACCAGGTGGTGTTGTGGGCATGCTTCAGTACTGAACACAGGGTGCCATTGTACCATTTCCAGAAGCTTCCCCAGTTAAAGCCTAGCAGAGAGCACTGAACCCCAGCCTCCAAACCCTGGAGTTGTACTGAGAATCCCATACACTCATAAGTGAAGCCACAGTTTGCAGCAACCTGAACCAATAGGAAACTCCCTCAGGTTATTAAAAGCAAGTAACATAGAAACTGGTCTAAGCCAAGAAATTGATTTACTGATGATTCTGAAATATGTGAATGCAAATGCCCAAATGCTTTTTTGTACATGAAGCGACCTCATCAAGCTCTAGTACTTTCTGAAAATTAGTTGGACCAATGCATGGATGTTTTTAACATTCTATGGTAACACCTCAAAATTCAGATTCCAAGTATGGGTTCTCAGGGGATCCGAACCTGGAGAATGTGTACCTGGAATTCAAATACTGCAGTCTTGCACCTTCGGAGGACATGTACCTTGGCCTCTCAATGACCCAGTGGCAGTGTATAAGTTGGTCCAGGGATACAGTCTGAGCCATGGGGAGATCATGAAAACAAGGTGGATACATTTTAGCAACATCAGAGGGAGACAGTGAAAACCCATGTCTACCCTCTGAATCTCACTGTTCACCACTGGCCTTCTCTAACCTAGGAGATGCTGCTCTCCAGAGGCAGATATTGGCTAGAAATAATTAGATAAAATTTCTGAACCTAAAGATTAGGGCAACCAAAGCGTAACATCTCATATAAAGGTAAACTCATCAGATCAACAACAGATTTTTTTCTCTTTTAAAATTTTAAAAGCCAGAAGGGCCTGGGATGATGATTTTCCTCAGGACCTAAAATATTTAACTGCCAACCTAGATTACTATATTCAGTAAAGCTAGTTTTCAAATAAGAGGAAAATAGAGACATTCTATAATAAACACAAGCTACAGAAATCTGTGACCACTATGCTAGCACTTCAGAAAATATTTACAGGAACACTGCAAAGAAAACAGAAACCAGCAGGAGACTATATAGAAAGGATAATGCTTCCTAGAAAGCCGGAGAAGCAAATGGGTAGGGCAGTGGTGGCACACGCCTTTAATCCCAGCACTTGGGAGGCAGAGGCAGGCGGATTTCTGAGTTCGAGGCCAGCCTGGTCTACAGAGTGAGTTCCAGGACAGCCAGAGCTATACAGAGAAACCCTGTCTTGAAAAACCAAAAAAGAAAAAAATCAAAATGAAAGGAATAAGTAAGTGCGTGTGTCTGTGTGTGTGTCTCTGTTTGTGTGCACACATGCGCACACAGCCACAGGTTGACATCAGATGTCTTCCTGTCTTCCTTTATCACCTCACACCCTTTTGAGAGACAGGAACTCTCAGTGAACCTGGAGCTCATGGTCTCAGCTGGACTGGCTGGCCTCCACCCCACCACCATCACCCTATGATCCACATGTCTCAGATCCCTACACCGGGGTAACAAGTGTGTAAAACATGCCTCGCTTTTAGGTGAGGATCCAGGCTCAGGTCCTCACGCTTGAATTGTAAGCACTTCACCCAGTGAGCCATCTTCCCAGTTTGGCACACACCTTTCGCAGTAACCCTAGCCATCATGATCTCAGTTTTCTAATGAAGAGATACAGACTAGGAGCCTGTGTTATAAAACAAGAACACAGAGTAAGTGAAGCACTCCCAAACCTATCCTATGAAGCCATGAATAGCGTGATGTCAAAACTAAATAAAGACATAAAAAAAAAGTAGTCTCCTTGTAAATATAGACACAACATTTTAACAAAATACTAGCAAACTGAATTCAAGAACGTTTTGAAGGTTTTTATTTTTAAATATTTATATTTTTACTTTTTAATTGAAAGTAGATCGTTTTAAACACTATCCGTTGTGATCAAATTGGACTTGTTCCAGGAATGCAAGGGTAGTTCAACAAATGAACATCAATAAAACAGTATTAAATGGAATCAAGAATGAAAGTCACACAATCCTCTCCGTAGATCCCCAAATGCCTTTGACAAAAGGTGACATCCCTTCAATGATAAACACCCTGGGATCTCAGAACAGAACAAGCATAATTGAATATATTAAAGGAGAACATTTCATAAATCTTTAACATATCTTAGATCGAATGGGGAAATTGAAAATATTTCCTCTAAAAGCAGAAGTGAGGGATGTTTGTACATTGTCTTCACTCTTATGCAATATAGCGCTTGAAATGCTAGCCACAGTGACGAAGCAAGAAAAAGAAATAGGATGACGATAGGAATGAAAGGATTAAATTTATCCCTTTTATCAGATGAGATGGTTGTGTACATAAAAGATCATAAAGACTGCTCCAGAAGACCTTTACATCTGATACTCAGAGGGGAAAAGCCTTCAACAAAATAAAATGAGACACATCAAATACTCTCAGTGCACTAACAACAAATTGGATGAGAAAGGTATCAGGAAAAAAATTCATTTATAACCCCTCATAGACAGGACAAAATAGCCTATGAATACACCTAAAGACAAGAAGACATTGCTTTGGCTTTTGTGAGTGGTTCTTTGGGTGATATGTGTTTACTTTTGTTTTTAGACCTTCATTCAACTTTAGGAGTAGCATTGTTGGACCATGTTATTATTCCTAGCTTAAACTTCTTGAGAAACTTTAAAACTGGTTATTTTCTTACAAACAGATTTTATGAGGTTCTGTTTTTCCATATTGTGTCAAATTTTATTTAAATTAATAAAATAAGGCCACTCAAGAACACACACACACACAAAAAAAAACTTTTGATAAAGGATCACGAAAAAAATTTATAAAGCAGTGAAGAAATAAAATTATACCATAATGTGGAAAATCCCTCATATTCATGGATAAGCAGAACGAATGTGAAAATGGCTTGTTATTAAAAAAAACATAGATTTAAGACAATCCCCATTAAAATTGAACTAAAATTTTAATAAAATAATTAATCCTAAAGTTTCTCTGGAAGCACAAAAGACTGAGTAGCCCAAATGGCCTTAAGGAGAAAGAGCAACGTGAGGGTGTCATAACACCCAACATCAGATCATATACAGAAACAGAGACGAACGCAGCCCAGCACTACACACAACATATACATGAACTAATGAAATAACATCAAGGACCCATAAAGAAACCTGAACATGCAGAGTCATTTGGCTTTTTGACAAAGATCCCCAAAACAAGTGGTGCTTGGAAAGTGGACCCTTATGGAGAGGAGTCGGACTCCATCCCTGACGTCTTTACTCTTGTAAATCAACCCAACGGGCATCAAAAACCTTAATGGAAGACTGAAGCTATTAGAAGAAACACTTCAAAAGCTAGACAAACCCTTTCTGAGTTGAACTCTAGTCCCTTAAGGTAAAGTAACAAAACAATGGCAAATGGGATCACATCAAACAGAAACACTTTTGACAGCCTAGGAAACACAGTGAGACACAACCTAGACATTGGTAGAAATCTTTGTCAACTATTCATCTAAAGGGCTAATGTCCACAATATATAAAGAACTCAAAAACTTAAATAAAAAATGAATGAATAATTTAATTGTTATCAACAGAAATAAAAATGGCCAATCAATATGTGAAAAACTGCAACACCTCCAGCTGTCAAGCAATTGCAGGTCAAAATGAAATTAAGATTCCATCTTACTTGCCTGTACTGCTAAAATTAAGATCAGTATATCTATTTGCCAGTTACTTTGTTTCAATTATGTGCTCTTAAAAGTTTGTTGATAATTCCCACTGAGGTTAAGAAAAAGGAAGATTGACAAGAAATGAGTTCTTTGCTTATGTCTTCTTCTAATAGACAAGTTGCTGATGTGTGTGTGTGTGTATGTGTGTGTATCATGTTGGCTCAGCATACTTAACTGCTATTTTAAGGAGTTTATAATTAGTTCAAGAAGTATGTCCAAATGAAGCTTTTGTTGTTCTGTTGTTGTTTATAATTGATTAATTTAGCTTAAATATTATACTTGTTAAGAAAATAATGACTATTGATCATTAAAGTAGAGGTAAATATTTTTGTTTCCAACATAAAATGTGAACATAATATTGAGTTTTCCTTTAATTTATGAAACTATTTACAACAATAAAAATAACAACAATAGCAACAACAAAGAATGTAGTAGAAAACAACAAATCCTCCTGAGAAAGTCAGAGGAAAGGACCCCTTGTAGACCACTGATGGGAATATTAACAAGGGCAGATGCTTTGGGAATCAATATAGACACCCATCACAAAACTAAAGCTAGAACTGAAGTAAGACCCAGCTAAGCCAGTTCTGGAGGCAAAGTCAGGCAGTAGTGCCTGTACACCCCATTGACTGTGGCACTGCTTATTGTGCCCACAGTGATTGTAAGCTCACAGCCAGCAAGTGCAGCAATGTGGTGGATTCTTACATAGTGGTCACCCTAAGGCCTGTAGGTGTTCCTGGTCACCCATTACATTATGCTGTCTGTGCTGGTTCTCGGAGAGAAGTTCCTGGGCACCAAGGGATGGAGAAGGTATGATGAGACCCCTGTGAAGGCAGCCAAATGCCATGTGCAGTGAAACATAATGAGAGTGCAAACATTGTCTGGAAGGTGGTGAACAGCCTCACACAGGAGGAGCAAGGAGGTAGGTGTGGCTTCTCTCTAATGATGAGCAGCTGAACCGTGCAGGAGTAAGTGGCCAAGATGCCTTCCTTTTACCTGATGGGAAAAGAGATGAAGAAGACAAGGGTAAGCACTGAGGCTTCCTGCGCAGAGTGAGTAAAAGAGGCACTGCAGTCAACAGAAGCATGCACATGTACACCCAGAGACATGCAGGTACACACGTAAGCACATCTACAAATGCATGTATGTGTGAGTATGCATGCATGCACACCACCACTTACATACACAAATAATTGAATGTGTGGATGTGCAATGACACATGTATTTACACCCATACATATAAACATGCATGCATAGAGGCACACAAACACACACACTAACTTCTTGGTTGTATTCCTGTTCCTGTCTACCCAGTGCTATAATGGGCTTTGCATTGATCCCACCTTTAGC
This sequence comes from Rhynchomys soricoides, assembly GCA_019843965.1. NCBI lineage: Eukaryota > Metazoa > Chordata > Mammalia > Rodentia > Muridae > Rhynchomys > Rhynchomys soricoides. The sequence continues at coordinate 3,910,299 of JADRCH010000044.1, read as the reverse complement.
ATTCAACAAAGGCCAGGCCTTGTTAAAATAGTCAGTTTAAAGAAGGCATGAAAGACGCATAACTGGCACATGTCAGGTCCCATCTTCTGTAACTGATCCTCATACTCTCAGCAGTCAAGGGATTTTTTTTCAAACACTTTGATCAAAAGAACCAGAAGTCTCCCCAACCTGTGCCTACTCCAACTTCAGCAAGATGCTGTGTGATCTGAGCAGAAATAGTCACAGATCTTGGGGGGAAGCAACTGGAGCCAGTATGACCACAGGACATCTGTAGAGCAGTTTGCAGGACAGGAGCCAGGCCAGGTGTGTCTGTTAGGACACATGGTAACAAGGGCCTCAAGATTCTTGCAGCAGTCAAGAATCTTTCTCTAAAAATACAGAGAGAAAGCACATGCATCTCAGTGGACGGAAGAAGATACAACTGTTCTTTCATCTCCTGCTTGCTGGGCTAAGGGAGCATCCCTGTTGGGCACTGGGCATTGATGGCCGCCAGGCTCCTGCCTTTGTTGTATAAAATTCCTCTGTGAGTCTGAAGCCTATAGTCGCTAGATGGTAAATCATATATTACTCTTGGTTCAAAAATAAGATAATACAAAATATGAAAGAATTCTCTAATCTCTCACACAGCCAGCCAAACCCTCTGTACAGGAAAGAGATGCTTCTTGCACTTCTAAGCTAACATTCTAGGAAGGAGACCACACCTGCCCAGGCTTCCTCCTACAGAGGAGACTGAGCCATCATGGGCTTGTTTGCTGCAATGGAGCCACACTTGGGTCTGATCTTGGGCCAGCTGCCTGCATCCTTCATCCAGCTAGCAGAAACAGGTTACAACTAGTCTAGAGTTCCAAAGTAATGTAAGGTACTTGCTGGACCCAGAGAAAGGACAGAACCTCTCTGTTATGTAGAATTTGGAAGCTGCTGCTCACTGCTCCATAGGACCTTGTCTTAGTTGGAGTTTCTATTGCTGCAATAAAACACCATGATCAAAAAGCAAGTTGGAGAGGACAGGGTTTATTTGGCTTATACTTCCATGCTGCTGTTCATTATTGAAGGAAGTCAAAACAGAAACTCAAACAGGGCAGGAACCTGAAGGTAGGAGCTAATGCAGAGGCCTTAGCGGGGAGCTGCTTACTGGCCTGCTTCCCATGGCTCACTCAGCCTGCTTTCTTACAGAATCCAGGACCACCAGCCCATGAATAGCACTGCCCACAATGAACTAGCCACCCCCCCATCAATCACTAATTAAGAAAATGCCCTACAGCCCAATCTTATAGAGACATTTTCTCAATTGGTTCTCTACTTTCAGAAAACTCTGGCTTGTGTTGAGTTAGATAAAACTATCCAGCACAAACCCTCGAAGGAAACACAAACACTTTTTGTACCATCCAGTCCAGCCACCATCAACCACGAGTGACTCTTGGTACCAGCCATGTAGCCCAAATGCTTGAGGAACCCAGTACTCTATGTTCACCTTTGAAAAACCTCATAGCAGATCCCTGCCCCATCCAACAGCAAGAGACCCTTCCAAGAGGACACAGGTACACTCCCAAAATGTGCCCTGTTTTGAAACACAGAAAGCATATGTGTGATTGCCCCCTGTACCTGCAGAGGGGTCTGACCAGGACTTGCAGGTGTGTGTCGAGAGGAAGCCAGAAGTTGATATCTGTTGCTTAATGGATCAGGGATTTGTTTTGAAAACAAGACACAGCATGCATAAAGTCCTTTTGGAGATGAAGGAAATGCAGATGGGGGTTAGAGAGTCACTCTCTGAATGCTCTGGACAGCTGGAAGGAATGCCCACTCATCTTGAATATCAACACAGTAACTGGATTTCACTCAAGGAAGCTTCATAGACTATCCTTGAAATGGCATCTTCAAAAAAAAAGGTCATTAACACTGGCAGCCTGGCTGATGATGGAGTCTGGTGTATCTCAGACAGCCCCAGTTGAGACCAGCTGAAGGATGTTATGCAGCATGACGCCCCTGAATTAGGCAGCTTGCCTGTACCATTTAGTCTTCCAATCAGGCACAAAATCGAGTTTGCTGATGTGTGTAGCTCTCACTGAAACGCCTGATGTTCCCAAATTGCATTCTGGTCAGAAAGGTCTGTGAATTACACCCTTCTTGGCCAGGACACAGTGTGTTAGTCCCTGGGATTTTCTTTGTTTTTGTCTTCATGGCCTATTCTCTGGCCATGGCGGATCAAGTATGATATTGTACTAAGGGGAAAAGCAAGAATATCTTCAGACAGTGTCTTTGTGAAGTGCAGAGAGCAGAGCTACCGTTTGTATCACAGCAACATATTGGAGCTGTCAGCCTATTCCATATGAAGAAATGGAATTTAAAGGGTCATGTGACTTATCATACCTATCTGGTATCCATAGCTGGTGAAAGATCAAGCTGTGGTTTGGACCCAGGCCTCCTGGATCCCTTGGTGTTTGTGTTGGAATGGAGCTCAGATCAGATAAACTCTGGTTCTCCCTGCCATCTGCTACAGTTATTATGTTATTGGATTGTTGATTCTGTTTTTTGTTAGTTCCTGAAAATTGTCGTAATGACACAAACTTTAGTTGTTCTGAAAATCAAATCAGACCAATTCTAGGGATTTCTATTCTAATTACTTTCAGCCACCAGAAATAATTTTAATTAATTAGTGTTTCAGTCGCACATTGTAGTGTGACTTTTCCTAGGGTGACAGGAGCAAATGCTTTCTCACTCTACATAGAGCATCAACAGACTAAATAAACAATTACACCAAGGTTTAAGTTGGTGAATCAATGTGTTTATTGAGGTTACTTAGAAGAGATTCATCAAAGGCAACTACATAACTGAAAAGCTCACTCCAGACTGTGAATCATAAAGGCTTCACCCTGGCAGCTCTCTGCATGATATACTGAAAGCTTACCAGGTCAGATAGTCTCCTTTCCCCAGCAGTATTTACTGCTTATGTAGTATTGAGGAAGAAGCAGTCTTGTGAATTTGGTATGTTTCAGGAACTTCCTGAGACTTGTGAATTGTTTGTATCCTAAATCTTTTTAATATAATATTTTTGTTAACGCTTTGAAATTCCATATATGCATACAATGTATTTTAATCATATTCACACTCCACTGCTCCCCCTAATTCCTCCAGAATCCATGCTCACTTCAATTTTATGCCTTCTTTTTCTTGTTTTATAACCCATTCATTCCACTTTGTGCTGCCTACATATGTGTGAGATAATCTACTGGAATTTGGTGGACCTTCTAGAGGCCACAACCCTAGAAAATTGACTACTCCCCCTGCCCCAGCGGTCATCAACTGTCAATAGCTCCTTAGTGAGGGGTAAAAGCTCACAGGCCCCTATACCCTCCATGCTGGGATGCTGACTGGCTTGATATTATATAGGTCTTGAGCAGGCAATCACATTTGGTGTAAGTTCAGTCCTGTGGTGTCCAGAAGATACTGGTCTTTCCCTGGTCCTCCAGACCTCTGGCTCTTACAGTCTTTCTGCCTTCTCTTCTGTAATGTTCCTGAAGCCTTGGTGGGGAAGTAAATGTGATGTAGTTTTGACATTTGTGGCAGAGCACTCAACTGATACCCGTTCTCTTCACTTTGACCAGTTGTGAGTTTCAGGGCTAGCCACAATCCTCTGCACAAAGAAGCTACTCTGGGGTCTGAAAGCTGCATTAGTCTAGAGAGTATGTAGAGGACATTTTGATACTGTAGCACTAGGTTCATATCTAAGGCCTATCAGCTCCCAGCCATGGATTCTTGGTCAAGTTTACAGTACCAGGCATGTGTTTTCTCCTAAGTGGGAGAACTTAATTCCAATTAAAAATAAAACAGCTTGTCACTCCCACAACAGTTGTGTCTCTGTTGTACCCTGGTGCATGGTAGTCATTATTGTAGCCTGCAGGCTTTAAAGCTGAGCAAGACTGTTGTTACTTCATTCTTCCCACACCGTAAATACTTTCTGGTGCTATGAAAGCTAGTCAGAAGGGAAGGGGCTTCCTGTCAAAAACTGCTTAATTTATTCATGTCCTGTGACCATATAGTGTGGCACGTCTTAAGCAATAGACCCATACCATTGAGTTCTATTGGATATCCAGTAGCAATTGTAATAGCCTGTACTGTTTAATGGGGTCTCTAGAATACCCCTTACCAACAATTTGAAGGGAGGTATCCCACCTGGCAGTGGGCTTTTTATTTTGCAACCTATGGCTTCTAGGAGGAGCATTATCCTCTGGTCAGGGTAGTTTTTATATGTATGCATGTATGCTTATAAATAGTAGGTTCCCCTATGTTTCTGAAACATTCCTAATGTCAGTTATCCCTTCTTCTACTCCCTCCTCTGTCACAGCCTCCTCCTTCAAGAATGAAATGTTTCAATCCAGAGGACATTGCAATACATGTATGTGTCCATATACCCGAAAACTCAAAGCTTATAATGAGCTAGCCTGTTTACATAGAAATCTTTTCAAAGTATCAGGGTAACAACTCTGTACTATTCCACACTGTGGCTTGAGTTTTTCTTTCTACCTGAACTTCAGGATTTTGCATAATAGGGTTAGGTTACCTGATTTCTGGAACAATCATGCGGGCCTGAGACAATAAGTCTGGAATCACAGTTAGGACCTATGAGGAGACCAGGTGAAGGCTTTTCTCTATTCAGCATGTGATCTCTCCCTCAACAAGAGCTGTTGCTTGGGACAGCAACAAGAGTTGTTGCTGTTGCCACATGGGTACCTAGTGTCCTTAGGAAGGACTCCAGGCCACTTAGCTTCTTCATCAGCCTGGATCAATTGCTGTTCCTACACTCTTCCACCACCCACTCTACCTCCTCCAGGTGCAGAGTCAGTGACCTGGACTCTAACAGCAAAGTCAGTAGGCTCACACACAACTGACCACCTGAGAGAAGCCAGAGCTCTTATCCAGTGTGGGTAGGAAAGCCTGGCATCTCCTTAACTCCATAAATGTTGCACACAAATGGGGATGGTACTGAAAGGTTCAGCCTCTTCCTTTGGAAATGGGCGTGAGGTGATCCCAGACCCCAGAGAGGATCCCTGGGGTCTATCCCCACGCCAGAATCTAGAGAATGTCTATGGTGGTGTCAAAATCTGATGCCAGTTCAGCCTGTGATGACCAGTGTCTCAGATACCCACATCAGAAGACAGGTAAGAGAAAACACCAAGGCTGGGAGTGATGAAGCAGCCTGACTCGGCCTCCCCTGACCTGTAGTGCGGACAACCTCCCTGGCTTTGCTGGGTGATGATGCATAGTATGTGTGATTATCTCATGTGATGAACATACCTCATTATCATGAAGAAAATTCTTCAGATCTGTGCACTGGTGACATGATGAGACACCATGAGAGGTATCACCTGTATGGCCAGGCAGGATGAGTGAGCACTGGGGTGAGTGAGGAAGAGCCTCCATGGGAGCTGGTCCCAGAAATGGCTTTTGAAGTATAAAGGGGGAGTGACAATATGAGAACTATGTGACAGACAAATAGAGGCCCACCCCCAGATGCTGCTGTCTGAGTCCCCCAACCTGCAAATATGTCAGGCTACATGCCAAGAAGGCTCAAGTGGCAACAGGAAATCACTAACAGGTCACTAACATGCTGGCTGTACAATGAGAATTTTTCCATGACTATCAGAATGAGCATATGTCATCAACATCCATTTGGAAGGCCAGCATAGTCAGAGGGATCTGTAGCCAAAGCTCAGAAAGTGTGTGGTGTGAGTTTAAGGAACTTGCTTACAGCAGTATGGGTGACTCAGGCACCTGACACATGCAAAGCTACCCCAGTATAGGTGAAGACTCAGGAAAACTGGATATTCAAGCCCAGCCAACCTTCAACATCGGGTGTACGTTACAACCTCTGAAGATCTCATAGAGCTTGAATTTCATATGAGGGTCTGGTGCCACACACTCCCATTCTGTGGAGGAGCACAGTAGGCTTATTCTTGTGAGGCTCTATGTAAGTAATCACAGATTCTCTGATTTCAAGGTGAGCAGCCATGTTATATCCATAGGGCAAATGTCCACCACAGAGGAAAAGGAAGCCAGAAAGGAAAGCAAAGCTATTTCCCATTTGGCCACTGCTCTAACCAGCTTCCAGATTCTGCTGCCAATCCCACATAATTACAGGAAGAACCATGCTTTCATCCTTGCGACTGAGTGAAGTCACTGGGTGAAAATGAGCTACTATGTCACCATGTTCTCCCACACTGCATGGGACTGTGCAGTCTGCCCATTGCAGATCCACCCATTTGCAGCTCTGATAGTCTCTGATCTTATCATCTTTGCAGCCTTCATGGACACTGTACACACTGATACTCTGTGCTTAGGTGAACTCTGTGCTCTTTGCTACTTCCTTGCTCACTGAGCATTTTCTTCTCAATTTCTAGCAGATTCAGGAAAGTTGGCATTTGGTGGGTGATTTAAGGAGCAAATTGCTCCATGGGATTGTCAGTTGGCCTCCACTTTGATCAGGTGACCCCTGGAAAAGTGTTTTTAATGCAGACATATTTATTAGTCTTTTACAGAGCTCTTAAGTGCTGGGTCTCTGTTAATCCCTCAGCCCTCAGTAGTGTTAAAGGGGCTCACTGTTTGCACCTAGAGCTGTGAAGCTTCTCTTTCACATGGTACCTCTTCTGGAAATATGAATAACAAACTTCCTTTAGGTCAGGGGTCAAGGATTCAAGCCTGTGATGTAGTGCAGTTTAATTGCTTTCTATTTTCTAATTCAGGGATAGGAAGTTGTTGAGCTATACTTCCATTATAGCAAATAAAATAGCAAGAATATATTCCACACATTTTTTCCAAACATGGCAGTTGTCTTCCGACAGTGGTCATAACTGCTGTCTACTCCTAGCAAAGACTGGAATATGTTGGGATGACACAGGCTACCATCCTCACACAGAGGAAAGACCTGGTGCCTTCTGTATGCAGAAGCATGACACCGTCACTTGTAATTGTCCACCTGACACAACATTGATTCACCTGGGAAGAGAATCTCAGTGGGGATCGTGTAGATCAAGCTGCCCTGTGAGTGTGTCTAAGGGGGTTGTCTTGATTACATTAATTAGTGTGAGAAGCCCCACTGTGAGTGTCACCATTTGCTAGGCAAGGGATCCTGGACTGTTCAATATAGAATGTTCAGCACAAGGAAGTATGCATTCATTCATTTTTCTCTGCTCTTTATTGTATATATGATTTGACCGGCTATGTTGATCTCCTGCCTCGACTTCCATGTTACAGTGTACTATAACCTAGAATTATGAGCTAAAATAAACCATTCATCCCAATACTTGGACATGTCAAGGTATTTTATAGCAGCAACAGAAATGAAACTAAAATTCATGACCTCTCCCAAGACTTCAGGAATTCCCAAACACAACCACAGATGTGTAATAGAAATGCCATACGTCTTAAAAACTGTACTCCAAGGGTAATGCAGATGCATTGTTTGATTCAGTCTCTGTTGTAACAATTTGTCTGAGCCTCCTTCCATGAAACAAAATCCCCTAAGCTATCTGTGTGACTTCAGGCCATTGGCCTCTTTGCATGTCACTTTCTTCATCTAGAACACAGGTTTATGCTGGCTGACCAGGGTTGAGCTATTAGTTGGTTTGGTTTCTTTTGTTGTTATTGTTATTGTTGTTGATGTTGTTGTTTGTTTTTTAAAAAAAAAAATTAGTGACCCAATCCTTCCATTTACACAAGGAGTGTCACCCACTCAACTACTACCAACAAAGTGTAGCCCAGAATAATGACACTTGCTTGGTCCATAGGAAGGTTCAGTGCCCAGTCTAAGGTGGAAAGTGTATGAACTGCCCTGTGTGTAGAGGAAGACAGAGAGATGTCCATGAGCCTTGAGTCTGAGCTTATGATTTTTAAACATTTTCAGGAACATTCAGCAGGCTATGTGTAGTAAGCATGATTTTCCTGGGCATTTTCTGAATAATGCTAGTGTTTCAAATGTGATGGGTGAAGGCATCACCTCTCAAGAGGAGAGGCTAAGTGACAATATGGCCATACTGTTGCTCACCTTCAGCTATACATGACCACTTGTGCAGTCTGCTGTTCTGCAGAGGCACTGTGTCCTCCCTGCAGCACCTCATCATCAGAATACACTCCCAGACAACTGCCAGGTTTCCTCCCAAATTCCTCTTGCTACATCTTGGTCAGGTGTAAGCATATTCAAGCAGGGAACCATGAGCCTAGAACAGTGGTAGCTTACAGCCTGGGCCTATAGTGTGGGAAACAGGAAACGGTTCCCATGTGAGCCCAGTGACATGAATACTTACATGAGTTGGGGAGAAAGTAAAAGACAACACACACTCTAGATTCTGACCTGCAAATATCCGAAAGATAGCTACTCTAGTTCTTATTAGCGCAGGGTTCTCAGTAGCAAAGCTAACAGCAGCCAAGTTCCTTAGGAACAGAGGAGCAGCCTGTGGCATTAAGGTAACCAAGATCCAGAGCAAGGTCATGCCAGGCAGTCATCTCAGCACACAGTCAACAGCTTTGCCATTCTGCCTGCAGTGCCTTGTACCATTTTCATAGCAAAAACATTGTTATTAAATTTATTTTAATGTGCATGTATTAGCGGTACTCTTCCAGGGTCATTAGATTCCAAGGCCCCAGGATGATAGGGTGGTTGGGCTTGGTCCACTGTCAAAATGGGATGGTTGACTTATATCTGAAAACTGCTAGGAATTGGCCTCCTGTTGAAAGGTACACTCTCAAGGTGGGACCCATAGGGCTACGATTGCGCCAGCTGTTATGTTGTAAGCATTTAAATGCAACAGATGCTCAGCATCTTATGCAATGTGAAAATTTGGGCTCATGGAATAAACACTGTAAGTTCCAGTCTAATGCCATGGCAACCAAAAGAAAACACTAACCAGCCATACAGGAACTGGAATGTGCTATTTGTCTGTCTTTGATAATTCTGCAAGGATGACTTCTCCCTTTTCTTTGTTCTGTTGTTTACCTAGGACAAATTAATTCAATGAATCTATTCTGGAAAATAGCCTTTATTCCTATAGTCTTATAATTTATTGGAGAGGTTGAATCTTATTCACATATTTGTAATTTATATCATCCTGTGTCTATAAGATGCTTTTCATTTTGTTTATTAATATTTTTTTGGAAAATGGTTTCTTTATTCCCATGAATGCCTGTGCATGTGTATGTGGTGTGTGGTGTATGTACATGTTTGTGTGCGTATGTGTACATGTGGATTGCATGAATATGTATGAGCATACATATGCACATGTGCTCGAGTACATCTGTGCATGTGAAAGAGACCAATGCCAGGTATCTTCCTGGCCTACTCTGTAGCAGAATTTTCCCTGTTCAGTTAATTTAAATATTAATAAGACAAGAAGCCTGTGATTGGACAGGGAAAAGGGAGATGGAGCTAAGAGTTTCAGAGAGAGGGACAGACACAAGAAGAGGAGAAGGAAGGAAGATGGAGGGAGAGGAAGACAATCTAGATTTTGCCTGGCTTTGAACAGCCACAGGTAGCTATGAATATCATAAAAGGGATAGAATAATTGGGACAACTGGTCTACTCCAGGTGGGCAGCTTGTGTCATTACCAATCGGCTCTGAAATTATTGTGTGGGCATCTTGTGAATTGAGAATTTATTGATATATAAATCTGACTGATTAATTATAAGCTTCTAGAGTTTTGATTTACTCGGTTACTGGGATTTGGGACCACCAACCACAGGGGGTGGCTGGCTGAGAAGGTACAGGCAGCTCTGAGGCAGGTGAACCAGAGCTGGGAAGACCACTGACTGGGGTTGGCTGAGAGGCGTCAAGACTGTGGCAAAGAGTAACTAAGAATAGCACGGGCTGGTGTCGACTTTTTTAATATTTCCCACAACACTACTCTTCATGTTATTTTTTGAGACAAGGTCTCTCACTGAACCTGGAGCTCTAGAGTTAGCTGAGCACTAGGGAGCTGCCTGTCCAATGTTTGATTTCTCCTTGTTAGTATGTAGGTGCTAGGAATCTGAATCCAGGTCCTCAACCCCATAAGCTCCTGTTTCCACAGACATGTTAAATAGTAACAGCGGTGCTGTGAATTTACCTTCTCTTCCCTATAATGTAATGTTCTCTAAGAAGATCCTCTATGATTTTGAAACTGTATTTTTTTTTTCTGAGCACGTCTCGGGTCTTCCTCTGATTTCCTGTTTCTCTACTCGCACTGGCCATAGAAAGAGCGAGGTTACAAGCTGCCCGGAACTCTGGCCCGAGGCTCTGGCACAGTCCCTCTCTCTCTCTCTCTCTCTCTCTCTCTCTCTCTCTCTCTCTCTCTCTCTGTTATAAAAGCACTTCAACAGTTTACCTTATTTTCCCATTAACATTTATAGCATCAGATTAAATTCTTTGGCAGTGTATAAACAAGGAAGTAACATGAAATTGGCTTCCTGATCTATAGAAACCACTCTGTCAAAGCAATTGTTTCCTTTAAGAGGCTTTTCCCTTTCTCTTTCCTTTTATTTTTTTAAACATAGAGTAACTGTAATTGCCTTGCCAAAGGGTATGAACAGTTTACAACTTCTCAGATCTTTGCCTCATTTATTTCCTAGGTCACACTCATTTATAAATGCCCTGGAGTAACATGAGACCCATGCTTTGCCACGCAGTAACCTCACAGTGCACTTTAATTTTTAATGTATCTGTTTGACTCTAAGAAATATTTCAACCTCAATTTCCAGCATATTTTCTTAAATGGGTGGCCTGGAAAGGGTGTCTCCTGGGAGCACCTATCTATGGGAGCACCTATCATGGGAACACATATCATGGGAGCACCTCTCTGACATCTCCATTCAAATGCTTTGGGGAATCTCCATGGCTTCTAACTTCCAAACTGGCTCTTTCTAGAATGAAAATATAAATCACACTCAAATACTGAGGGTGGCCTTTTATGAGCAGTGGTCTGAGTTCTTTCCCTGCCACCCCTCAGCAGGAGGAATGCCTGTGATCCTGGGATCCTTGGGTTGGGCAGGTGTGTGCCCCTCACCCTGCCATCCACCTGGGCTATTTTCAGAGGAGTCATTGGAATTCCACAGGCCTGACCTGTACATTCCCAAATTAAGTGCCCTCCCCCTAGCAGGCTCCCCTGTTGAAACAGTTTCGGGTCCAGTGTGCTGGCCCAGTGGACAAAAGCACCTTCCGTATAGGAATGAGTTCCCTGGGACAATGGTGGAAGGAGAGAACAACCCTGACACCGTGTCCTCTGACTCCCACATACGTGCTGTGGTGTGTGTATGGGCATTTGGCCTGCACCTGTCTTGCACCACATATGTGTACTGCTTACAGAGGGCGGTCAGATCCATATAGGGCTGGTAATTGAACCCAGAGCCTCTGGAAGAGCAGCCAGTGCTCTTAACCACTGAACCATCTCTGTAGTCATATTGTGGCTCGTGTGTGTGTGTGTGTGTGTGTGTGTGTGTGTGTGTGCGCACGCACACACACACACGAGAGGGGGGGAGCGGGGAGGGAGAGAGTGAAACAATAATTAATAAAATGCAAAATAAACAGACAGTAATAACAAAAACAAAAATAAGATTACTGCATGAATACACAGATACCCCACCCCACCCCCAGTTATCTCTCAGTTTAGTGAGACAGTGTACAACCTCTACGAAGGCACTGTGTGTTTCCCAACAGAAAGGCAGCGCCATCCAGATACTTTCAGGCTGAATAATATTAATGTCCTTACTGTTTATACCAAAGACTGCTGTGTGCCTCTTTATGGTAAAACTTTCTATTATTTTGCTTTCTTAAATTTCATATTTTAAAACAAGGAAGTCGGAGTCACCACCTTGTGAATTGCATTTCCAATTTCTGTTTGCTTGTGGAGCAACATTCAAGGGCAGCTGTCTTAAGAAGCCCTCTTTGGCTGCTGGATCCTGGAGCATGCATTTTAGGATCAACATGTTGCTGAAATGTAATACAAACACCAAAGCCAAATAAAAGTTCAGAGAGAAGGCTTGTGGGTTGAAATTAGTAATCCTCTGATTTGCATTAGAAAGAATCCAGATAGGAGACATTGCTTACAAAACAGTTATAATTGCTTTTGTGATGCTAAAGTTTTATTTCAGAGTGGATTGCTCAAGCATAAAAAAGTATATCCTGATCTTTGGCCTCTAGAATAATAGGACCGAGTCTTACAGCAAACAGCAATTCTCTTCTGTGCTTTGGAAGACATTGTTTCTGAATATTACACGGAGGGGTTGTTTAAAGGCTCTTTATTAAGCCCATAAATAAGATGCCATTCGGTAATTAAGTGCCAGTCCGTTGCAGATTTGCACACGGTCGAAAACAGCAATGCAATTAGAAGGCAGAGCTGCAAGGTTGGACACCTGAGCTCAGAATCACCTGCTCTGCACGCCCCTTATTCAACCTTGTGTTCCCAGGGTGCACCTGGGTGCAGGTTTTCTTTTCATATTGTGGCTTTGACATATGTGTAATAATCAGTCAGGACTTTTGTTTCTAAAGATCCATGTATATCTTACAGATGATTGAGGCTGCTGTTGAATCTGCTTATCAAAGAACCAAGAAGCATCACTCAGGGATATATGGGTGTGTGTGCACGCGTTTGTGTGTGTGTGTAAGCACATGTATTCCGAGTTTATGATGCACAATTGAACTAATGAAAAGGATTAGTGAAATCCTAAATATTAGCTTGAGGTTGTGGAGGAATTGATGGGTTTGGGTAAATTTGGGTTGTTTTGGTGCATTTGTCACATTACCCTTGATGTGACTTAATGGATGGGGAAGATGCTTTCTGTATACCTTAAAAGTCCGCTGCGCTGTGGAAATCTGCATCTCAACCTGAAGCCGTATTAAGCATAGAGCTCTGTGAATGGCACTTGCAAGGTATGGCTGTACAGGGCTGAGGGAAGCCATGCACAGCAGTGGTATTCCATAGAAACGCTCTTCAGAGAAAAACACTGTCAAGAGCAGCCTGGCCTCACCGCCGTCAGCAGCTTCCATCTGAATCCATGTATTCTTTGCTCTCCCTTTTTTCCAAGTCCCTGCTTTCTTTCTCCTACATTTTATTCTCTTTGGTTGCTCCAGTTCAGACACCTCGCTCAATAGGGCTGCATTAACCCCCCCTGTAGGAGGTATCAGCCAATCTCAGTAGGAGATATGAAGGTAATTTTAAAAGAAAGATGGCCACAGTTGTTAATGTGCTTAGTGGGGTCCTGATGTGGTCTAAAGCATCTGTTTAATTTGTTTATCTGTTGCTCATGCTAACCTGGAAGCGGGTGTAATGATCGTCTGCATTTTTCTTGGGGAAGGGAGACATTTCTGTCCATATATTGGCACTGTACTCCTGGGTTCCTTGAGGTAACCCCCACCATGGGGGCAGAAGTACCTCTCCTCTTTATTTTTACATTTTAGGATTTTAGATTTATTTCTTATGTGCATGTGTGTGTGCACCTGTGCATAGGGTGAGGGGCCAACATTGGGTGTCTTCTACTGTTCTACACCATATGAAACAGGGTCTACTCAACCTGATAGTCACTGACCACCTAGACTGATTGGACGCTGAGCTCAGGGATCTGCACTCCAGAAATGAGATTATAGGCAAGTACAACCATGCTCAGCTTTTTGAGTGGCTATAGAGGATCTGAACTCAGATCTCATGCTTATTCGACAAGTATTTTACCCACCTTATCTTCCCAGGTCTGAGGGGACATTTTCAGTAGGGCTGAAGATAGGCTCCTCTGCGTCATGTGAAGATGGAGACTTGTCTTCACTCCTGCACAATGTGAGCATAGCACAAGGTTCCACAGCTGCATCCTTAGGTACACCTCTGCCTGCAATAGGTTTTGTTCCTTTGTCTCCAGAGAGCTAGGCTTATCCTGAGGACAGGTGCTTCATAGGAAACTGAGAAAGGATGATGACATTAGTGGGAACTGAAAGCAGCAGAGAAAAGTTAATATTGTGTCAGTTACTGACTGCACTACCTCACGGTCTTCGATTCCAGTTGAAACTTCTGAGAAATGTAAGTTGATGAGTTTGCAGATCTTCTTGCCTGCCCCTTTAGCTTTATTCCCTCAGCTTGTGTCAGGTTAGCACTATACCCTACAGAAGGTCAGGGCGATGCCCTTGGGAAACCCATGGCACATATCTGATGCACAGAAATGTTAGTGACATTTGTAGAACTGACAACGGACCTCTAGGATGGAGACATCCAGGCTCCCATAAGCCCTGCTGTAAAAGATTTCTTTATGTTCTGTTTTCAATGTGCAGAGACAGGAACGTGCTGTTGAATGGCAATGCTGTTATGAATAGCTAGAGATGAAGCAACTAAGACAGTTCTCACACTTTATGCTTGATGCTTCGCCTCCACCAAAAGAAATAACGCAGCTCCTAAGAGTTCACTGTCTGTAATGTACACTCATAAAGACCTGGAGCATGTGTCCTTCCTGTGTGCGTCAGGATCTCTGTCACCCACAGCCCATCACCATCCCATTTGTTGATATTGTGGGGCTTTCGAGAGGCAATGTGAGACTTCCCACCCATGGGAGGAAACTCAGAGTCGTGCCGTGAAAAAGGAGACGGCGCCACAGATGTGTTACATAATCAAATTTTACTATTTCTGTTAAATTTTTATCCCCCGCACTGTTCTTTGATGTGGCCACATTCATAACATAGCTACTGGGCTGAATATCAGGCTGAAAGAAGACATGTGAGTGGAGAGGCAACGGGCTTGGGAAAAGAGCTTGGAACTGCATTAAATTACAAGATAATGGGGAAATAAAGCAAAAGATTAAAGGGTAGTAACTCTGGTGTGGTTAAGTCTGGATTGCAGAGCAAGGTCTTGTAACTTATCCACTAACTGCTGGCTTCCTTTAAAACCTCCTGCTTAATTGTACTGTGATGTCCTCTAATGCTTCCTGTCTGAGACACTGGTGCTGTGGCCAGACCCTGGCTGGCTGGAGGCACTTTATTCCAGCTGCCCCACTACCAAGGGAACAGGCCCACCACTCAGGAAGCCCTCTTTGGAGCTCACTTACCCCCGAGTTGATAGCCACATGCCATGCAAAAGAGAAGAAGGTCCCTTTGCATCCCCAAGGGGCTGCTGCCGACCCCAGCTCTGCAGCCACCTGCTGGGATTCCTCCAAGAACCCTGGTGTCCACTCAGACGGTAGCCCTTCATCTCCTAGTATCTTAGACTTGACACTCAGGCCCCTTCCTTATCCCTCGTTTCTGTGTCTGACCTGGTCTTGACAGTTGCAGTCTGGAGCTGACATCGGACACTTTGCACCCAGGGTGGGTATGTGGCAGAGGGTCTCCCAGAATCCTTTAGTTTTCTAACAACTACAGTGGGCAGCTAGGATGGACAGAGAAAAACACTTCTGCCTTCTATATCTGGTGTTCATGTGTGCGCACACTCTCTACCGCTGCCCCAAAGCTGGGATTGCAAGCACATGCCACCATGCCCTGCTTTGAACACAGGTGTGTTCACTTGTATTTGACTGAAAGAGCTATCTTCCAACCCATTGTCTGTTAGTATCTCATAGTCTACCTGTTGATTCCCTCAGTGCATCTGGATAGTGTATCCAGATGTTAGGAATTTGTTCGTGGGCCCTCATGTGGGAAAACCAAAGTTTCTGCTTCTTAGCATCTCCACATCCTGAGGAGTTACCATGCTCTAACCTATTGTAACTGTTCATTCAATTCAGGAGCTGGAGACTGGATAAATGACTCCTGTGTGTCCGTCATACCCCAGTGCTCCAGGGTTTCACCAGGTACTAAATCCCATTTCTGTTTTGTTGACAGACCAGCAGTACTCATGGTCTCCAACGCAGCACTTCAATGAAGAGAGGTACTCACCCGCACCCAGGAACATGAAAGGGTTAACTGGAAGCCGGAACCAGCCTCAGCTATGTGCGGGTCACACCTGTGGCCTGTCACCCCCTGACGACTGTGAGCACCCCCATGATCACATGCATCATGGACCAGATGTGCGGCAACCTTATCTCCTCAGCCCAGCTGAGAGCTGCCCAATGGACCACCACCGCTGCTCGCCCAGGAGCTCTGTCCACTCAGAGTGTATGATGATGCCCGTAATGTTGGGTGACCATGTGTCCAGTAGCACCTTCCCCAGAATGCACTACAGTTCACACTATGACACAAGGGATGATTGTGCCATGTCCCACACAAGTACAAAGGTAAATCGCATCCCTGCCAACCTCTTAGACCAGTTTGAGAAACAGCTACCCCTTCACCGGGATGGTTTCCACACACTGCAGTACCAGAGGGCCTCGGCTGCCACAGAACAGCGAAATGAGAGTCCGGGCAGAATCCGGCATCTGGTCCACTCTGTCCAGAAACTTTTTACCAAGTCTCATTCTTTGGAGGGATCATCCAAGAGCAACATCAATGGGACCAAGAGTGACAGTCGGGTGGATGACCACCACCAGAGTCACCTTTCCAAACACAGCAAACGGAGTAAAAGCAAGGAGCGGAAGCCAGAGAGCAAGCACAAGTCTGGCATGAGCAGCTGGTGGAGCTCTGATGACAACCTGGACAGTGACAGCACGTACCGGACACCCAGTGTGGCCCACCGCCACCACATGGACCACATCCCCCACTGCTACCCTGAGGCACTGCAGAGCCCATTTGGGGATCTCTCACTAAAGACTTCCAAAAGCAACAGCGATGTTAAGTGCTCAGCCTGCGAAGGCTTGGCCCTCACGCCGGACACCAGGTACATGAAGCGTAGCTCCTGGTCCACGCTCACGGTGAGCCAGGCAAAGGAAGCCTACCGCAAGAGCTCCCTGAACTTGGACAAGCCCCTGGTCCACCCAGAGATCAAGCCTTCCCTGCGGCCATGTCACTACCTCCAGGTAAGGCTCAGGTGACTGTGTCCTTGTATCTGTTGCTGTCGTTTGAAATTGATGGAAGGACAGCGTAAATGCATAACATACCAAGTGAAGTTTGCAGGCACATATGCCTTTTAGGATTCCAGTGCAGGCCAAGATGCTTGCTCCATCTACCTGGGTTGTAGCTAGGACTCTCCAAGGCCACCATCTTGAGAATTCAATTGCTGAGATATAATATTGTTATGACTTCACTTGTGGAGTACAGTCGTTTGGTGTACAGGCTTCTAGCATGATGATCCTCAGTGTCAATCACTTGTATGGGAACTTCACAGCCTTTTTTTTTTTTTTTTCTATTTGTTTGGCATTAGAAATTATTGTAGCCAGCAATTTACCTATGAAAATTTTTGGTTGCTTTTAGAATGAAAATCTCACATTGTGATGCAAGCTGGCCTTGAACTCACAGCAGTCCTCCTGCCTCAGCCTGGATGGAATTATAAGTGTGTTCCACCATGGCTGGCTAAACCTACCATAATTTTTAAGTTTTTATTTTTAGCATAATATTATACATTATACATAGT
This sequence comes from Rhynchomys soricoides, assembly GCA_019843965.1. NCBI lineage: Eukaryota > Metazoa > Chordata > Mammalia > Rodentia > Muridae > Rhynchomys > Rhynchomys soricoides. The sequence continues at coordinate 3,892,869 of JADRCH010000044.1, read as the reverse complement.
AATGGGCTTTATTTTTATAGGTATACATAATGTTTAGTCATGTTCACTCCCATATTCCTGTTGATTCTCCTGCAATTCCTAAGTATATAATCCAAGACTAACTGTGGCCATCCTGCTATGTAATAGATCGCTCAGATGAACTCTTCCTGTATAACGGAAGTCAGACATCCTTCTAACACACCCCACACACACATGTACACACTCCTCCAGTCCCTGCTCTGCTTCTGTGAACCCCAGCTCTTGAGCTTCCATGTGAGGGAGACTGTTTAGAGTTTGTCTTTCTGAGTCTAGTTTGTTTCACTGAGAGGAATGTGCTCCAGGTTTGTCCCTATTGTAAGTGACAGGAATTCCTCCCAGCCCCCATCTGTCAGCTTGAACATTTTGCCACACTGTGTGTACAGCATCCCATGCTGTGTGTACAGCATCCCGCACTGTGTGTACAGCATCCCATGCTATAGCATCCCATGCTGTGTGTACAGCATCCCATGCTACAGCATCCCATGCTGTATGTACAGCATCCCACACTGTGTGTATAGCATCCTATGCTACAGCATCCCATGCTGTGTGTACAGCATCCCACACTGTGTGTACAGCATCCCATGCTACAGCATCCCACACTGTGTGTACAGCATCCCATGCTATAGCATCCCACACTGTGTGTACAGCATCCCATGCTATAGCATCCCATGCTGAGTGTACAATATCTCATGCTGTGTGTACATTCCTTCCCCTAGCCAGTCACTCACTAATGCACATCAGGTCCACTCCCTCTGTTGGCTTCTGTGAATAAAGCCACAATACGACTGATAGGAAATGGGTGTGGGTTCCTTTGGGCTGTCCTTTGAAACACCACTCCAATGTGCCCACCCATCCCTCAGGTAATGTAACACAACACCCTTAGGCACCTAGATGTGTCTGTGACCTGCCATTCACATGAGATCACTTCTTGCATGTGACAACAGCATCCCTTGTGGCACAAGGTGACCACAAGGAGTTTTGCCAGGGTGTAGATAAGATGGATTCACCAAGGCAAAATCATTGAAGACATTGCTAACAGGATCCAGAGCACTCTGCTGCTATGCATTTTATATAATTCCCCTCTCTGATTCCTGATGACTCTCTCACCAAGAATGACAGGAGAGGCTCAGCCTCAGAAAACACTGCCAGTCCTGAGGAAGCCTGCAGCCACTGCCAGCCAGTGGCACCTTTAGCACAACCTAAACATTTCAGGTTTCCTTAAGAGTGTATAGTATGTACCCAATTCACAAATCACAAATCTGCATCCTGTAAGAACCAGAGCCTGGCCTGACCACGCACTGGCTGAGAGATGCCCTCTTAGATACTGAGTAATGGCGCTAAACACTGGCTGAGTCACCAAGTGGCCAATTAACGAAACAGATGAACAACTGTGATCTCTCTGGGAGTCAGGTGGCAGAGGCTTCCAGCAGCGCCAGTTCTTCCTGGTATATCGTCCAAGGCTCACTGGCTCTGTTTTGAAAGGAGATGCTAACCAAATTGCTTGTATAGACAGATTTATTCAAAGAGACAAATTGGTAGTTAGATAAAGTATTATTTTTACAGCAGTAAAAAAGGTTTAAATTTTGCTTGTAGTTGGCAAACCTTAATGATACCCGAATGTAAAATGTTCTCTCTGTTTATCTAAAAGAACACCGTGAGTAAAATTGGGGCTCACTCTGGTTCTATCACAGTTATAGTAGCAAAAAGCTTCTCTGTCTTTTTTTTTCCCCTTTGTGCCTGAGAAGCCTCTGGTGCAGGGTTCTCTGAACACAGGGCAGGGCGGTAGTGGGCATTTCACCCCATGTCCGCTTCACTCCAGTCCTGAGCTCTCTGCTCTGCACTTCTCTCATCTGCCTCAGCAACAGCTCACAGCCCAGAGGCTACCATCCCTGCGTTGTGCATGCTCAGTACCAGCCCAGAGTCTACCGTCCCCACTTTGCACATGCCCAGCACCAGCCCACATCCCAGAGTCTACTGATCCTGCTTTGCACATGCTCAGTATCAGTCCAGAGGCTATGGACCCCATTTTGCACATTCCCTTTTCTGCCCTCCAGTCTCCCTGTTCTCAGTGCTTCTGTTTATGGAAAATAGCAATCGTCTCCAAAGGCAGAATGCAATATCACCTTTTACTTGGCACCCACTTTAAAAGTACATGACTTTCTGGTGGTTTTCCTCTGCCTACACCTTGCCCCTTCCCTACCAGGTTAGTAATGGTTCCATAATCTGTCTCTGAAAAGTTCATGGGACAGGGCTACAAAGATGTGTTCAGTGGGCAAAGTATTCACCACAGAAATGTGAGAGCCAGAGTTCAGATCCCCAGCGCCCAAGTAATTACTGGGTGAGCACTGTTGACTGGCTGTAATCCCAGAGGATTACAGGGGAATCCCAGGGGAGACCAGGGACCCCCAAAATCATTAGTCTAGCCAGACTAGTCAAAAGAGCAAGTTCTGGGTTCAGCGAGTGAGCGTTCCTTGATAATGTGGAGAACACTTGAGGAAGGCGCCTGACGTCAAACATGGCCTCCTCGTGCATGTGCATACATATGCAGGGAAACACACATGAAAGTGCTCACATTTGTGTGTGCACACATTGAAATTAAAAGATGCAAACTGAAAGACAGAGGCTTCTGCTTAAGTAAAGCATACATGATGTATGGCCAGACATGAAAAGGCAGGAATCCTGCTGTGCTGCCAGGCACCAAGTCAGTCTTCAGTCTTACCAAGGACTCAGAGCTTCTCTCCAGTGGGAGCCACATGAGGGAGCCTGCCCTGTGTCAGATCCATTAACTGTATCTCATAACCTACACGCAGGCCTCTGCCTCTCTTGTCTCTTCCTCACACCCTCACATTTCTTTTTAAATTCCTTGGCTTTGCAACTTTGTCCTGCCAGGCCCTGTAGTCTGGATGTCATTCCAGATGCTTCTCTGGCCTGGAGCTTTTGCAGGCCTGGGGCTTATTGCCAACCTTTGGACTTCCCTCCCCCAACATATTGATCCCGGAGGATAGTATCCATCTTTCTCAACCAGCCTCTCCTAGCCTCAATGGTAAAAGCCAGGTCGACCCCACCCCCTCCTCTCTGGAGATTCCTCCTTCTTTGCCTAGAGCTAGATGCCAATAGGGAGAGTTAGCCAAACAGTCAGGGGCAGGCCCTGCTGTTATCTTAACCAAGATGGATCTTGCAAACATCAACACTTCTCTTCTCAGCAGCAGGCAAAGACCCAATAGTCTGGCACAGTGCTGTGAAGATTCAGTGGAACCATGAGCTTCGATAGAATGCAGCACTGACATAAAGTTCATCCGGTGCTTCATAAAACTCTAGCAGAGGAAGAGAGGAGGACAGCCATAGAACCCACCCACAAGCCCCAACAGCCTTTGGTCTTCTGTCAACCTCCATCAGTCCTTCCGTGGCTAATGGTGGCCTGGGCTGGGCTTTGCTAAGCATGGCAGCTGCAGGGGACACAGACCTAGCTCCCCTCCCACTGTTCACATGGACAGCATGCTCCAAACATTAAACCTGTAGGGTGGGAGGTTTGGGGACCCTGGAAGGAAGTTATGGCTTTCACAAGGACCCCCCCCAAAAAAATAGCTTATCCCCAAAGATCTTTCCCCTACATGCCGTTCTCCATCCTGTTTCACCTCTGAATGGAATCCTTCCTCCTCTCTTCCCCGCCGTCCTCTAGCTGTCTCACTGCCCATTGTGGGAAGATTTATGAAATACACACACCTCCTCGAGCAGTGTTTGTCCCCAGACCCAGCTGAATTGATGTCCGGGTGCATTCAAAGATGTCCTCCCAGGGTTGTCCCCTCATGCTGATGCTGCTAAACGTTCCAGTGGAAAGGTCCTGGCTGTGGGACTCACAAGCCCAGACTTCATTTCACAACTAGCATTGGGAATTAATCAAAAACTAAAGGCATATACCTGCAGTGCTTTGTAAGGACATGGTCTAAAAGAACACGAAGTTGGTGCCCAGGGGCAGCCCTTTTTTTCCTACCCCAACCTAGAGATTTGCAGTTGAGCAAAAAGACAACTTTCCACATCCACCTTTGGATTGCACTGAATCTGTAGTTAACACTCCAGGAAGATTCGTGTTTGTAAGTAGGTCAAAACCCAGTAAATAGAACTGAAGGGGAATTCTGGCCCATGTTCTTCTCTGAAAAGGCTTTTGTTCTTTTATTTTCTGCCTCAGCAGACAAACTTTCTTAGGGCCAAACTTGGAATAATGTGGCAGGAGTGTGGACCAGTGATTCACTGTATCCTGCTCAGGGGCCAAGCAGTTCTCTGTGTGCTGAAGAGAAGACACTGGCCTTGGAGGGTACCTGGTACCCTCCAAGGCCAGTTCTGCCCCATGGAAAATATTCTCTTCCCTCAACCTCTGTGAACACTGCCATGCCCTCATCACCTGCCTCTTTGGTACAATATCCTCTCTGCACTGTGGGTTGGCTGTCTCGCCACATACAGTGGGGGACCACAGTGACCCTAGATTCTTTGACCCCTACCAAGTAAAGACAAGCCCTCAGAGTTAGCTTCCCTGCCTGTGTAGAAAGGAGCACATGTGGGGTTTTTTTTGTTTTGTTTTGTTTTTTTTGTTTACAAACAAGACTCCTAAGTTTTGAAAGGTTGAGAGAGATTGGACAGAAAGGGATGAGGAACTATTCCTTCTGAGTAATACATAGTGTGCTGTTTCCAATTCAGGGCTCTTTCCTCTGAGGTCTTCCCAGCCTGTTGCCCTCCTGAGCTGTTTCTTCCCCATCTATACACAGGCAAAGGCATAAGACCCTCTTGACTGAACACACGGCTCCTTCCCTTCAAGGTCCAGCATGAATTCACAGTTGGAAGCTTCTCTCCACTTACAAAAATATCTCTTTTTCCCATCACATTTGCCCAACTCAGCAGCATTCATATTTCCATCTTCATCCAAGTTCGCATGTACTACATACAGCCAGCAGTCTAGAATATCGAGAAACACCCAGCCCTAGCCATTGGCTTCCACGAATCCCAGAAGTGAACAGTGTGACTGTAAGCCAGCTTGGAGCATCCCATCAGAAGCCCCCATCAGTCATGGTGCCTTGCCCATTGCCTTTACAGAACCTCTACTGAACAGCTTTCTTTCTCTCTTCTTATTTTATTCTTTGGAACTGGCAGATGGTGGCTTTATGTTTGTGGGGACGACTATGACATTTCAACACGTATAAATAGACAGGGGTCAAGCCAAGGTGACAAACAGCTCCATGTCTGTGTTACCTCCTTGAAGGCTGTTCGTAGCCTTCAGGTTCCTCTCGTCTGGCTCTTTGTATGGATTCAAGGTTGATACTCGCCATGGGCACACGAACGCTGGTCTTCCTCCCCTCCTGGGAGTTTGGGGAGTACTGGGGTTTGGTACCTGTTGCCCATCCTCCCTCTTCCACCTCCATGTCACCCTTCCTAGGCTTCACTAACCACTGTTGGACTTTCTACATCTTAGACACGATTTTTTTTTTTTACCTTCACCAAATGAGTAAGATACACGGCGTGTCTTTGTCTTATTTTATTTACTGTGTATCCTCCATTGCCATTCAGATGGTTGCAGATGATGAGATCTCCCCTTTTATGGCTCAACTGTGTCCCACTATTGTACATTTATGTGCATGTATAAGTGTACATTACATATATTAATGCATCATATTTGCTTTATCCCTAAGTTAATGGTCACCTCTATTGATTGCACAGTGTTGGAACTAGGCTGCAGCAGACATGGTTTTATAGGTCTCTCCTTAACAGATGATTTTGTTCTCTTTGGATGTATACCAGTAATATGATCACTTTACAAGTACATCTAGTTTTAGATATTTTTCTTTTGGAAGGAGAGAGTTTCCAATACTACTTTGATAATGGTTTACATCCCATCGCCAGTGAGTGAGCAAAGGCCGTTGCTCTTCTGTTCTCTAGGCAGAATTTGAGGGGTTTTGCCTTTGTTAAAAGTCAGAGAGGGTAAGGTTGCATCTCAAGTTTGTTTTGACTTACATTTCCCTGGTGAGTAGCTGTTGATCTTTTTTTGTTGACTTGGTGACTATCTATCCTCTATAGGAACTGTTCTGTTAATTTCTCCATCTTGTAATAAGATTCATGAGGGGTGCTATTGAATTGTCTGAGTTATTTATGTATTTTGGAATTTATCACTGTGCATGGTGATGCATAGCTGTAATCCAAGATCTTGTGAGCTGGAAACAGAAAGATTAGAAGTTCAAGGCCAGCCTTAGCTACGTAGTGACTTCCAGGTTCTGTCTCAGGATGGAAGGAAGGAAGGAAGGAAAGAAAGAATGAAGGAAAGAAGGAAGGAAGAAAATTATTCTCCTGTTGGAAGACAGGGAGCTGCTAGATTGGCTTCTCTGATGGGGGCTGGGTCATAGTCCAACAATGACCATCTATTGAGGTGACAACTCAACAAGCTGGGAACCTAGGAGTTGATGGGTTCATAAAGTGGGATACCTCAGCTATTCCAGTCTGGCAATGAGAATCTTCAGGATTGCTAAAAAATTGCTTGGAAGGCTGAGAGAGATGAAGTCTGATGTCAACTGGGGACACCCGTGGCAGTGACAGCAACAGATGGCAAAGCAGAGGCACTCAATGCCAAGAAGCAAAGGTGGTCAGGCCAGCAGTGCTGCTTTGCTCTTACACTCTGCACTTGGGTCACCATGAGAAGGCACAGGCCACTCAGAGGAACTGTCTTCTCTGCCCAGGTAATCCTGAAAATGCCCTCACAGACCTGCCCAAAGGTGTGTCTCCTAGTTGATTCCAGATTTCATCAAGTTGAACGTCAATATTAGCCATCACAGATGGGTAGCATATAGACACCATGTGGGTGGCTTTTTCACTCCATTGATTGCTTCCTTTGCTGTTTGGAAACTTCTTGGTTTCATATAATCTCATTTGCTGTTATTGCTCTTATTTCTCCAGTGTTCCATGAGCCATATAAAAACCATCTCTCATGCTGACATCTGTAGTATTCCTGTGTTGTCTTCTAGGTTCAGAGTTTCAGATATTGCATTTAGGTCTTTGATCCATTTTGAGTTTATTTTATACAGGGTGAGAGACAAGGGTCTAACTTCATTCTTCTGCACAGGGGCTATCCAGTTTTCTATGTGCCACTGATTGTTGGCTCTGCCATTTCTCTGATATGTGTTATTTGCACCTTTGTCAAAAATCAGGAGGCTACTAGTCTAGATTTCTCATTTTCCTATTCTGTTCCATTGGTATGTGTGTCAGTTTATGAGATTACCATGCTGTTTTGTTCACTGTCATCCTGGGGTGTGTGTGTGTGTGTGTTTATCAATGCTCATTTTGCACAAGACTGCTTTTACTATCCAGTAACATTTGTAATTTAGAATTCTTTTTTTTTCTATTTGAATGAAGAATACATGGATATTCTGTAGGTGGTTGCATTAAATATCCTGATTGCTTTGTGTGTTGTTTATTTTGAGGTCATATATATGCTTTAAAAATATTAATTGCTCTAACCCATTAACATAACAGGTCTTTCCATTTGTGTATATGCATATATGTCAGCAAGGAGGGGAGAGAAAGGGGGTTCTTTAGATTCCTTCGTTGGCTCTTTTCAATTTCATTATAGAAGATACTCATTTCCTTCATTAAATTTATTCCGAGATGTATTGTTTCCTTGTAGGTGCCGTGAATGCACACACTTTCTTGGCTTCATTATTAGCAAGTTTATATTGGTTCCTAGCAGTGTTTCTGTTTTTTTTTTTTTTTTTTTTTGCACATTGGCTTCGTTTCCTGCAACTTTCCTGAATTGCTTATCCGTTCTAACATCTGTCTGTCTAATGTCAGTCAGGCTTTTGGTGGAGCCTTGAGGTCTTTTTTCAACATGGAGAAAGGGATAACTTTACTCTCTCTAGCTGGGCACCTGTCATTTCTTCCTCTGATGTAATTGTTCTAAGATCCAGTACTGTGCACTATGCTGAATATGAACTATAGCCATACATACATACACTTCTTTTATTGTAGACCTTAAAGAAACATCGCCAACATTTCCTCTGCCCTGCTCCATAGGATGTCAGCTATGGCTCTGTCACATATAGTCTTTAGTATGTTCAGGTGTGTTCTTTCTATACTTAACTGGTTGACATTTCTCATGAAGAGATGTAGATGCTGTGTCTTTTGAGATAGTCAGTCACATGGTTCCCCCCTGCCTTCTGTTCTTGTAGTGAATTATTGGTTTGCATATGGTAAGCTACCCTTGTATTCTTGAGAATAAATGCCTCTTGATTGTGCTACACGAGCTCTTGAGATGCCCTTGGATCTGGTTTGGTAGTCTGTTGAGAATGTTTCTATGTGTTTTCATTGGGGATGTAAACCTTTGTTGGTTGGTTGTGCCCTGTCTCATTGGCTTCACAGAATGGGTGAAGTTTCCTCTCTTTTGTGATTACTTTGAGAAGAACCTAAGCTTGTTCTTTACAAGTCTGGTAAAATTTAGCACTGAATTTGTCTTGTCCTAAATTGATTTTTTTTTTATTTTGTTTGTTTGTTTTCTTTTGTTTTTCTTTGTTTGAAGATGTTTTACTGCTGGCTTGGTCTTTTTTCTTGTTTTTGGTTATTAAAGTTTCCTTTGTCCTTATAGCTCAGTGTTGGTAGATCATATTTATTAAGAAATGTATCCATGTTCTCATAAGCTTCTTAATTTGTCACCAACACAGCTCGTAAGATGTAATAATGTGCCTTTGTGTCTCTGGCTTACCAGTTGTAATGTATCCGTCATCATCTTAGATTTCATTTTCATCCCCTCTCTTATTTTATTTTTAATAAGCATCACTAAAAATAATATTGAGCTATAAGGATAGCTTCTTCATCACAGACCCCAGGATTGGTGCACCACAGAGAGTCACACAGGTACCACCAGGGCTAGGCAGGAACAGAGGGAGAAAATGTCCTTATAAACCTTATGGTCTCCATGCCAAGAGTGGCAAAGCAGGATCAAGAGAGGACAGGACAGTTCAGTTTGAACACGAAGTGCTCTTCCTAGGTATCTGCAGAAGAAGGGCGGTGGCCTCGGGGTGGGGCCCACAGGAGAGATTGGGATGAAAGCTCTGGTTCTGTGGACTCACTGTGAAAGGTGAGGTTGAAAGTTCCTTACTGCCTGCACCACCTGACAAGCCCTGAGAAAGACTGGGTTTCTGTGGCTATCAAGACCACAATGTCAAAGCATCTGGAATACAGAAAACAAAAAGGTCTGACTAACCTAATAGAGGTATCCATAAAGAGGAAGTCAGGCAACAGGCAAAGGAAGCAGTGAAGCTCCAAAGCAGTGGGTTACCTCGGGCGAAGTGTCCCCACACAGCCTAGGAAGAAAAGGCTGGGATGTGATTACCGTCATTTAACCTCAACCGAGAGATACATGGCTCATATCAAAGATTCTTCCTGAACATTCTCCATGGAGCCCTAGGAAACATGCCCCCAGCACAGCCTAATAAGTAAACGGATGTGAGAACTGCCTCCAACTTGTTATTGAGTCCGAAATGTGGAACCCATATCAACAGGCTCTCTGCCTGTTCTCCAGAGAGCCACCTGGGTATCTGACACAGGCACGCAAGGCCCACTATTCTCAAAAGGACAGATGTGAGACCTCAGCTGTATTTCCTGTAACCTCTGACCTCTTGTCACAAGAGAAAGTTTAGCTATGCTTTTCCCACCAGGTTTTTATCCCTTGTCTTCCTGACCGAAGCTGCGCTGAGTTCCCCAACACTAAGCAAGAGCTGACTGACATTGAGCATTCAAACCCTCTCAGCATTGCAGCTGTGGAGTGGCAAGTTACTCTCTCAAGAATACTTTCAACCCACACGGACTCTAGTGGGCCTTGTTTCATGTGTGACAAAGCCCAGAGAATGACTCAAAAAAAAGCATTAAAAGAGAGATAGAGACAAACAGGATAAGAAAATAGAGACAGAGGCAGACAGACAGACACACAGAGAGAAAGAGAAACAGAGAGACAGAGAGATGGAGAGACAGAGAGCTCCAAGGGAAAAGAACAACCATTTAGCCAAGAGTTAATGACTCAAAATGACTTTGGAGCAGGAAACTGATATCCAGATCCCGGAAGGATAAATTCTGCACATGCTTAGGCTCCAGTGTATCTATGGAGATGAGAGTTGGGTACTCACAGCGTCGTGTACAAAGAAACACAGGCATGGGTGTGTTTCTGAGGCTGGCCTTCATTGCTAATCTTTTTGAACGTGGTTTCTTACTGTCAGTAGGTACCAGAGGCCTCCCTTCCTAGGCCTGGATGTACTACGTCCTGCCATCTATATCCAAAAACCTCTTCTAGCTCTCACCTCTCACATAGCAAAGACTCTGCATCAGCCCAAGCTTGCCATTACAAACCAGATCACCACTGCCCAGGTTGGCTAGGAGGACCTTGACCTTGGAAGTCTTTTCACAACCAGAAGCTCTGCACAGAGCACTTGCTGCGTGTTCCCAAGTTCCTTTGCACAGAGCTCTTGCTTCGTGCACCCTGGGATCCTTTGCATGGAGCTCTTGCTGCATATTCCCCAGGTTCCTTGTCCTCAAGGTGCATCCAGGCATCCTGTTCTAGCTTCCTTTATATTGCTGTGATAAAAACAATCTGACCAAAAGTGATGTAGGGAAGGAAGGGCTTGTTTCAGCTTATGTTTCCAGGTCATAGTTCATCACATAGAGAACTCAAGACAGGAATCTAAAGGCAGGGCTACTTGCTATTCTATACATTATTATCTCCACCAAGGGACTCCCTCACAGTCAAGGAAGTGCAGGAGAAACCATAGAGGAATGCTGCTTGCCGGCTTGTTTGCATGAGTATTCTCTGGCTCATGCTTAGCTAACCTTCTTATACAGCCTAGAACTACCTGCCTAGGGAATAGTGCCACCCACAGTGGGCTAGGCCTTTCTACATTAAGTAATGATTCCTCATAAGCATGCCAACAGAACAGCCTGATAAAAACAATTACTCAATTGAGACTGCCCTTACAGCTGATTCTAGATTGTGTCAAGTAGACAGCTAGGTATATACCCTTTACTCTCCTTCTCTGTCAGGGGTTCTCAACCTGTGGCTCATGACCCCTATTGGGGTCAAAGGACCTTTTCACAGGGGTCCCCTAAGACCATCAGAAAACACAGAGATTTACATTACAATTCGTAAGTATGGCAAAAATTATAGTTATGAAATAGCAATAAAAATAATTTTATGGTTGGAGTATACTCCAACATGAGGAATTGTATTAAATAGTCGCAGCATTAGAAAGGTTGAGAACCAACTGTTCTCTTTTAATTCTTCATAAACTCACCAGACTGTGTGTCCCTTTATACAAAGACTTTCAATATCTTTCCAAGTATTCTAAAATGAAGCTCATACGACCTATTTAAATATTGAGTGGTAGGGCAGATAGGTGATGTAGGGGGAAAGATAAATATGTATACACAGCCTGATCTCTAATGTAAAAAAAAAAAATAAAAGGAAAGTAACTTTTAACTGAAAGTATTTTAATAAAAAAAAAAATGTTGGGGTCTAGCAAATCTGCACAGAATGAAGAGCTCTGGTGTTTGTTTCTGAGTGAAGGGTCGCAGTAATTGGAGAGCCACAAATTAGACCAACATGAGCGTGCAGTAATGAGGACTCAGACTCCAGCAAGGCTCTGCCAGCCCTGGGGGATTTGGAAATGGTAAACAAATTCCTGGTAAATCGCCAACTGAGCAACATGCTCGCTCCTCTTGATTTACGTGGTAGTTATGTTCTAGAAGAAAAAAATCCATTGCTCATTAAATTTGCCAACTAGAACAAATAAGCCTGATTTTCATACAAAACATAGCAAGGCTCAAGGAAAATTGTCTCAGATTTGTACCGGAGGTAGGCAGTCATTTCTTGTTGGAGTTGCACACAGCTCCCTTAAAACAAGCATCTTTGGACCCGTGGGTGTGTGAAAGAACTCCCTGTGTGAATTGAATTTCCCTGGATGGGTCTTTGAAAAGACTGGTAACTCCATGGGATCTTCTGTTTAGGTCCCTTGTCATTCATCTGCCCTCTGTTCACGGTATGCAGGGACCAGCTGTCACTCTCCCCTGTGGCTCGTGTACTTGATACTTGTTTAAAACACATACACACACACACACATACACACACACACACACACACACACACACACACACACACACACACGTATTGCTGACGGAATGAGGAAAATGTTTCCTGAGAGAACACAGCTTTAGATGACATGTCCCTTTACCTAAAAAGGACATTATTATAAAACTCGAGCTCCTCTCCCCTGTGCCTTGCCTGTTGAAAGAAAGATGTTTTCGTTTGTAGTGTTAAGCCATGCTTAAAAGTACTGCACCACAGCTTACGCAGATGTCAATCTCAGGAGAATTCCCCTTTTACAGAAATCACAAATACTGTTCACCACAGCATGCTGGTGATTGGAGTATTGGATTGCCTTGGCATAGCGAAGGCAGGGGGTTGGCTCTGCAGTGGCTGGAAGCCTCTTGCTTGTTTCCCTGAGGCTGTGAAGCTGCCACATGCAAGTGCCTGGTGCACACTTGGCCATTCCTCTGCATTCTGCTGCAGGTTTTAACGTTTTTCTTTAACTGTAAGGGGAAGGTTTATTTACTGAGACTTGGTGGCTTTTCATAGCCCAGGCATATGCTCTGGAAATCGGATGCTTTACACTCCTTCTGTATTGAAATTTTTTTTTTCCTTTCTTGTCAAAGGCTGTGAAATTGGCTTTTTAAATAAGAAACAGAAATATACAAGCTGGTCTCATTTGTTAGTTAATTTGTAGGCTGCTGGAAAAAAAAGAAACAATCTTTACCTTGTTCTTTATGGAAACATGGGTTTTTTTTTTTTTTTTGCTTTGAACAAAGAAAAAATCTCTCCATAAACCCAACAGTGTGAGCCTCTCCTTTGGTAGCACCTGGCCTCTTCCCCCTTTGTCCTCTTCCCTGTGACCATCACCTGGAATGCTCACTGAGAGATAAAGAATGCATACCTTTCTGGCCCAGCCCAGGGGCTGGCCACCTGTCCCTTTTAATGCTGTTTATTCTGCCTGTTGGCCAGATTCAGACTAAGTGAGCCCTGGAGCCTCTCTCCAGGAGCCTGTACTGGCTGCCAGTCACCAGCTTCCCCTGGAACCCCACTCACACGCTAACCTTTCAGGCTACGCACACTGTAATCCATCACCTTTGGAGAGCATTGCTTCATGGTGACATTCAGTGTTCTGGCAAAACTAGTATACAACTTAGAAAAGCTTAGAAGCTGTAAATAGATGAGAAAAATCATTGAAAACTCTCTATCCCCCTTTCTCTTTGTTGACACCTGCCATGCACCTTACCACCGTGTCCCTACACTAAAGCAAGTCTGCCCACGACCTGTGTTTCCTCCTCCCATGTGCTAGAAAGTGAGTCCCCCAATCCACATGCTCATATATTCAGAGGTAGCCCTTTGGGACAGTGAGCTGTCCTGGTTGTGGCCATGATGACAGTGTGTGCGTGACACAGTTTGTGGGCCAGAGCAGAGGAGGAAAGGCTTCCTCGCCAGAAGCTAACCAGATGCCAACCCCATGCGTTTGAACTTCTAGCCCTACAGAACTATACATTAAATCTGCTTCTTCATAGCTTGCCACATCTGTGGCATTCAGGGACGGCCAGAAAACAGGCTGTACTTCCTTCATTAGCCAATTTATTATAGCTAAGGGTACATTCTTCTGAAATTCCAGTAGCGTCCATGTGCAGCCATTCCCAAGGACAAACTACCATCCCGACTCCCTCCTTTGTCCCGGTGACTGACTCTCATGGTTTACACAGAAAATGAATGGGCTGGCACACTTTTGCATAGAAACCAGGACACTGGTCATGGTGGGAACATCCTGGTCATCTGGTAAGAGCCACAGAGATGGTGTTCCTCGGCTGAGTTTTCATTGTGTAGTTACTAGAGAGGCTTTGGGAAGAAATCACCCCGATAAGAGTTGCCAGATACCCCAAGAGTTCATTCATTCAGCACACATACTGTGACATTTCTCTAGTATTGGAGGATATCTGCTGTCAGGATATGACATCGCCCTATAAATCAAGATTTTCTGTGGGTGGACTGATACCAATATATGCTGAACACAAGCTCTCTATGTCATGGGCTTCCATGTCAGTCCGCCTAAAACCTCAGCTGTGTGTGATCAATGTGGCCTGTGCTTTAACATGGTCATTAAAATGTTACCAAGCCATCTTACCATGGCCTGTGTTGTTCCTCAGACCTGCGCATAGTGTGGCAGAGAGATGTGTTGTTAAAATGCCAAAGCAGTCAACCTACAGGCAGCACCTACCCCAGATCAGGTGCAGAGCATATTATCTGTTAAGCCCTTGTTCGGTAGCTGCATCTCACAATGTCGAGCCTTGCCACGGAGTTGGTGGGCTTCATTCAGGGGAGAGGCACCTGAATCCATGCCCTCCCTTTTGGGCCTTGTGGGTTATGTTATACCTTGGCACACAAACACTCAAACACTGACCAGCCTGGGGTACAGAATGAGTGAAGAATGCAGAGGAGCTCCTGACTACAAAGTGGAAAACATCAGATCTACAGGCACAGCACAAGCCATGCTATTCAGGAAGGAACATGGGTGCCTTCTGCCAAAAAGCCCGCCCTCCCATTAGCCATATGGGTCTCTGTCAGAAGGGCTAGAGCACTTGGCTCCTTACAGTGTTTAGGCTGGAAGGAAAGCAGAATCCCTCTTGGGCCAATTTCAGAATATTGCTGAAAATGGAATTGTTTTACAACGAAAATGCCACTGTGAAAACTTTTTGAGTGTATAGTTTTACCATTCCCAGAAGCATCTGAGACCCTCTTCTCCAGCCAGGGTCGCCCTTTACTAGCCTTTGGAGTTGTTGGCAGAATTGCACGGCCTGGGCCAGTGCCTTGCTCAGGAACTGTACTGAGTCGGGGAAGGGGGGGTGGGTGCTGGGCTGCTGTTCTGAGAAACATCATGTTCACTCCTGTGAGATGTAGCGTATTGGAGGAGCCAGGATGCTGGCCAGCTTCATCATCTGGTGATTGAGGCTACCCTCAGGCTGGGGACACCACAGGAAGATTTTGAGTTGGCATTCTTTGTGTTTTCTTTAGAATGCACGGTGTGCAGGGATAGGAAGCTCTGTGTGCTTAAGACAATGGGGTGTCGTTTTTCATCTGCCAATGCATGTGTTTTGTGTGTGTGATAGGATCTGCTTTGGGGATTAATTCTTGTCTCCTTTATTAGCATTTGTACTGAAGGCATTTAGCAATAATGTCAGTATCGCAGTCATTTTCTGTTCTTTTCAGTTTTCTTTACTTCTAATCACCTTTGATTCCAAACGGAAACCTCAACGTTAGAAATTTTCCTACACACCTTCCCAAGTTTTCCCATAATATTTGTCCTTTACGATGGGAAAAAATCAATGGCTTCATACTGAGGCCCTTTCTGGATGTGGAAGGCTGTGGGAAAGCAAGCCTTTACATGTACATGACTTAAAATGATGAACAACCAAAGGAGCCATGTCTTCAAGAAATCACAGGACACACCCCCAGAGGGCACGATTGATAGGGGCTGTCTCTGCTCTTTCCCAGGTGCCTCAGGACGATTGGGGTGCTTACCCCACTGGCGGCAAAGAGGAGGAGATACCCTGCCGTAGGATGAGGAGCGGCAGCTACATAAAAGCCATGGGAGACGAGGAGAGCGGGGAATCAGACTCCAGCCCCAAAACATCCCCAACGGTGGCCATCCGGCCAGAGCCGCTGCTGAAGTCCATCATACAGAGACCACTTGGAGACCACCAAACGTAAGAGAGACATCTTTTCTCTCCTGACCTCGCTCCTCTTCTTCCCCATGGCTGTTTACCTGTGGGCGAGCTATCTTCAATTTGCGTCTAAGCTGACAATGTTAGAACCTACACCATCTGTTTTCTCGTTCTTTCCTTCTCATTGATATCTTAGGATACTTTTATTACCAGATTTTTATAAAATATTTCCTTTACTTGGTGGGACTAGAACATGATTATGTCATGTTCCCTTCCCTTTTCTCCATACACTCCTCCTCGGTCTCTTCTGAAACTTTGCCCTCTTTTCTTGTTAATTGTTCTTTAAGTACAGCCCGATCAGTCTATACAGTATTGTTTGTATGTATATTTTAAGGGCTGATTGTTTGGTATTGGGTAACCAATTGGATGGCCAAGCAGACCTTTGGTTGTTTCATAATTATGGAAATATGCTTGGCCAATGTCTTAGTCAGGGTTTCTATTCCTGCACAAACACCATGACCAAGATGCAAGTTGGGAAGGAAAGGGTTTATTCAGCTTACACTTCCACATTGCTGTTCATCACCAAAGGAAGTCAGGACTGGACCTCAAGCAGGTCAGGAAGCAGGAGCTGATGCAGAGGCCATGGAGGGATGTAACTTACTGACTTGCTTGCTTCTCCTGGCTTGCTCAGCTTGCTCTCTTATAGAACCCAAGACTACCAGCCCAGGGATGGTACCACCCACAAGGGGCCCTCCCCCCCGTTGATCACTAATCGAGAAAATTCCTTACAGCTGGATCTCATGGAGGTATTTTTCTCAACTGAATCTCCTTTTTCTGTGATAACTTCAGCTTGTGTCAAGTTGACACCCACAACCAGCCAGTACAGGCAATTTGCAGGTTTGAATAGGATTCCTTTTTGAGGAGTTGGAGTGGTCAAGGTAGGATCTTATATAGCCTGGGTTACCCCGAACTCTTGATCCTCCATCTGCTATACATCAGAACCTGGCATATCACTCCAATATTTGCTTTAACTGGGACATGTTTCTATTCACATGACAGTGTGGGCACAGGAATGTCTGTGAGGAAATATCTGAACAGGCATTTCTGTGGACTTTCACTTCCTAAGTGCATGCCTAGACAACAGATTTTTGTGAGGGGGAAGAAAGCAGTTTGGTTCCACAACACATAAGATCAATAGACATTGTATATTCGTTCAAGGTTTGTTCATTGATAAGGTTAACTTCGGAAATATAAACAGCTAAAACCCACTTGGGAAATTAGCTATTGAACCATGTGAAATCCAGTTGCTCTCAGCGGTTTCCCTGACGGTGAGCCCAGTGTGTCAGGGAGCATGGTTGTGGAACTTCAGAAGCACCTGGTGCCTTCCTTGCTTCCCATTTTCAGATGCCTGTGCGGTGTAAGTGGACAGCAACAGGTGACAAGCCACTCTATTCTCTGTGTGGCTTGGAGCCACTCCCTGTGATGCACAGTGAAGCATCAAAGCCCTGATCAGAGGACGAACCCTCATGGATCCTCCACCTAGCCTGGGACTCACAATAGCAAGGCAATACTAGCATAATTTCTCCCAATAAACCCAATAAGTCATGAACATTGGCTTATAGAGTAAAAATTTAAAAGTTGCAGCGGAATATTATTGGGGGGGAACCATGCACCTGAGAAGGCCCATAGGAGCAATTCCCCATGCAGCCTGGGGGCGGGGGGACACTGTATGAGCAGCTCTCCATGCAGCTAGGTGAGGAGATCATGTGAGCAAACTTCCCTCTTGAAGAAAGGAGAATTAACCTCATTCCTCTGCTTACCTGCAAGTCCAACTGGGTTGTGCGCAGGACCATCTGTATAAAGGAAGGTGCTCCGGGCTACAATGAGACCAGGCATAGAAACCAATTTAGTTAACTGAAGCTTTTGGTTTCTAATAAGCCACATAAATAAATCATTTTTATTCTGGAGTATGTTTATATTCAAAGACTGTTTCAGATGAAATTGATTACTCTGAAATTGCATTCAAGATATAATTGTAAATAACTGGGTCTGACAGGCCTCTCAGTATTGTTTCCTCTTCACACCATAGAATTTCCCAGCAGGAGTGATTGACAAACCAGTTCTAGATGCAGAGTGAATCAAAGAGTGGAAACAGGCACAAGAATGTGCCCATCTCTATGAGATTCCAGTCTCCCAGGTGCACAAACCATTTGGTTACCTTTAGCGGTGCCTTAGAAAGCAAATGTGATGGTGAAATGAATTACCAGTTAGCTGGGGAAGTGTCTTATGTCGTCATCATTTCAGCCTCCTGCACCCTAGGGACCCTGTGGTGCTTAGGTACTTCCTGTGTCACTGTGCAATTCCATAAACTAGAAGGTGTCAGCAGGCTGTTAAAGATGCCTAGCCTAGGGGCTGGAAGGAGGCTGGGCCTCTGGTTGTCAGTTCTCCTTTTGAGCCATGTGTAAAAGAAAAATCTACTCTGAAAACTTCAGATATCCTTCATCTGAAGCTGTACCTCTTAGAACACTACCAGAATTGTTCTGCCAAACCCTCGTTACTGAGATACAATGTATCCATATTGTTCACAAAGGCACTTTCACTTCCCCAGATACTCCAGAACCCTGCATGATCCTAAAGTCTTTCTCAAAGAAAAGTAAAACAAACACCAAGTGCTGAAGTCCTTGCTGCAGCTGTCTTCCTACCTCAGAGCACAAGCCTCTCTGCTGCCCCATTCACAGATCAGGATGGCCGCCTGAGGCCAGATGGATGCCTGCCCATCGGTACAGCAGCCCCTGCTGTGTGGGGAGCACTAAGCAGAGTTATTACCAATTAATTTAAATGTGAATTCCAAGCTACTACTGAAATCCAATTTACCGCACTTTTTAATTAGCTTACGTATTAGCGTTGAGATACTTGAATTACCAATTCTAGTCTGTTATTATGAAAAGTAGACCTAATAATTTAATTTGAGCCTTTTGCTTTGTTTTGCTTACTTGAATTAAAAAATCGAAAGTCTGATAATGTTGAACCTGCCTGAGCCATTCAGTGGTGAAGGCAACACTTTAAATGTATAGGGAAGGAAGACTTACTGCACGAACCACACTCACATTCACAGTAAAGTGACCACTTCTGGGGCCATCAAAGTCTTCACATTGCGTCCCTGTGTTCTTGGAGACACATGAGTACTGTGAGGCTTGGTTTTGATGGTCAGCTGGACTGCACTGAGTCATGACTAGGACTAGTGAGGACTGCCACTTGGTACATCCATTTGCTGTGAATTTCATGAAGTCATTGTTTTTAATAGCTGAGTAGTATTCCATTGTGTAAATGTACCACATTTTCTGCATCCATTCCTCTGTGGAGGAACATCTGGGTTGTTTCTAACTTCTGTATATTATAAACATGACTGCTATGAACATAGTGGAGCATGTGTCCTTATTACATGTTGGAGCATCTTCTGGGTATATGCCCAGGAGTGGCATAGCTGGGTCCTCAGGTAATACTATGTGAAATTTTCTGAGACTCCGCCAAACTGATTTCCAGAGTGGTTGTACCAGCTTGCAATCCCACCAGCAATGGAGGAGTGTTCCTCTTTCTCCACATCCTCACCAGCATCTGCTGTCACCTGAGTTTTTGATCTTAGCCATTCTGATTGGTGTGAGGTGAAATCTCAGGGTTGTTTTGATTTGCATTTCCCTGATGACTATGAGTGAGGTAACTCAGTCACAAAAGAACAAACACAGTATGTACTCACTGATAAGTGGATATTAGCTCAAAAGTTCAGAATACCCAAGATTTAATTCATAGCAACCATTGGACTGAGCATGAAGTCCAGATAGAGGAATTGGAGTAGGGACTGAAGGAGCTGAGGGGGTTTGCAGCCCTATGGAGGGAGCAACAGTGTCAACTGGCCAGACCTCCTGGAGCTCCCGGAGACTGGACCACCAACCAAAGAATACACATGGTGGGACCCATGGTGCTGGCCACATATGTGGCAGCGGAGGGCTTTGTTGGCCATCAGTGGGAGAAGAGGTCCTTGGGCCTGAGGGTGTTAGATGTCCCAGTATAGGGGAATGCCAGGGAGGGAAGACAAAAGTGGGTGGGTGGGTGGGGGAGTATCCTCATTGAGGCAGGGGAGGGGGATGGGATAGGGGGTTCCAAAGGGGAGACCTGGAGAGGGGAAAACATTTGAAATGTAAATAAAGTATCAAGAAAGAAAGCAAGCAAGCAAGCAAGCAAGCAAGCTGGTTCTCCACCTCTGCAGTATTAAGGCAGCCATTGTTGGACTATACAGCCCCATGTGGAAGCCAATTCAGTAAATGCCCATATATTTTTTCTTTTAGTCCTTTTGGAGGATACTTCCTAATATAGAAACACACACACACACACACACACACACACACACACACACACACCACATTTTATAGCCTTAGAATGGATAAGAAATCTTTAAACATTTTACATGAGAAAAAGCTATTAAGATACTGGCCCATTTGAGTTAACTTGGATAAAATTAAAAACTTATTCGTGGCCAAAGCAAAGAAGCCAACAGACCAAAAGTGTTGTCACCTGGCTAAACAATAACAAAAACGTGGGAGAAAAATTTCCATGTGAGAATGCGCGTCAGTGTTCTTAACCTATAAAGAGATTGTAGGAATGAAAGGGGGAAATAATACAAAAGCAGGAATTTAAATCTTTAATCCTTCTAGAGAATATGGTATTTGGAACGGAAAGACCTAAAATTAATTCTGAAATGTTTTCTGAAGAGTATAAAAACATAAAAAAAATACAGCAGTGTCCTGTTTGACTGTGTGTCCCTGTAAGAAGTTTTGGAATCCCTGAGTGCCCATCCTGGGGAGGTTAAGGTGAGCAAGGATAATGGGCAGCCTGGTTCCTACACCTCAGGAATGGCACACTGGACCAGCACAGTGACTGGCCAGATTCTCCGATTGATTAGCACCAAAGCACCTGACACAGCAGAAGGCATTTCCATGGCCAGGCATGAATTGCACTGACCTCAGCTTTTACAGTTCCACAAATGTCCACCGAAACTTAGGAGAACAGAAAGGTGCAGCAGAGATGGCTCGGTGGATAAATCACTTAGAGCACAAGCATGAAGACCTGACTTGAGATATGTTGAAAATTAACCAACCAGGAGTTAGAGAGATGGCTCAGCAGTTCAGAGAGAGGAATTGCTCTTACAGAGCACCCATGTTGGGTTCTGGGCATCCGAATCAGGAGGTTAACAATTACGTTTAACCCTGACTCCACCAGCGATTGCACTCAAGTGCGTATGCCTACACAGACACATGGTTTAAAAATAAAAACAGAATCTTAAAACAAAAGGGATACAAAGAAATCACCAAACAAGCTTGAAGAGAAAAACTGCCGGGGATAAAAGCAGAAACCATGAGCGTGTTATAAATGGGAAGTAGTCCAACACAGCCGGGGAACTCAGAAAGGGAGTAAGATAGTGGGACTTCTGAATAAACCATTCAGAAGCTCCCAAACTAATGAGATACAACCGGTTGCAGATGTGAGATTCGAAGATGGCCACCAAAGCCAATACAAAGCCCAGCATAGTTATACACTTTACATTGTATCAAACCCAAAAGATACAGAGTAAAACAACTGCCACATTGAACTCAGAGAAGCAAGGATCACAGCAAGCGTTCTATCAGTCTGCTCAAGGCAATGAAAGAGGAAGTTTAACATGTTTAAAAATACGGCCATACTCCGTCCTAGAACCAGAAAAAAAAAATGCCGTCCATAAATTAAAATAAATGAAGGCTTTCCAAAACAAAATAAAATAAACAAACAAACAACAAAAACTGAGAATCAACTCAGGAAGAACTGCCAGGAACACCTCAGGGTTTCATCCCAGATTGAACATCAGCCTTGCAAAGGCTCCTCACTGGCTCAGACTCTGCCCTGCAAGGTGAAGTGGCGATTTCTCTGAAGGATTTAAGAAGCCCCTGCACCGTGCTCCATTCTTTTTCTTTCTGAGTTCCCACGGTGTATTGGGGACCACTTTATGGTCCCCACATTTATAACATGCTCATTCCTGCTTTTATCCCCGGGCAGTTTTTCTCTTTAAGTTTGTTCGGTGATTTCTTTCTATCCCTTTTGATTTAAGATTCTAAGATTTAATCCTCCAACAGCCTCGACTCTCTTAAGGTTTCCTGGTGTGAGTCTCCAGTGCACGTTTGCGCTCTCAAGACCTCTTTCCGGCGCTGGTAATGTGGCTCAGTTGACAGAATGCTTGCTTCTTTTCACAGAGTCCTGGGTTCCATTTCCAACATCACATAAGCTGGGGCAATGGTGGCACACACCTGTAGCCGCAGCATGCAGGAGGTGGAGGCAACAAGGTCAGAAGTTCAAGGTCATCTTCAGCTACATTAGTTTGAGACCAGCCTGGCCTACATGAGACCCTATCTCTTGTGTTAAAACAAAAAAAAAAAAAAAAAAAAGGCCTTCCTTAGATCAGCCACAGAAGCTGCCAAAATCCCTGCCACTTGAATCATGGGCTGATCTCTTATCTCTGTTTCTAACCAGCCATGTGGCAGCAGCACCGTGCGCCATTCATGACAGGTTCTTCATGAGCTTGCTGAGCTCTGGGTAGAAAGAATATAAAAGCTTTAGACCTTGTTGGCAAGCCTGAAATCAGCTGTTTCCCAAGAACATAAGGGACCCTAGCACACCCCTTTCACTCCCAAGTTCAGGATAGTCCTCTTGGAAACTCTCTGGAGGAAATCCCCCTGCCATCTGGTCTGTTGGAGCAGAGTTCTAGCCACGCTCCTACTTCCTTCCGTTGATGTGATAAAATATCCTGGCAAAGGCAGCTGAGGAGAGAAAAGGGTTTTCTTGGCTTACAGTTCCAAACACCGTTCCATCAGCTAGGGGGCATCGAGGCAGAATCTCAAGTAGCCAGTCATGCTACATCCAGAATCAAGAGCAGAGATAACAAGTGCATCCTCAAACCCTGATTTCTTTCCCTTCTGCTTAGCTACCTCTCCTCATTCTTGTGTTGCTCAGGGTCCAGCTCCTATGGTGCTGCCCGTTTTCAGAGTGGGTCTTCCCATTTCACTTAGCTACTAAAACAAGACAGTCTCCCATAGTCACGCCCACAGGCAAACATGATTTAGGCAATTCTTCAATTGAAGCACCTTTTTGAGGTGACCCTAGGTCAAGTTGGCAATTAAAGCTAACCAGCACACTTACTTTCTGCTTTTCCCATGAGTCTGCATACCAGGGAAGGCAGAGGTCATCTTCTGCATTATTGCTGTCTTATACCCATTGCTCAGCATATTACTGAATTTATAAAAGCAAAGACTTAGGGATCACATGCAGGGACCATTGCTTGTAAACCAAACAAACTGTTCCTAGAGGCTCCTGTGAGGTGACATGGCATTAAAGAGTGACCACAGCAGCCATCAGGATAGGAGAAGAGTATGTAGCCAAGGCACACTTTGTCAGCTTCATACACTCTGCACAATTAGTGAAGGGAACAGATGCCTCCCCAGACGTCACACACCTCAAACTGGCACTGTTTCAATTAGCAGGAAGCCATATGCTCCCTGGTGGAAGGTTGCTTTCTCACTGTTTCCACGGCTATCTGATAGGTTCCAGATTCATAATTTCTGTTGGATACCAGGGTGGATTTCAGTGCCAGGCCATGTGAATCTGTTGCCAGCTATGTGCCTGTGTTTGTATCTCGGAGTCCAGCTTTCCAGTGCCAGACAGCTCATGATGACCCCAGTAGTGATGTGGATTCTGGGAGGTGGCTGAGCACTTGGCATATGTCTCTCAGGTCCCTGCCATCGGGAAGCAATGACTTGGCACACTTGACAATCTGTGAAACTGAGTGTGAATCTTGGGGTGTGCCTCTGTGCTGCCTGGGTCTTGTCCCTGGTTGTAAGGGGCATCCTTCCAGCATAGGTCTAACCTTACGCTAGTTGTTCTGCAGATCGTTCACATTCCACATGACTTCAGTTGTTGTGTGTACCTTGTTTATATTCCTATTTTAATTCTTTTTCCTGACAGTTTGACATTCTTAAAGTTTAATTCCAGAACCAAGAGCCTATCTCAATAGCTCAGTCAGTGAAGTGCTTGCGATACAAGCATAAAGACCTGAGTTCAAGCCCCAGAACCCACCTGAACCAACTCGGTGTGACACCCTTCTCCAGTGTCTAACCCTATAAATGTCCTCACCCCTCAATCAAGGAAACTTCTATTTGCAATAGAGAGACCTTTAAAGAAAGCCACAACCAATCAAAATACAGCGTTGTAGAACCAAGTCCCAATGGATACATATACAAACAACCTCCCCACCAAAGGATCGGGCTTCGTTTTGAAAGAGCAGGGAGAAGGATTAGAACAGCAAAGGGTCAAGGAGTTCTTTGTGAGACTGTGTCTCCTAGTAATGCCAAATGCTACACCTATAAAGTCCCACTAACATCACTGTGTAAACATGAGCTGAACAGGACAGTAACAGTAGACATGCCAGAGTGAGCAGAGGGAAGCCCAGAAGACCTCAGCCTACACAAAGAACTACAGGCACCTTAAGCATGCTGAGAGCAGGAGAAAGAGTCTTCTCCAGGGAAGAGCACATCAATGTGTTATCCAATACCAATTGGTCAGCCCTGGAATCATATATACAAACAATATTATTCAGACTAGGCAGGTTGTATTTAGGAATATACATGTATATATACATATGTGTAACAACAACTAATGAACAGGGCAGTGGTGGCGCACGCCTTTAATCCCAGCACCTGAGAGGCAGAGGCAGGCGGATTTCTGAGTTCGAGGTCAGCCTGGTCCAGGACAGCCAGGGCTACACAGAGAAACCCTGTCTCGAAAAACCAAACCAAACCAAACCAAACCAATTAATGAAAATGGAGGCCATGGATTTGTAAGAGAGCAAGGAAGATTATGCAGGAGCTTGGAAGAAGGAAAGGGAAGGGGTAAATGATTTAACTATATTATAAACTCAAAAAAACCCAAATAAGAAGCTAGGTGTGAGGGCCACAAAGATCACTCAGAGGTCAAAGCCACTTGCTGCCAACCCAACAACCTGAATTTTATTTCTGGGAAGGAAAAAAGACCTAGATGTGCAGACACACACTTGCAGTCCAAGCACTGGAGGAGGCAGAGAAAAGTGGATACCTGTGACTTATTGGCTAACTAGCCCAGCCCAGTCAGCAAAATACAGGCTGGGAGAGATCTGATGTTTGAAAACCAAGATGGACTGCACCTAAAGAATAACATCTGAAGCTGACCTCTGACCTCCACAGTCCCAGCCATACACATGTCTGTCCATACACATGTCCATCTATACACAAATAACCCTCAACCTTTCATGTGCATGCATGCGCGCATGCACAAACGCACATGTGTGCACACACACACAACTTTTAAAAGGAAAAGCACATACAGGCTGGCCATGGGGTGCAGCCCAGTGATATGGCACTCCCTGATCACATGGGAGGCTGCGCATTTGATCCTTAGCACCAGAACATTGGCATAAGAAAGAGGGCTGGCAAGATGGCTTCACACATAAAAGTGCCTATGACCAAGCCTGACAACCCCAGTTCAGTCCTTGGAAATCTAATTATGGAAGTAGAGAATAGACTCCTGCAAGCTGTCCTCTGACATCTACGTTCATGCCATGACTTTAGCCTATATGGATGGATGGATGGATGCACATGCATGCATGCATGTGTTCATTCATTAACTAAGTTTTTAAACTATTGTGCTAATTCTTTGAGAATGTCACACATTGTATTTTGATCTATTCACCCCTCCGCATCTCCTCCCAGACCCAGTCCCTTTCTTTACACCCACCAACTTTGTGTTCTTGTTATTCTAAACCCACTAAATCTAGTTTGTGCTGTGCATGTACTGAGTGTGTGGCCATCCACCTGAATGTGGTTGACCACCAGGGACCACACCCTTTAAAAAAACAAACTCTCCAGCTCCCAGCAGCTATCAATCACCAACAGCTCCTCAGCAAAGGGGTGCACTTCATGCCCACCTCCCCACTACATGCTGGGAGTTGGTTTGACATGATAAACTTACATAGGTCCTGTGTATGCTGTACATGCAGCTGCTCTGCTGTGTCTAGAAAACAGTGTTTGGCTATAGTAATCTTTTGCCTCTGGATGTTAGTGTCTTTCTTTCTTCCTTTCTTTCTTTCTTTCTTTCTTTCTTTCTTTTTTTTCATACTTTCTTTACATTTCAAATGTTTCCCCCTTTCCAGATCTCCCCTTTGGAACTTCCTCATTCCCTCCCCCTCCCCCTTTGACTATGGGGGTATTCCCCCACCCACCCACCCACTCTCGTCTTCCCTCCTTGGCATTCTCCTATACTGGGGCATCTAACAGCCTCAGGCCCAAGGGCCTCTCCTCCCCCTGATGGCTAACAAGACCATCTTCTGCCACATATGTGGCCAGCACCATGGGTCCCTCCATGTATATTCTTTGGTTGGTGATCCAGTCTCCAGGAGCATTGGGAGGTCAGGCCAGTTGACACTGTTGAGGGAGTTTGCAGCCCCAGGGAGGGAGCAACAGTCCCTTCTCCAAGTCCTCCATCTGGGACTTCACACTCAGCCCTATGGTTGTTGTGAAGTGACTCTTGGGTATTCCAAACTTTTGGGCTAATAACCACTTATCAGTGAGTACATACCATGTTCATTCTTTTGTGACTGAGTTGCCTCGCTCAGGATGATATTTTCATGTTCCATCCATTTGCTCGTAAATTTCATGAAGTCATTGTTTTTAATAGCTGAGTAGTATTCCATTGTGTAAATGTATCACATTTTCTGTATCCATTCCTCTGCTGAGGGACATCTGGGTTGTTTCCAGCTTCTGGCTATTATAAATATGGCTGCTATGAACATAGTGGAACATGTGTCTTTATTACATGTTGGAGCATCTTCTGGGTATATGCCCAGGAGTAGCATAGCTGGGTCCTCAGGTAGTATTATGTTCATTTTTCTGAGGGTCTGCCAAACTGATTTCCAGAGAGGTTGTATCAGCTTGCATTCCCACCAGCAATGGAGGAGTGTTCCTCTTTCTCCACATCCTCGCCAACATCTGCTGTCACCTGAGTTTTTTATCTTAGCCATTCTGACTGGGCTGAGGTGAAATCTCAGGGTTGTTTTGATTTGCCTTTCCCTGATGACTAAGGATGTTGAACATTTCTTTAGGTGCTTCTTGGCCATTCGAGTTTCCTCAGTTGAGAATTCTCTGTTTAACTCTCTTCCTCATTTTTTGATAGGGTTATCTGGAGTCTAGCTTCTTGAGTTGTTTGTATACATTGGATATTAGCCCTCTATCGGATGTAGGATTGGTAAAGATCTTTTCCCAATCTGTAGGTTGCCGTTTTGCCCTAATTACAGTGTCCTTTGCCTTACAGAAGCTTTGTAATTTTATGAGGTCCCATATGTCAATTCTTGATCTTAGAGCACAAGCCATTGGTGTTCTGTTCAAGAACATTTCCCCTGTGCCCCAGTGTTCGAGATTCTTCCCCACTTTCTCTTCTATTAGGTTCAGTGTATCTGGTTTTATGTGAAGGTCCTTGATCCACTTGGACTTGAACTTTGTACAGGGAAATAGGAATGAGTCAATTCGCAATCTTCTACATGTAGACTGCCAGTTGAACCAGCACCATTTGTTAAAGATGCTGTCTTTTTTCCACTGGATGGTTTTAGCTCCTTTGTCAAAGATCAAGTGACCATATGTGTGTGGGTTCATTTCTGGGTCTTCGATTCTATTCCATTGATCTACCTGCCTGTCACTGTACCAATACCATGCAGTTTTTATCACTACTGCTCTGTAGTACTGCTTGAGGTCAGGGAGGCTGATTCCCCCAGAAGTCCTTTTATTGTTGAGAATAGTTTTTGCTACCCTTGGTTTTTTATTATTCCATATGAATTTGAGAATTGCTCTTTCTAGGTCTATGAAGAATTGAGTTGGGATTTTGATGGGGACAGCATTGAATCTGTAGATTGCTTTCAGCAGGATGGCCATTTTAACTATATTAATCCTGCCGATCCATGAGCATGGGAGATCTTTCCATCTTCTGAGGTCTTCTTCAATTTCTTTGTACAGAGACTTGAAGTTCTTGTCATACAGATTTTTCACTTGCTTTGTAAGAGTCGCACCAAGATACTTTATATTGATTGTGACTATTGTGAAGGGTGTCATTTCCCTAATTTCTTTCTCAGTCTGTTTATCCTTCGAGTAAAGGAAGGCTACTGATTTGCTTGAGTTAATTTTGTATCCAGCCACTTTGCTGAAGGTGTTTATCGGCTGTAGCAGATCTCTGGTGGAGTTTTTCGGGTCACATAAGTATACCATCGTATCATCTGCAAATAGTGATACTTTGATTTCTTCCTTTCCAATTTGTATCCCTTTGACCTCCTTTTGTTGTCTGATTGCTCTAGCTAGAACTTCAAGTACTATATTGAATAGGTAGGGAGAGAGAGGGCAGCCTTGTCTAGTCCCTGATTTTAGTGGGATTGCTTCGAGTTTTTCTCCATTTAGTTTGATGTTGGCCACTGGTTTGCTGTATATTGCTTTTACTATGTTTAGGTATACTCCTTGAATTTCTAAACTTTCCAAGACTTTTATCATGAAGGGATGTTGAATTTTGTCAAATGCTTTTTCAGCATCTAACGAAATGACCATGTGGTTTTTTTCTTTGAGTTTGTTTATGTAGTGGATTACATTGATGGATTTCTGGGTATTGAACCATCCCTGCATCCCTGGGATGAAGCCTACTTAATCATAGTGAATGATTGTTGTGATGTGTTCTTGGATTTGGTTTGGAAGAATTTTATTGAGTATTTTTACATCAGTGTTCATAAGGGAAATTGGTCTGAAGTTTTCTTTTATTGTTGGGTCTTTGTGGGGCTTTGGTATCAGTGTAACTGTGGCCTCATAGAATGAATTGGGTAGTATTCCTTCCGTTTCTATTTTGTGGAATAGACTGAAGAGTTTTGGTATTAGGTCTTCTTTGAAGGTCTGATAGAATTTTGCACTGAACCCATCTGGTCCTGGGCTTTTTTTGGTTGGGAGACTGTTAATGACTGCTTCTATTTCTTTGGGGGTTATGGGACTGTTTAGATCATTTATCTGATCCTGATTTAACTTTGGTAATTGATATCTGTCTAGAAACTTGTCCATTTCATCCAGATTTTCCAATTTTGTTGCACATACGCTTTTGTAGTAGGATCTGATGATTTTTTAATTTCCTCAGAGTCTGTTGTTATATCTCCGTTTTCATTTCTAATTTTGTTAATTTGGATACTGTCTCTGTGCCCTCTGGTTAGTCTGGCTAAGGGTTTATCTATTTTGTTGGTTTTCTCAAAGAACCAGCTCTTGGTTTTGTTGATTCTTTGTATAGTTCTTTTAGTTTCCACTTGGTTGTTTTCAGCCCTTAATTTGATTATTTCCTGCCTTCTACTCCTCTTGGGTGTATTAGCTTCTTTTTGTTCTAGAACTTTCAGATGTGCTAAGAAGCTGTTAGTGTATGCTTTCTCCAGTTTCTCTTTGGAGACATTCAGAGCTATGAGTTTTCCTCTTAACACTGCTTTCATTGTTTCCAATAGGTTTGGGTAGTTTGTACTTTCATTTTCATTAAATTCTAGGAAGTCTTTAATTTCCTTCTTTATTTCTTCCTTGACCAAGTTATCATTGAGCAGAGCATTGTTCAGCTTCCATGTGTATGTGGGCTTTCTGTTGTTGTTGTTGCCATTGAAGACCAACCTTAATCTGTAGTGATCTGATAGGAGGCATGGGATTATTTCAATCTTCTTATATCTGTTGAGGTTTGTTTTGTGACCAGTTATATGATCAATTTTGGAGAAGGTAGCATGAGGTGCTGAGAAGAAGGTATATTCTTTTGATGCAGGATGAAATGTTCTATAGATATCTGTTAAACCCATTTGGTTCATAGCATGTATTAGTTTCACCGTGTGTCTGTTTAGTTTATGTTTCCAAGATCTGTCCATTGTTGATAGTGGGGTGTTGAAGTCTCCCACTATTATTGTGAGAGGTGCAATGTGTGCTTTGAGCTTTAGTAGAGTTTCTTTTATGAAAGTGGGAGCTCTTGCATTCGGGGCATAGATGTTCAGAATTGAGAGTTCTTCTTGGTAGATTTTTCCTTTGATGAGTATGAAGTGTCCTTCCTCATCCTTTTTGATGACTTTTGGTTGAAAATCAATTTTATCTGATATTAGAATGGCTACTCCAGCCTGTTTCTTGGGGCCATTTGCCTGGAAAATTGTTTTCCAGCCCTTTACTCTGAGGTAGTATTTGTCTTTAACCCAGAGGTGTGTTTCCTAGATGCAGCAAAATGCTGGGTCCTGTTTATGGATCTAGTCTGTTAGTCTATGTCTTTTCATTGGGGAGTTGAGACCATTGATGTTAAGAGATATTAAAGAATAGTGATTGTTATTTCCTGTTATTTTTGATGTTGTTTATATTGTTTGTGTGGCTATCTTCTTTTGTGTTTGTTTAAAGATTACTTTCTTCCTTTTTCTTGAGTGTAGTTTCCTTCCTTGAGTTGGCATTTTCCATCTATTATTCTTTGTAGGACTGGGTTTGTGGAAACATACTGTGCAAATTTGGATTTGTCATAGAATATTTTGGTTTCACCATCTATGATTATTGAGAGTTTTGCTGGGTATAGCAGCCTGTGCTGGCATTTGTGTTCTTTTAGAGTCTGTATGACATCTGCCCAGGATCTTCTAGCTTCCATAGTCTCTGGTGAGAAGTCTGGTGTAATTCTGATAGGTCTGCCTTTATATGTTACTTGCCCTTTTTCCCTTACTGCTTTTAATATTCTTTCCTTGTTTTGTGTATTTTGTGTTTTGACTATAATGTGACAGGAGGAATTTCTTTTCTGGTCCAGTCTATTTGGTGTTCTGTAGGCTTCTTGTATATTTATGTTCATCTCTTTCTTCAGGCTAGGGAAGTTTTCTTCTATAATTTTGTTGAAGATATTTACTGGTCCTTTAAGTTGGGAGTCTTCACTCTCTTCTATACCTATTATCCTCAGGTTCTGTCTTCTCATTGCATCCTGGATATCTTGGATGTTTTGGGTTAGGAGCTTTTTGGATTTTGTGTTTTCTTTGACTGTTGTGTCCATGTTTTCTATGGTATCTTCCACAGCTGAGATTCTCTCTTCCATCTCTTGTATTCTGTTGGTGATGCTTGCACTTATGACTTCTGATTTCTTTCCTATGTTCTCTAACTCTAGGGTTGTCTCCCTTTGTGATTTCTTTATTGTTTCTATTTCTGTTTTTAATTCCTGAATGGTTTTGTTCATTTGTTTGATTGTGTTTTCCTGTGATTCTGCCCATTTGATTGTGTTTTCCTGTAATTCTTCAAGGGATTTTTCTGTGTCTTCTTTAAGAGCTTCCAGTTGTTTACCTGTGTTCTCTTGTATTTCTTTAAGGGAGTTATTTATTTCCTTCTTAAAATCTTCTATCATCCTCTTGATAAGTGATTTTAAGTCTGAGTCTTCCTTTTCTGGTATGTTGGGGTATCCAGGGCTGGCTGTGGTGGGAGAGCTGGGTTCAGCTGAAGCCAAGTAGTCTTGGTTTTTGTTCCTTGTGTTCTTGCCCTTGCCTTTCGCCATCTGGTTATCTCTGGAGTTAGCTGGTCTTTCTCTCTCTGACTGTGGCTTGTCTTTCCTTCAAGCCCAGATGTCAATATTCCTGGGAGACCAGTTCTCTCTCCCAGCTGTTCTTCAGACCCTGCATCTGAAGTCCTCCTGTTGCTGGCTTTTCCACACAAGTGGGCAGCTCGCTTTCTCCCTGCGCTGTTTGTCTATGGAGGCCTGGTGGCCCAGGCAGGGGTCCCCTGCCACAGATGGAAACCTGCAGGCTTTTCTCCATTGCCTGCTTCTGGACCCCTTACTTTTCCTTTCATATCTGTGTTCTATCTTCTCTCCCTTGAGATCCCCCACATGGCACCTCACTAGCTTCCTGGTCTCTGTGAGTATTCCAGCCACAAACACATCTGAAGATTCAAATATAACATCTGAAAAGTGAGAGAAAACACTCAACATTTACCTTTCAGGGTCTGTGTTACCTCCATTAAAAATGACAGTTTCCAACTCTGTCCATTTACCTGAAGTTTTCCTGTTTGTTTCTAACAGCTAAATAAGATTTCGTGGTTTACATGTCCATCATTTTCATTATCCATTCATCTGCGCGTGTGCACACACACAAAACAAACACATGAGGGTAATTTAAACATTTTAAAATAACAGAGCCCCAGCTCTGGTTATAGCCAATGCCGTCTCTAACTATCCAACCCAAGTGTGGAATGCATACTTCACACCTATATTCCGTCAAGACATGTCTTTTTTCTGACCCACCACTGTGTCACTCAGGGACAGTCTGAAAGAATAGCATAAGAAATCTATCCTGTATGTTAGTCACAGAGAGAAATTCTCCCAAAGGGATGTCTATGGGAAACCCAAGGTCATAAGAGTTCTTCCACAGCGCTCGAGCCCTCTGGGCAGTGTCAAGGCCAGCTTTAGAAAACATCAGACAGCTAATCAAATGAACTATTAAATCAATTGTTTAAACTGTAAAATTAGTTGCACTCATGACAAAAGCCTAGCACAAGGACAGTGCATGCAGTAGAATGTGCCCAGATCACTAACATTCCATAGATCCCACTTCCTGGATACTCGTATGTGACTGCAAGCATGTACAAGCAGGCATACACTATGAAATTAAGATGGGATCATGCATGTGCTATACACTGTTTTTCTCCGAACTATTTTTTTAGCTTTCAGCTACAACCAAAACACACTACCAAGTTAGCAACTTAACACAGAACACTGTGAGAAAAACCTGGGGTCCTGTGTTGGGGTTCTGTGCCTGATATGGCTGTCACTGGGCAACACCATTGCTGGTGTCCGTGTGTGCCACCCTATACCGAGGCTCTGAGTCAAAAGCTGACTTTTCTCCTCAGGTCAAGCTGTTGTGGTGTAAGGTGGAGACCCTCACATCCCTACTGACAGTTACCCCAGGTTAGCTCTCCACCTGTAGGGGCCCCCACAGAAGTATGTTCTGGCTGGTGGCCAGCTAGACAAGGAATATTCTTGTCACTCTTCAGACCTCTCCATTCTCATTGCACATTGCGTCTCCTGCCTTCCTCATCTGATTTCAGGGAGGGCTATGATCCTTCCTGATGATCTGAGCTTCTCCTCTACCTTAAAGAGTGCTGATTAGGACCATGGTTACATCTATAGCCTTCTTCCCTCTGGCCATGTAGTGATGACACATTTGTAGATTGCATTACTGTGAACTGAAGCTCATAAGGTCAGAACCCTATGTAGACAACAACCATGAGCAGCCTCTCTTACCGCCCTGTAAATCTGGAATTCAGTGAGTAGATAAGCTATGATTTAAGTACCTTATTGCTGGGGCACTGCCTCTGAGTTTTCATAATTGCAAACAGAGTGCTGTTGAGAATGCTGACCTACTTACCGCCTGCACAGTTCTCTTTGGCAACACAACAAAGGAATTCTCCTGGGCTGTGTGTACCTCCAAATCTTTCATCTTTGTCAGGGCAAGGAATATGGCTCTGGCTAGCTTGGAAGTGATTCCACAGTGCTTAATACATTGACAGTTTAGCATCTTGTCTCTGTGAAGTTCTGAGGGAGAGGGCAGGGATAGGTCGAGCTTGGTGTACTGCCTATCTTCCTTAACACACTAACAGGATGCTTTCTTAGAAACGTGTGGTGGTAGTGCACGCCTTTGATCCCAGCACTTGGGAGGCAGAGGCAACTGGATCTCTGAGTTTGAAGCCAGCTTGATCTACAGATTGAGTTCCAGGACAGCCAGGCCTACCGAGAGAGACCCTGTCTTGAAAAACAAAACAAAAACAAAAACAAAACAAAACAAACAAAACTATAAACACATGTCCCAAAGAGTATCTTGGGAATCTCTGAATTTTTAACCCACTTAGCTTTGGACACAGTATCCATCCTCCAGAAACCAATTCATTGCCAATTCATCTGTTCATAGAGATCATTCCATCCTAAGAGTGATGCCTAGAACATTCTTCTGCACTTGCTTCCCAGGTGACATAACACTGGCAACAGATATCTGTCCACCTCAGAGGTCGTCCTGAGAAGAAAGTGCCCTTCTACGGAGAAGCCAGAGGCAGTAGACCCAAAGACCACCTCCTAGAGCCAGCTAGGACTGGACTTCCAATTTTCTCCTTTTTTCTTGTTTCCTGGTTTATCCATTCTTCTGTCATTGTTAATTTTCCCTCTGGATTCCTTATGTATCTTTTGTTCATCAGCCAGATGTGAGTGCTTAGTAATTAATTTCTTGTGAAAAATTAAAGACTATGGACCTTCCTATGGCTGGGTCTTTATCATATCTCAGATATGCCGGCATGCAGTGCTTCTCTTTTCTAGATATTCTGCAGTTTTCATTTTGCTTTTCATTTTCACTGAGGAATTGAATGAATGAATTAATTAATTAATTAATTAATTAATGAAGGTGAGCTCTGAGTTCTGGGGAAAACACACTTAATCTTAATCATTCTTCCTTCTGCTTACCTTTACAAATAGAAATATAAATGTATTTAGTGCTTACCTCATTTTCTCTGTAACCCTATTGGAAGGAAATCTGTAATCTCCCTTTCTTCTGATTTCCAAGTGAAGTTAGGAACATAATTATTCACTTCTGTACCACCCGCAGCTACAGAATGCATTTGCCACAACATGACTCATTCAGTGAGCACATTTTGGCTCATCTGCATCTACAGGTAACTTGTCTATTCCTCAGGGGAACCCAGCCCCGTGGATGTTCATCACAGGATGACTGGCACATGTGTGTGTGTGTGTGTGTGTGTGTGTGTGTGTGTGTGTGTGTGAACATGAAAATTTATGTATATATATATACATATATATATATAATTTATAAATATATATATACAAATTTTAATGTCAAACACTGAAGTGTTCCAAGTGTCCATTCCTTCAGTATAAGATACTCTGTTTTCACGGTTATCAAAATGCCTGCCAGAGACCATGAACTTAGAATTTCTGTTCATGACCTGTACCCAATCTGGTGGTAGATGAAGGCCTAATCCTCAAGATTTCAGAGGTGACACGGAGAAATGGGTTGGAGCCAAAGAAGGCAAATCTCCTAGGTTAGGGCACCGTCAGAGGGACAGTAAGCCCACTGCTGGAAGCAGTGAGGAAACACTAAGTCACACTATATGGAATTCTCAAAGGGATCTATTGAGGTCACTGTCTCCTTTGGGGTGTGATACCTAATTATACCCATTCATATATTTATTAACCAAAAAATAAAAACTATGAAGACTGACTTTGTAGATCATCATGTAACTAAGCCAGTAAGGAAGTGTGAAAGGTAAGGACACTGGTAAGGTACCTACACCATAATACTCAATAAAACTTACAAAAACCATCTCCATGGTTTTACAAAGTAAAATTTTGATAATTGAATCTCTGTGAAATCAGTATTTTGACTTGAATTAAACCTGCTTTCAAAATCTCTCCCACTGAGCGATTTGGCAACCTATGTTTTAAAAATATACACCTTCATTTCTCTCTGGATCCCACTGAAGCAGTAAGACTGTAGCAACTATTTAAGCAAAGCAGGAGCTCCCAAAAGAGGTTGAATCTCGCAATATTATTTATGATAAAGAATTAGAAACACCAGTCCTCATTAAAATGGGGAATTATGATTCGTTTGTTTATTATCAATTTTCAGAGGTCAACAGATTTTCCATAATAAAGAAAATCATGGCATTATTATTTTGAGGGGATCATTGCTAGGTTCCTGAGGACTGACCATCTTCGACATGCATGGTAGAACCATGAAGGCTATGTAGAAAGTTGGGTGGGGAAACTGAGGGCCCTCTTAGTGAGGGTGGAGTTAGCATCATGGTCAAAAATTACTTTTTGTTATAGTTCATTATGGGACAAATGGAAAGTGTCCTGGGGACCCTGGCCTTGTCATGGAAGCAGGAGTAGAGATGGATATTCATACAGGATAAAAATATGTCCCACTGATGCTACTCCTACAATGGGTATCCAAGTAGAAGGCATCTGAGGTTCCTGGCTTTGACCTGACTTGGTTCTACCTGCTCCTAAATAAGCCTGGGGATGCACATCTAGAATGCCTGTGAAGAACACAGAAGGGCAAGTCTTTTTTCCTGTCCCAGTGGACCTAAGAGAACCCAACCCTATGCAGGCCAGGATTGCAACACTGAGCTGCAGTGCGGAGCAGGTCAGGCTGTGGAGCCTAGAACCTACCACTAAGTAGCATGACCATCGCAGGGAAACAGGACCACGTGGAACTGGTGAGTGTGCATCTAGAGAAAGGTTTTTAGGAACATATGTGCTTCAAAGGCTGAGGTCTGAATCCACAGGGCAGGTATACACTGGAGGTCCAAAGAGGAGATGATATTATGCTTTGAGTCTGAAGGCCAGAGGCTAGCTGGAGACTAGATTCTCTCTTGCTTGGGCAACCCAACCCAGTTTATGTTTTCCTAAATCCTCTGTTGATTAGATGAGTCCACCAGTCCTTCTATGGTCATCTGCCTTACTGAAAATCTAACCACTGGGATCTGAATCATCTAAAGACCTTTAAATTCGGAGGTGGACCACATTTTACTACAAACACAAAAAAGCAGTCATATTTGACTCTAGGAAATTAACTTAAAATGTTGCCAGGCTTGTTGATGAATGCCCTTAATCCCAGCATTCAGAAGGCAGAGGCAGGTGGATCTCTGAATTCGAGACTAGCCTGGTCTACAGAATGAATTCCAGGACAGCCAGGGCTACACAGAAATCCTGTCTCAAAAACAAAAAGGGGAGGTGCCAAAATTTTAATTATGGTTGTCTTTGGGTGGTAAGTTTTCCAGTGAATTTCATTTTCTTTCCTTGTATTTTCTGGGTTTGTTTGTTTGTTGTTTTTTCTTACCAAAAATGAATGTCATGTTAACCTAAGACAAGATACTAAAAGGGATTTTATTGTCTTCTGAGATCCCTGGTAACCTGTAAATACGCTTCCCAAACAGTTGCATTACATTTCAAAAGCTATGCATAGAGTTATAATTTGAAGCATGTGTGACAGAGCTTCCAAAATAACATTTATTTCCAATGACACTGCCTCATTTTATGTCCCCACTGTGGAAGTGTAAAAGTACTAAAGACAAACCTGTTTCCCTGGAAACCTTGGGTATATAACCTCCCTTGGGAGAGACACAAACCCTGGAGTGGGGCTGAGCCAGCAGCATCCATGGCTAACCACTAACTTTAGTGGGCAGGCCATCCTCGCTTCTGGGTGCTGCTCAGCAGAATACCTACACTGGACAAACTCCACAATTCTGTGGCCCCAAAGCCCCGGGCCTGGGTGTGTACATGGCATGCTCCTTCATAGACTCCAGGGATTGTCCTTCTTGGTCCTTCCAGCCCCAGGGCCTGGTGGTTATAGCACACTTGTCTTGGACTCATCTCCCAAGACCCGCCTGTGTCTGTCTCTGCTCTTTGGCTCATATGAGCACATGATCAGCATCTTTAGTCTTCTTATGCTAACACGGAAAGTGTTCTTCTCTTTTGACTACTCCCTCTGAGGCTCAACCCCACTGCGTCATCAGGTCCTGCCCTTGAGCATCTTGTTAGACCAAGCAGGATGGGTCACTGGCTCAAACCCAGACCTCTGAGGAATACACACAGAGTTGCTGTGCACAAGAGGACATAGGTTTGCGGATACTTATGGTCCTCCTGCCTCCTGTCTGCTCCTATCTACCTTGCAGGATCCTGGATCATCTTCAAGACTGGATCTATGCAC
This sequence comes from Rhynchomys soricoides, assembly GCA_019843965.1. NCBI lineage: Eukaryota > Metazoa > Chordata > Mammalia > Rodentia > Muridae > Rhynchomys > Rhynchomys soricoides. The sequence goes on along the minus strand of JADRCH010000044.1, from coordinate 3,855,212 downwards.
TTTACTAAAATAAGAGACTCCTGTATTCACTTTGTAGCTTGCATTGATAGTTCTGGGCCTTATGCTTCTGCATCTAAGTACTTAATTCTAATGCAAAGTATAAGGCTTGGATTGGAGATAACAATGCCCAGAGAAGTTTCACAGCCAAGAGCCTCTGAGTCTCATGGATGAACAGAGACCTCCTTATATAGACATGAGACAGTGGATCCAGGAGATGGATGGGGAGGTGGGTATCAGATGGGCCTTCTGGCTGTATTCATTCCTCACTTTATCCTGACACCTAATGGCCCCATGGACCAGTGTATTTTGTGTGTTCACACTTCATCTTCCTCTCAGCCACACTTCCTCTTGTGCTGATGCCTTCTGCATCCAGCTTTGCTGGTCACTTGGTCACAGAAGCTCAACACACAGCATGCTGATTTTACAAACAGCTGGGGCGCCTTGTGGTCACAGCTTTCAGGGGGTTCCATCTACTGGTTCTGACCAATTCATATTTATCACAATTCTTCACAAAATACTCCTGGGTTTTTTGATTATTTGTTTTGGTTTTGGTTTTGGTTTTGGTGTGTTTTGTTGTTGTTGGATTTTGTTGTTGTTGTTGTTTTTGGTTTTGGCTGTTCTTTTTGGCTTATCTGAGGATCAGTTGTGTTCAGCAAAATTACCCAATCATAAAACCTGTGCCAACGTTTTATGCATTGTTTTATTCTCTCTTTTTTCTCCTCCTTCCTTCCTCTTTCTCTCCATCCTTCCCTCCCTTTCTCCCTCCCTCCCTAATTCCCTCTCTCTTTCCTTTTTTCTCTCCTGCTGTCTCTAGCATCTCTTTTTTTCTCAGTACTAGCAATTGAACCTAGCGATTGAGCAAGCTAGATGTTGTGCAGTGTACAAAGACCCATTTGATGTCCCAGTCCTCTCCTGGCCCCATCACCATGATAGTTAGACCCCAGCACGAGTGTCTTCAGTCTTCATGGAATGATGAATGACCCAGCACCCTCTCCCATTCCTGTCCCATACAGCATCTCCCCTGACGTTAGCCCTGTTCTTTCACTCAAGAAAGACATCCCTGAGACTGAGGTGATCCCACAGCACAGTCCCTCACACAGCTCAGCGTGGCATCTCAGAATCCCATCCTGGCTGAGGAGACCATCACACCTTCTGTCCTCAGCCAGGGCTTCTCACAAGGCCTTCCTTCCTTCCATTGCCCTGGACCATGTGCAGGATTTCCCGCTAAGGGATGTCTCCATTTGTCATTTCCGGTTGTTCCACTTGGTGTAGTTACTATGTTTTAGTTGCAGGGTTTCCCTGATATCCTTTTTCCTTTCTTGAAGCAGGATCTCACTCTGTAGCCCTTCTAGTTTGAAACTTTCCATCCTCCTGCCTCAGGCTCCAAGGGTTAAGATTACAAGTATGTACTGCCATACCTGGCTCATTAGCATTTCTCTCTACTCTCTGATTCAATTAATACTTCTTTGGTTGTAAAGGCAGTGAGCACTCATCTCTTTCTCTGTCCTGCAGTCGCTGTCATGTCCAGGGAGCATTGCTAAGCAGTGTGACTTTACTACACTGGTGCGGTGACATCTTAGCTTACATGTGTACACACTGGTCATCTAATATAGCAATGGCATAGATGGGAGTTCCTTCTATTGCCCTTTACATTCGTGCTATAGAGAATGTAAATTATTTATTAAACTCGGCATCTGTCATTAAATAGTGCTATACTAAATACAGTCTTGAAGTGATATCAACAAGTGGGTGGAGGAGGAAGACCTGAATCTTTTCCCCACAAACGTTCCAACTCAGCAATAGCTTATGGATACTTCCCCTGAATCCAGAAAAACAGCAGAAAGTTGCCTAAACATCCCAGGCACTCATAAAACCAAACTGAGAAGACGGTAGAGACTCACAAGAATCCATGCCCCTTGGCACAGTGCCATGATGTCAGAAGTGGTGCTCTACCTCTTGTCCCAGGGAAAAAAATGGGGTGATTGGCAAGGATGCCACCCCAACTTCTCCAACAGGCTCCCTAGAGGTCTGGCTTCTGACTTGGAGATCTGAATGACCCACAGAGACCAGCTGCCTAGAGAGAATGGAAATGGCGGCTTGGGTAGTGGATATATCCTCACCCTGCCTAGCACAGAGCAGGTGGTGGGAATCCCAGTGATAAGCTTCCTCTGGGAAGAAAGGCTGGTGCACGTTCCCAATACTGCTGCCTTGCCAAGGCTCACATCTCTTTAAATTTGGAACTTTGGTGGGTCAGGCAACTTGTAGCTATCTTGGAAGTGAGCTAATGACTTGGGCTGATCAGTGTTATGGCTCCTTCCTCCTGCTCAGCAGAAAGCAAGGAGGCCCAAAAAAAGCCTACTTCTCACTGAGAAGGGAAGGTTGGCAGAGACACCCTGAATCTCTGGTGGAACGGACAGCTGGAGTTCTTTTCATGTGAGTCAAGACTAGGAGAAGAGCCTGCCTCCCCTAATGTATAGACAACGACACATAAAGGCACAGAAGGCAAAAAAGCAAAAGTGGTGAACAGAACTAGAAACCAACTGCGGAGAAGAGAGGGGTACATAATCCGTTTGACAGAGAGTTCAGAATGATTGTCATGAAAGTGCTCATCAGCGCAGCCAAGAAAATAGGTGATGAAAGTGGCTTTCAACAGAGCGAGCATCTGAAGACAACAAAGCATCATGAAGAGAACAACTGAACCGAAAAGCCTTACCATCCCATGGTAGACTAGGTCAAGCAAGCACTGAGTAGTCAGGAAACACAAAGACAGAAGTCACTACAAATAATTCAGTCAGGAGCAAAAGGAACAAAAACCAAAGAGTAAAGAAAGCTTATGGTCTGTCCACAGGAAACACTTCCAGCCTGAAGGCAGGCTGAGGAGTGAGGGACGATATTCCATGGAAAGAGAAAACAGAGAAAGTAATGGTGGTTCTTGGTTGCTTATCATAAATATTTTAGTTGTGGGGTTTTGTTTGTTTGTTTGTTTGTTTTGGCTTGCTTATCCTTCTCCCCTACTCTCTTGAGCATTGGTTGTCCTGTGTTGCCTACCCCAACTCCAGACCTTGTCAGTTATGTCTGTTGCTATGTCTCATGGACTTGGAGCCAGGTAGATTACACTGAGGTCCTCAGCAAGGGCTCAGCCAATAAGCAAATGTATGAGAATAAGTGAATATATTTCTTGCTCTAGTATTGTTCATAACAAATGTGTAAGGCTCATAAAAACTGTGTTGATTATATTAATATGGCACAAAGAGTAGACTATTATCAGAGAACAGTTGATATTTCTTATTAATGATATATTGTGGACAATACATGTTATTGAAATCGGGCTTCTTTTAAAATATAACCCACTTCTAGACAGGTTGTGTGTTATCAAGACTCTTGACTCTGAAAGTTAAAGTCCTAAGCAAAGTAGGAAACATGCAAACTTCTACAACCTACCATCCATGGCCAGATACAGCTGGAGGGGTGAATACCTAATTCATACATGGCTGCTTAGTTCTGCTTGTCTGTATGTTCTGTCTCATCAGACTTGCATGAGCCATGGCAGGATGCCACCGACCATCCCAGGCTACAAACTCAAAGAGTTTGACATAGCAAAATACATATGCCCTGATAAAGATTATAACTAGCTCCTTCATCCCATAGACATCCACTTGACTTGGTGTATCACAGTCATCTCACTATTGGAAATTCCAGTATATCTCAGAAGGTCTAGGCTGCTCTAAACATGTAACGAATAGACAAACTCGGCCATCAAAGTCCCTGGGTCTAAGGACTCAAAGGAGACAAGCATGAGCATAAGAACAATCCATACAGAGTACAGAGCATGCTGAGGCTGCAAGGGAATGAGGTAAGCTCCCAGAGTGGTGGGATCAAACCAGTTCATGTGACAGTGTATGATGTGAGGCAGAAGTGAGAGATAATGCACTCGTGCTGGGGTCTATAAAGGTGACATCGAGCACATTGGGCCTGTGGCTATTTACAGGGGAAAAAAAAAAACAGAGACCTAAGACAGGAATCTTCCTCACCATTCAGGGGAGGCAGAGTTAGGCAAGGCCACGACCCAAGGTGGGAATGTACCTCACCTTTCCTGAGAGGCAGAGTTTCGTGTGGCCAGTGACCTAAGGTGAGAATGTGCCTCACTATTCAGAGGAGTCAGAGTCCATGGTAGCCAGAGATTCAAGGCAGAAACACCTCTAACCGTTCAAGGAAGTCAGAGTTCACCATGGCCTGTGACCTAAGGTAGGAATACCACCGTTCAGGAGAGTCAGAGTCCAGATTGGCGTGTCTCTCTCTCTCTCTCTCTCTCTCTCTCTCTCTCTCTCTCTCTCTCTCTCTCACCATTAACTGGAGGAAGAGTCAAGTATGGTAAAGACAGTTACCCCAAAGGGGACAGTAGTAACATTGGTTATAAACACAGCGAGTTGGAGGTGGAAGAACAGCGTGTGTTGGTCATGTTATTGCACACCCATAGCCAATCCTCACTGGAGGTTAAGAAGGAGCCAATGATTATGATAAGTTAAGCCAATGATTAGGTTGTGAGTATGATCATCTTATGCCAACTGTAACAGGAACTCTAGAAAAGCCACAAGGCGGGGCTGAAGAGATGGCTCAGCAGTTAAGAGCACTTGTTGCTCTTGCAAAGGACCCATGTTCAGTTCCCAGCACCCACATGGTGGGTCACAGGTCCTAGTAATTCAACTCCCTTGCCAGGCAGTGGTGGTGCACGCCTTTAATCCCAGCACTTGAGAGGCAGAGACAGGTGTATTTCTGAGTTCGAGGCCAGCCTGTTCTACAGAGTGAGTTCCAGGACAGCCAGGGCTATACAGAGAAACCCTGTCTTGAAAAACCAAAACGAAAAGAAAAAGAAAAAAAGAAAAGAAGAGAAAGAAAAGCCACAAGGGGAGAGGTTATAGAATCCCCCATAACACAGACCCACTTCCTCTCATGACAGGGTCCTCACCAGCACAGCAGACAAAAAAAAGAGATAGATCATGGTTCACATACTGTGAGCGATAAGCCAACAAGCCTCCCTGAAGGCTTGGGTAGGAAAGCAAAAAGCAAGAGATCAGTGAGGACACACAACACTTGGGACCTGTCTGAAGTCAGACAGACAGACCAGCAACCTGCACTGAAGACCTCATGTAGGAAATGTGAGCGGCCAAGCTTGGTTTGTGAATCATAGATAGGCAGAGATCAGCAAAGTAGACTTGGACCCTGGTCTTACAGTGGTCAGTAATATAGGCATGTATCCCAGTCTTACAAAGGACTTAGAATGGGTGTTGGTGTCAGCCCTGAAGATGACATGAGGCAGACAAGGGTCTCAGCCATGCAGAGGACCATAGAGTAGGCATGGACCTTGGCTTTGTAGAGAACAAAGCGGTAGACATGTGTCTTGGCCTTTGCAGAGAAGAGTGGGATAGGCAGGTCTTTGTCATGAAGCAGAGGCATTGGGTGGACAAGGTCCTCAGCCTTGGAGAAGAAGCTGGAGTAAGCCTGAGTCTCAAGCATGCTGAGGACAGCTGGATAGGGGATAGTTAGGACTGCGTCTCTGGCTCAGGTATAGGTTGGGACCAAGTAAACAACTTTCAAAATCATTCACTATAGAGCACATAAAATTAAAAGGAATCAAACTACATAGGAAGAGCAGATGTTGCTATTCTCTAGCCAGTTACAAAGATCAGAGGTGAGTATGCTGTGAGCTCATCCCTCTGTCCACTGTGGTCCATAGCTGCTTCTATCATCAGACTTCTGGCCAGCAGTATTTATGTACTGAGTGCTGTCTGTGGCTGCTCTCAGTTATATAGTGTGGTTTTGAGGGAGGAATGGGGTCACAGAAAGCCTCCAGTCCCTCAGCCTTTCTGAGCTCTGAGAACCACATCTCAGTGTGTCTAATCTGATTCACCACACTTTGAGACCTGGCTGGAGACTGACAACCTCCAGATGAGACACTGATGTCATTGCTAACTCATCATCATGTCCCACACTAGCATGGAATCGGAGGTTGCCCAGCTCCCTGCAGTTCCACACACAGATGGGCCTGGATCACAGCTCCAACAGCTGAGCCATGCAGATTTCCCATTTTTGTGATATTTGCCCAAGGAGCAGACCCAGGAGGGTTAGGAAGCTTCTGTATCAAGAGTTTCCTGGCAGAAAGCTGCGGTTCAATATTTGATCATTTAATATTTGATGAGATTCCATGAGTTATTAAACTCTAGTCACCTCAGTGTGTGATGTCTTCTGAGGCCTGTCTTCTCAACCCAGGGTAACTTGGGACTCCTGTCTCCTCGCTTGCCTCAAGCATCCCAATACCCACCTTCCCTGCAGGTGCCTGAGTCAGAGCTGGATCAGACAGAGTACACACTGAGTGATAGAACAGCAGAGAAAGGAAGGCAGTTGCTGGCTCCTCTCTGCAGGTGCCATGGTTGCTCTTTGAACCATTCCAGAGCTGCATACTCACCAATAAGTGTGGCTCTGCTATCAGGGGAAACATCTTAAGTGAATTATTGTTTCCTCTAAATGCAGAAAAAAATTCACCTCCCAACACCAGAAAATAGACTCTACACATTTGTCATGCTTTGTAGATGAAATTATTTTTAAAAAAATAATCTTGATTCCTGAACAGTCCTTAAGAGGCTTCCTGACCCTTTGTCTAAGTAGAGTGAATTTCTCAAATGTGGTCTGATCCATAAACCACCTGCAGTGTCTCTTTAAGGAGGAGTTTGGAAGCATGCAGTATCCTTCCATGTCCCCTCTCTGGAAACAAGATGGTAGGCAAGTGGGCCTGTCTGTAGCAGGTCTGAAGTGACAGCAGAGCTACCAGGGCAAGCTACTGCAGGGATGTGTGGCTTTCCTGCTTGTTCTTAGTACTTGTCACAAGATGGTATGATGCCATCACTTCTATCTACAGAAGCCATAGTGACAGAGCCAGTCAGAGCTAGCCCATCAGCCTACAATACAGGGATTCCATAGTCTCCACTGTTGAAAAGTATCACCTTCACTTCAGTCTGTTGACCCTCAACACTGGACCCCCAGGGAGCAAGTCATGTGTAACCATGGCTTCTTCAGACTCAGGAACTCAAGATTTGTTGGTATCCTCTGACTTCACCTGGGCACTCACTCCTCTTCTCCCATCTTTGAAGGACAGGTGAAAAAAAACCACATTCTAGCAGAGCTTTGTGTGGCCCTTCAGGTGATTTTCACAGAGAATTAGGCAGCTTCTATCCTCCCTGGGCGTCTTCTCACAGCTTTAGCAAGAGCTGAAGAGAGCTGAATTCACAAGGGTGACAGCCTGTAGAGATGGCACACACTAGGTGCTTTAATATAGACATAGGGTGTGGCCTTATATGCCTCAGGGTGCCACTCAGGGTGAACTGTTCAGTTGGTGACTTTTGATTTTTTTTTTTTTTCTAAAGCCCCAGTGATTTCAGGGCTACTCCATCTGCAAACCCATGACCCAGGACATGACATGTCCATTTAAGGGGAAAATGAAGCATGCAGCATGCAAGCAGACAGCAGTGAGCTAAGGCCAGCAGAGCTCAGCTCTGAGAACAGCCTACTGGCCCGTCTCTGTCTGTTAAGTTCCTAATTCACCATAGAGCCATGATCAGCCACTGCAGGTGTGTAAGGACATGACTGGAAATCATACAATCATTCTGCCAAAATCTCAGCTCTGTCCTGTAGCCGGGGACACAGCCATGTGGTTACCTCTCAACGAAGCCATTCTTTTCGACAAAGTCAGGCTAGGTATAGCTTCCACTGAGGTCACACCCAGTCCCAACCGAGCAAAGCACATAGTTTAATAATGCTACCCTTTTTCTGTTTTGTGCCTTCCTAGAAAAACAAAACAGATTATAAGGAAGCTTGTTCACAAATTGGATCGCTACATCTCAGAAATGATGGCTGTCACAGGATTAAATTTCTGCCTTCTACTCGAGTTAGCCTCAGCAGACATTAGTGGTGAGACCAGTTTTTGTGAGGCATATCAAGGTGTAAAGGTATTAGAGCCAACAGGGTTTTCAGTGGAAATGGTCCTAAGGGAGCCTTTTAGCAGAGGCCTCCGAAGACAAGATAGTGCCTGATGTCACCTCCCTCCTCAAGGACCTGTCCTTGGGAAACCAGCTGGTCACCACACATCCTCAGGAACACATGTGGACTCTGCCAGGATGCTAAGCAGAAAGAAAACAGTCTGAACATGCAGCATAGGACCTTGTGATGGACATGGCTTACCACCATGGACCTTTATAGGAGCAAAGCCCAGTCATAAGGCTCAGGCATGGGAAGGAAATCAGCTTAGAGTTGGTTTCACATACACAGTTTGCCAGTGTGAGGTGTGTTCTCACAGCCAATGTTGCTGGCCTCAGTTACACAGACACAGAGTCAAGAACTTGTGGCATAGCCGCCCAAACTGTGTGTGTGTGTGTGTGTGTGTGTGTGTGTGTGTGTCCACCACCACACTTAACTGACTAATGGCTTAACTCAGTTTTGTGTGACAAGTTGTCAAAGCCTGGGCACAAACACTCCTTGCAGAATCATTGGCATATGTCTGAACTTCACCACAAGGTGAAGCATCTCAGCCTATGGTAGGAGTCAGCACAGACTTTCCTAAATCAGCAGACAGTGGAACAGCCAGTGACTGACACAAAACTGCCCAACATGTAGCAAATGCCAGCATGGCTTAAAAACATAGATCAGGTTCCAGGATAATGACTTGTGTTGAATTAACCTATCTACAGAAGATGGACTCTGGCATATACACACACCAGTTCAAAACACATAAGCAGGGAGTGGAAGATGCTCATATTCTGGAAGAGAGAAGCCCCAGCTTCTCATCACTCTCTACAGTCACATGACCTGCATGCTTTCCCTCCAGGAGGTGTGAGTAGCAAAGACTTCAGCAGAAAGCCAGCATCTTAGTGGACTAGAAAGGGTGGGATTCAGACTTCCATGGTAACAAGAAATAAGCACAGAAAACTGGAACCATACAGGAGAAGACCCCAATACCTGTTGGAAAAAAAGTGTGGACCAAGTTTAGGACTCAGTTGAAGCCGTGGGAATTGAAAATACAGTGAGTGTTTGCTGGACAATACTTGGAGCCTCCCACAGCCAAATAATACAAGCCCAGAGAGCTCAAGACACCAGACAGATTAATAAAAGCATTCATAAAAAGAAAAGGACAAGACCCAAAGCCTCTACCAGTCATATCCATCATGAAGAAAGAAAAGAATGGGGGGGGAGAGGGAGGGAAGGAGGGAAGGAAGAAGGGAGGGAGGAGAAAGAGGAAGCCAGGTCCCAATTGAAGAAGTTGGAAAACAGCTGAAAAGAGCTGTAAAGCAGGTGTTATGGTCTCACGTGTTACATAAAGCAGTCATTACACAGCTGAAGGTCTTGAAGGATAAGGTTGTGTCTAATTGCTTTATTTTGGTCAGCATGTGCCAGCTGTCTAACTCAGTAAGGTTCACTGTGGTATTTCAACACATATGCACACGTACCCTGATCCTAGCAGCTTCCCTTCCCTACCTTGCTCATGAATACCATGCCTGGTCTCTAACACACACGATCCTATCACCAAGCCAACTTGTTTTTCATCTTCTGTGAACAGCGGAGAACATGTGGTATCGGTCGTTCTCCCTCTGTTTGATTGTACTAAATATAATGTCCTCCAGAACCATCCACTCTTACTGAAAACTGGAGGGTATAATTCTTCACTATGGCTGAATAATACCCCATCATAGATAGATAGATAGATAGATAGATAGATAGATAGATATGTATGTGTGTGCAAGTGTGTGTATGTGTGTGCCTATGTGTGTCTCTCTTTGTGTGAGTGTGTGTCTGTGTGTCTGTGTGTGTCTGTGTGAGTGTGTGTGTATGTATGTGTATGTATGTGCCTGAGTGTATGTGTGTGTCTGTGTGTGTATGTGTGTGTCTCATTCTGTGAGTGTGTGTATGTGTGTCTGTGTCTCTCTGTGTGAGTATGTGTGTATGTATGTGTGTGTATGTGCCTATGTGTCTGTGTGTGTCTGTGTGTCTCTCTCTGTGTGAGTGTGTGTATGTGTGTCTCTGTGAGTGTGTGTGTGTATATGTATGTGTGTGTATGTGCCTGTGGGTATATGTGTGTGTTTGTATGTGTGTGTATGTCTGTGTGTATGTCTCTGTGTGTGTGGTTCTCTGTGTATATCTGTGTGTGAATGTCTGTGTGTCTCTTATATCTGTGTATCTGTATATGTGTGTCTGTGTGTCTGTGTGTGTCTGTTTTTGCATGTCATGTATGTGCATGTGTACGTGTGGGAGTGTGCATGTGAGTGTGTGTGTGTGTGTGTGTGTGTGTACATTTGAAGGTCCAGAAGTTGACATCATGTTCTTTCTCAATTACTCTCCACTGTATTTTTGAGGCAGCATCTCTCTCTGAACCTAGAGCTTACCAATTGGCTACATTGGCTGGCCAGCAAACACCCAGAATCCAGCATTGGTATTGTAGGTACAAGCACACACACACACACACACACACACACACACACACACACATACACATCCTGCTTTTACATGAGTGCTAAGGATCAAACTCAGACCCAATGTCCATGCAAAACTTAAACCGAAAATCAGATTCCTCTCTGATGAGGCTTGTTACCTCAGCTCCCTGCGGGTGTCCCGAGACAGCTCAGTCAACTTCCAGAATCACTAATATGTACAATTACTTCCCTAGAGTTATCTCCACAACCTTCTAAGCAAATTAAACATGACGTCCATGGGTGTTCACCATGGTTCGTTTTGTGTGTGGCACTGCTCCAGTGTAGTGAGCATAATCTCCTGTGTGATGCTCAAAGAATTCCACAAGGGAGTGCAATGCACCCTCGTGCTGTGGTTTCAGTTTTTAGCATCCTACACTGTCCCTGACACATGGCTCATGAACACTATACAGAATTGCCCTACACGGGGAAATGACTCTCTATGGAGGGTTTGCCTCAGACTGCAACAGACAGTACAGATGATGGGAAGAGGGCAGGGTGCAGGAGACACAGCAGAGAGAGGTGGCCTTAGAGTTCATGGATAGGCTGAGGTTTAATTCTGGTTTAACGTTAGGTATAGGCTTAGGCTCAGAGTCAAGGTCATCAGAAGCGAGGGTGGCTGACTCAGGGTCGAGCTTCCTTTCCAAGGTGACTTGCCTCTTCCCACACTTGCCTAGACTCCACCTGAGATAAAGGACCCCCAGTTCCAAGCTCCATCTCTGATGCTTCCACAGATGGTTCTACCAAGGATTTGCACCCCTTTAGCCACTGCTGGCACTCCATGGAGGCCTCTGTCATAGTGTCCTTGGTCAGAGATGGAGCCCACAGGCTGAAGACACATTCTTGTTGAATGTGTCATAGCAGTGGGCATGGAGCACATGGCCTGAGTCCCTGCGTTCTCTGTCTCAGGAAGGTACACATCCATGTGCCATTGCTAGCAGGTCTGTACTCCAGGTTCATAGCCTGAGCCCTCACTCTGAGGTGCAGCCCCAGTTTTCAAAAACAGTCACCACCAGAGTAGAGGAGGCTATCCTCTCAGGAAAGAGAATATATCTCTCCAGCCTCTGTGCAGGCCCTCTGTGAATGCTACATCACCGGCAGCACAAAGGGAGCAAGGTGTTGGAGTAGCTCATTCCCTGAGCGGCATGGTGGGAGAGCCCACAATGAGCAAAACTGTGGGGCTCGGCACAGTCAACATGAGGTCACGCATGGAGTGCCCGAAGGCAGGTTGTCCTCACAGGGACCCTGAGCCAGGATTGAGAATTGTCTGTGCTGCAGTCGCCTGGGTGATAAGGAAAGATGCCATGGACTGAGGACTGAGTCTGACTCGGGGATTCTGTAAACCGTGTGCTCGGAGACAGCAGAATCTCTACTTTCCAGGGGGAGCCATGCCTACACCTAATGTGGTTTACCACATTCTATTTAAGGCAGCCTCGAGGCTGTTTCTAAATGGGTGCTACCCCTGTCCTGTTCCATTTATAAATGTGAAAAGGTGTTCTCTGTGTTTGGATTACACTGAACACAAAAGCTTGTTGTCTTTATTTTTCTCCTTAGTGCAAGCCAGGTCGACTGCTCGCTGCTTTTTAAGGTGACTCAGTGAGGTCGTTTTCTTTTGTTTTTGTTTCAAGTATATTTACACAAGTCTAAATAGCTGTATTCAAAAACTCACATGGGCAGATATTTTGTTATATAAACTCATTTTTATAAAGATCTAAAGTTACAGATAAACTGTTTGATCTAAATAACCTGGAACAATTTGCGAACAGGGGAAAAATGAAATGCTAGAAAGCCCATTGTTTTCCTTCAGAAGATTACTTGTCACTCTTGGTGGCTTCCAAAATGGGTTTCCTGCCTCACTTACACGTGCATACACGGTGATCTAATGTGAGCAACATTTGAAAGGCAAAAACTAGAACAAAAATATCTCACAGTATTCCAGAAAAAATGGTCTCTTTCTGCGGTTTTCAGAGCTACCACTTGTCTTTGTAGGAAGCTATTTTTTTTTCAAGACTCTATCAACTGAGATGACAAAATAGAAATCACCACTTTGAATAAGCCAAGGGGAAGAAAGTCCATTCCAAAATTTTGGGGGTGGGGGGTTCCAGGACAATCTCTCATGGATGAGCAACGGCAAGGCCTTGCTAAGGATGGTGTGAGACTTCTACCCCATGATGTGCAGTGAATCTCACCTATGCATGCCTAGCTTCAGTGTGCCTCTCACAGCTGGCTCTTGCTGTTCAGTCCCCAGGTATGTGATTTTTGTCTATTTATTTGTTTGGGGATTTTGCAGCTTTTTAGTTTTATGAAACAAGTTCTTGCCCAGGCTAGCCCCAAACTTACAATTACCCTGTAGCCTCCAGTATGCTGAAGTACAGGCATGAGCCACCATACCCGGCTCCCAGATCGTAACATCTGAGGCACAATATTATACAAAGGTAAATCATTATAATACTTCCAAAATCACTGTTAGTCCTAGTAAGGCTAAAGGGGGTTTTATCCATGATTTAAAAATATAGTCGGCATTCTATACCTGGGTTCTAATCCATAGATTCAAACAACCACAGATAGAAATATTCAAAGCTCTGGAGACTGATCCACCAACTAAAGAATACACATGGACGGACCCATAGTGCTGGCCACAAAGACTGCAGAGGAGGGTCTTGTTACCCGTCAGGGGGAGGAGAGGCCCTTGGGCCTGAGGGTGTTATATCCCCCAGTATAGGAGAATGTCAAGGAGGGAAGACGAGAGTGGGTGGGGGGTGGGGTGGGGAGGTGGGTTGGAGAATATCCCCATAGAGGCAAGGGGAGGGCGGAGGGAATGGGGAGGTTCCAAAGGGGAGATCTGGAAAGGGGGAAACATTTGAAATGTAAATAAAATATGAAAATAAAAAAAAAAGAAATATTCAAAGCTAAAATTCCAGAAAGTTATGAAAAATTGAAATTTAGTGAGAGGCACATGCCATGCTGAAACTGAGAGAGGGAAATGACTGGTTACATCCCCCTGTGACCCCTGGACACCCTAGCATGAGTGGTCGCCTGTGGGCACTGTCTCTATGCTGAACATGTGGGGACATTTCTTGGCATTATTAAGTGATGTCTAGCAGCTACCTAGCAGTTACCCTGTGGGTTAGGCATGTTCCTCATCTGAAGGTGATTAAAAGGTATAGAAGATTATGATGAGTAGGTTTATGCAGAGACCAGGCCACTTATACTATGTCAAGCATGTAGGTCATGGGATACAATTACAGGATGCAGAAGTAAATGTCTATCAGCATCCTTGGATTGTGGCTTCCTGGGGTCATGGGACCAGTTCCCTGCAGATGCCAAGGGAAGGCTAGGTGTGGTAACAGGGTAGACTTAATCACTCTGGCTCTTTTCCAGAGGCTTTGATTTTGGAGTTAGAGAGTGAACTTTTTCATATCGTCAGGTTCTGATTCCATGTCACTCTCTGTAAACACAGACATGGGCAATATGGTCTCTAGACCTACTTCATCAGTTCAATTAAATGCCTATGGAGACTCTGCCATGATAGTCAGTAGCAAATGAGAACTCTTGTGAGTTTGTGTCTAAAAGAAAGCAATTTCTGAAGGTTTTTCTGTAGGGGCAACTTTTCTTTAGATGCTTGCTTACCTCAGGGAAAAGGTTAGAACTTTGATTTGAAACAGTCCTGGATACTGGACTGTGTACTCAGCCCAGCATGGGGCTGGGCTGTGACGCTGACAGTCAGGGCACCAGATGCTGGCTTGGAACAGTGGGTACCAAGGTCTAGAGGACACTGGCTCTTCTTATGGTTCTCAGTCCCAGAAGCCACTCGAGAATGGTATGAAGGAGACGTTAATAAGGAGGGAAATGTGGTGAAAAGGACACCAGGAGCGTATGGTAAACATGCAAGAAAGAAATCAGAGATTGCAAATAAACACAGGAAGAAAGAGGCCCGAAGAAGGCCGGCCTGCGAAAGTTGGTACTGGAGTAAGCAATGCATCTTCTTTGAAAGTAAAAATTCCTCTTCACAGAATTATTTTAAGTCTACAATTAGTAAACGTTGCCAAATTGAGTTTTTATAAAGTCATATGTTTTCTCCGCTGTCCCATTTTCAAATGAATACAGTTTTAAAACTTTTTAAAATTGTTATTACAATTATATATTTTTGAGATGGGGGTCTTGCGGGAGACCTTCCACTCCTACCCCAGCTTCTGAAGCTTCAAAAAGTTTTTAAAAGTTTCAAATTGTATTCATTTGAGGGAGAGGTCACTCGGCACATAGGGAAGTCAGGAGATAACCTGTAGCAACTGTTTCTCTCTCCTTCTACCACATGGGTCCAGGGCTCAAGCTCAGAGGTGTTTGGCCTTGGCAGCTCCTTCTGCCTGAGCCTCCTCACTTGCAGTTGATGCCCCATTTATAAAGAAATAAATGATAAATCAACGTATAGAAAGAGTCACTGTAAAATGAAAGGATTTATTTGGTTTGCCAGTCCTATCTGAATCTGTTTAGTATTTATGAATATTTCTACTTATGAGCTGCATCAGCAAACCTGATGCTCTATCATGCTCCAAAGCAGGGGAGGGAGGATTGATGATGCCTTCCCACACTACTCCATGAATTTTTATGGCACGGTGGAAAATTTGACAATACAATTTAAAAGAAAAGCTACCAAACTTCCCAGAAATGTAGGCTCTGCAGACCCTGCAGCTGCTGAACATTCACAGCGGTTTCCCACATGTTAATGTCTTACCAAGCGACAGGAGAGAAAGCTGGAAAATGTTGCTTTTAAAGAAGCTCAGAAGACAACAGTCATCCTGAGAACACGTTGGTCCGGACTCCCTGCTGTAACTCTTTGCTTGGTCTGTGTAATCTGCTCACTTTCAAACTAAGTGAGGGCCGGAGAGATGGCTCCGCAGTTAACAGCATTATCACTCCGGCAGAGTTCAGTTCCCAGAAGCCATGTTGGATGGCTCGCATCCACCTGTAACTGCATCTGCAAGACATTCAATGTTCTCCTTTTGACCTCTGTGGGAAACTTCACTCGTGAGCACACATGCATACACGGGAATAAAAACAAAAATAAAGACGGGTCTTTAAAAAAAACAAACAAACAAACCTAAAGGGGTGCTTTTATTTTTTTTCCAAGAGTGCAAAGTTGCCAATGAGGTAGTAAGGTTTTAATGAGGTGCTAAAGGAGTCTGGCTTAGATCTAGGCACTGGCTTTGTGCTTCTGCTGTCTGAGTTATGAGGGACTTGACTAATTTCTGCTGTTGTTTTGTGTTCTCCTTAATGGATGATGCTCTCAACCTCACGGCCTGGCCATTAAAAAAAAAAAAGTTTCAAAGCAATTTGCCAAATCTCCTGTCCTGTAACTTTTTATGCAAATCACATTTGTAGCTTCAAGACTCATAACATTTGCATAAAGCAAAGTCATCCATTTAAAGATGGTCACTCGGACGTGTCCCACCAGCCACAGCGTGGAGTTGAGGTGTCTACTGACTGCCATTTCTTTCTGCCCTTCCTCGGATGCTCGCAGACCACATTTCTCTCTTCTCTGTCTTTGTAGCCAGAGCTACCTTCAAGCTGCCACTGAGGTGCCTGTCGGTCACAGCCTGGACCCATCAATCAACTACAACTCTCCGAAGTTCCGATCGAGAAACCAGAGCTACATGCGGGCTGTGAGCACCCTGAGCCAGGCCAGCTGTGTGAGCCAGGTGGGGCCTCTTCTGTGCTTCTTTTTTATGTAGGGTGCAGCCCCCACAGCTATGCTGGAGTAAGAGGCTCCTATCGGGAGACAATACACAGGCGTCCCTGGGCACCTCTCTCTTGCAAGGAACACTCAACAGTCTCTCTTGATTTAGCATGGGCTTCCTCCCTTTTCTAACAAAATGACCTTGTTGGCTTAGGCTACAGGACCACCAAAGCCTAGTGGTTGTCACAGGTTGCAGTGGGACACAGCAGAGGGCATCTGCCTGACACAGGTAAGGCCTTGGTTTTCTAACAATCTGGCATGGCAAAGAGAAGAACTAGATACCACTTGTTCCTGGAATAGGTCTTCTTTCTCACTAGGTACCAAGTCTCAAAGCAGGGTCCAGGGTCACTTCATAGTACTAGGGTTTGGCTCCAGCATAGTGACAGGCCCTAGGTTTCTCCCCTGGGTAAACAGACCAGACAGTATACTATACTGTCTGTATAGTAAACAGACCAGACTATAAGCAGGTACTGCTGCTGTCATGCATCCTGGGATGCAAGGCAAGTAAGAACTGAACTTCTAAGCTTTAATTAAATACCTGCTTACTAGTGAGAGCTGCTATTAAAAGGAGAACTTAAATGCCAGTAACCCCAGTGTACAAGAAGCTGGGGTAGGGAGGCAGGGGGTACAGGCCACCAGCAAGACCCCATCTCGAAAATATGTAATTGTGATAACAATTTTTAAAAATTTTAAAGAAAAATGACAATGTTTACTTCTCATTAGCTTTATCCAGGACTTTCTTGCCAAGGAATGGAAGAGCCTGGGCTCGGGGTCCTTCTACACAGTTGGCAGAGTAAGGAAGTTGGTGGATGGGGGTATTATTGAGGAGAGGGTTCTGTATACCATTAGCACTTAATAACAGCAATGTTTGTTGTTGCTATGACCATGACAAATACTACTGGTACGTAACTCAGGGACTAAGACGTCTGCTGGCTATGGGCAGTGCTGTGAACACTTGCTTCTAACCAGAGGTAGTTTCCCTACCTCTTTCTGATAAAGTTGCACACAGGTAGTTTTCCCCTAACTGCAGTAGGGGGGATGGTCTTGCCCTTAATTTGAGGATTTCATCTTTTTAATGTACCTCAGTGATAGTTTCCTCTTAGAAACTAGGTCAAGTTGTCATGGGCAAGGGTCTGTTAGAAATAACATGGAAAGAGATGCCTCTACTCTACAGGTCAGGACTATGGGAATTTAGCTCTCAAAATCCCATGTTCTACATGTCCTCAGTTGAAGGCCAACTGGAAGGCTGCTCCTATGTCCATACCCACCACTCCTGCAATAAGATTAGAACACAATCAGATCCTGGGAATCAGGCTACTATGGTGGCCTGATTCATCAACAAAATTCTATACTTCCACATAAAATAATCAAAGGTGACTTAGAGGTATCCACAAGTAAGTTAGTCAGTGTACACTGTAATAGCTCCTACCCCAGGATAAGGATTACTGAAGTGTACTTCCATCTTTTAAAGGTAACACCTTTTCTTTCAGTTAATTCAATTCATTTTACAAATAAAAAATTTTAAAGTAGGTATGAAGCCAGGCATAGTGGCACATACCTATAACTCCAGCACCCAGGCACTGAAGCAAAAGAATCATTAATTCAACTATAAATCTTTAATCTATCTCCTTTAGATTTTCTGTGATATTTTAAAAATCCTCTCACCCATCCCCATTTGTCTATGAAATTTATTCTTCAAATTTGTTGGACAAGGACCTAGAACCAGTAACTACTGGGTTATCCCCATTCTGAAATGAGAAGGTCTCCTCCATACTCAAGGGCATTCCCATAGGGTTCACTCTTCAATTCTGTCAAAGTCCAATTTGGAGAACAATTGAGTTGATCTGAGTTATTTACCAGAGCATGGAAAGCTAAAAAACAACTCCATCTCTAAAATGTTTGCCTCAGCACCGATAATGACCCAGGGACACTGATCCCTATCCCCAGAGCTCCCTGCACAATTTGCAGTCAGCTTGATAGGTTGCAAAGTTTCTTCTCCCCAGAAGGCTTACTGCTCATATAACCTTGGTGGGTGGTCTTGTAAATCTTCTAAGTTTTAGGAACTTTCTGAGACTTGTTAGTTGTTTACTTATTCAGTAAGTAAACTGAATGCTCTCCAGGAGAGAATATTATTACATAATAGAGCCACATAATAGAAATATCTCATTTCAACCATGTTCTTGTGCACATAGTTAGACCATCACCATCATTCAGTCCTAGAATGCTCTCATCATGTCAAGCTGAAGACCTATCTCCTTTTCTCAGTCCACATGCACCCTTATTCAACTTTTGTATTATTTTAGATACCTGCTATGAATGTAACTACTCAGCAGGGGTCCCTCTGGAACTCACTTATTTTGCTAAGCACATTTTTCTCCAGATTTTTCTGTGTTGCAGCCATGTGTTCTAGGAATTGACTTATTGTGGGTTGAGGCTTTCATGATATCATGCTATAGCTTGTCTCCTCTGAGTTGTCTGTCTCTAGCTGATACCACATACCTTCATGGTTAGCCATGTTCTGATCCATTCTATCCTTCTTAGAGCACCCCAACCTGCTCATGATTCTTTGACAGACTTTTAAAGTAATATCTTCCTTTATCTGCCAGCATGATCCAAGTTTTGAGAGGCTATTGGTAGACCAGTTGCAGTGGACCAGAAAGACTAAGATAGGAATTATTTTTATGTATGGGGGAGGGTGATACTGGGAGACAGGGAGAAAGAGAAGCAACATAGAAGACAGGATGAAACCTGGTTTAAACATCACATTGGATAGAGGGGAGCTAGAGTTCTTGGTCTTGGAAGCAAAGATGTCACATTGGTATGGGGAAAGCATGGGAATCTTACCTGGTGGTTTTGGAGCTGATGAAGTGACTTCCCATCAGGGTCTACAGTTATCTAGTGAGGCAGAGGAGACAGAGATGGTCATGGCAGAAAGGAGCAACTTGTTCAAACTCTAAACCAGGGGAAAAGGAGGAGGTTGAAGAAGCATATTTCCATGACCTTATCTTGTGCACAGTTAGAGTAGACAAGGAAGCCTGCGTGGGGAAGGAACATGGTATCTGGAACATGGAAAGCCCCACTTAAGAACCTGCTTAAAGCTTGATCACTGTAGCTGCAGAGAGTTGTGTGCAATGACATGATTCTGTGTAGTTTACTAAGACAAACACTTTGTCACAGGCAGCTAGGAAGATGTGATGGAGAAGGAGAGAGCCAAGGTGGAGAACAGCAGTGTATACTTGGGACAGACAAATAGAATTGCCTGTGTCCATCAGGCACTGAAGATAAACACCAGATCTCAGAGTGCAGGTCCTCACTAAGCCATCATGTGAGAGATGGAATAGAAAGTAGAACTGGAGAGGTCAGGAAACAGATAGCAAGCATAGGTGCTGTTCTGTGTCCCTGAACACTGGCTGGCTGCCTCCTCAGAGAGGTCTCCATCACGCCACTGACCAATGCCCCATCCGTGCATGTGTGTCAATATAGAAAGACACACCTGAGAGAGAGTCCCATAGTGCGTGAGCACTCTAAGGGTAGGTGTATTTTAATGTCTTTTCCTGCTGCTGTGATGAAACCCTTTGATAAAAGCAACCTAAAGGGGAAGGAGTCAATTGTGGTTTGCAGCTTCACCATCCAGTCCATCGCTGTGCAGGAGTCAAGACAGCAGGGTCTTGAAGCAGCTCTTCACATGGTGTCCACAATCAGGAAAGGAGAGCAATGGTTGCTTGCTGCTCTCCAGATCCCTCTCTCTATTTATACAGTCCAGGATCCAACATAGGGAATGGTGCTGCCCACAGTGGGCAGTTTTTCCCACCTCAACACAGTTGAGACAGTCCCCTGACCCCCAAGAGCATGCTCAGAAGCCCAGTTTTCCATGTGATTCCAGATTCTGTCAACATCTCAGAAGTCATTTGCCAAAACTGAGTCAGTGAGGTAGGGAGAATGGCAGGATGAGTTGCAGACTGAGCATTCAGCATCTTGTCTCCAGCACTCAACATAATCCCAAGTTCACCAGCCCCATTTAAGCTTCTTATATTTAAAATCCCCCATGCCCACACTTCTCCCACCTAACCCTTCAGCCTGGTTTTAGTTCTGTAGCTCCTTTTATTGAATTTCCAATTTAAAATCTCTAGTTTCAGCTCAGGAACAGTACATGATATGTGCATGTGAACATCACCGCCAGGATGTGTCAGGAAAAATATGTCCTTTGGGGTCATCCACCCTAAGCAGAGGCCCTGTGGCTGAGCTAATGGTCCAGCCTGTGTCCACTCAGCCTATGAGTTCACCTGGACTGACAAGCCCAACAATGCTTCCTCAAGAGTATTTGGGAAAGTCAGGTTCCCAGGGTGACCCTATACGCATAACTTAAGACACAAGCTGAAAACGTATTGCCTTTATCTGCTCTGCTTACAAGTCTCAAGCTAATAGGGAAAAATTACAAGCCTGAGATTTAAGTCAAGGTAATATGTTTCATGTGTACAGAACTCCTCCCAGTCAGCCATGTCTTCCCCACCCTGACTCTGCTCATGATGCCATAATGGTGATGAGGGCAGGAATGCCTCTGCCAAATTTGGGATTCGTTTCCATGACAATGAGCAGCAGCTGACTCTCACGTCCTGAAAATGAACTAAAAGTAGCTGAGGCACTTGAATGTGTGTGCTTACTTCTACAGCCTCCAACCCAGAGTCAGCCCAAGCGGTAGGTAGCTGGGGAAGGTGAAGGGGCCGTTGGGGAATTTGCAAGGACTGGCAGCGTGGACCTTGGCTTGGTACCAGGTGCTTCAGGGGGCTTCCACCCACCCTGTCCCCTGATCTCTGTGATGACTGTCAGCCTGCTGAGTCCACAGAACATCCATCTCTGGTCGCTAGCTATGCACCTTCTGTTTTGTAAGAAGTCACCCAAGAAGCCATCCCCCCAAGCCTAACGGATCCCCAGGGCAGATTTCAAACTAGACGCGCCGAAAATGTAAAGCTGTAACCGAGGGCTGTAAGTGCATTCTGTCTCTGTATCTTGTGTGACGTGGTTGTGATCACCCTGATGGATCCCGGCATCACGTGTGCTATTGCTGTTCCAGATGAGTGAAGCAGAAGTTAATGGGCAGTTCGAGTCAGTGTGTGAATCTGTCTTCAGTGAAGTTGAATCTCAGGCCATGGATGCCCTCGACCTTCCCGGGTGTTTCCGAACAAGGAGTCACAGTTACCTTCGAGCCATCCAAGCTGGTTACTCCCAAGATGATGAATGTATTCCCGTGATGACACCGTCCAACGTGACATCAACCATCAGGTCAACAGCAGGTAATAGGAATGTCCTTTTTCACCTATCAGAAACCCTACAGGTGTGCTTAATTGTTTTTCCTAGAAGGGAGCTGGCATACACCTTCACCACTGGGAAAATGTGTAAAATTATCACACACCACATAATGACATGCGCAATAGCCTCCTGAAGCATTTTGTTCAAAGATATCCGTGCCTTTTTCTTGGGACGAATTCTATAAATTGTCCAGGTTCTTTAAAACAATCAAGTATAGCTTTCATTAGGATTTCTTCAGCAGACAGGAATGTGAGTGCTAACATCTGGGTCATGCTTATGTTCAGGAGGTTGGGGTGAAGTCTCGGTGGATATGCAGTGACCCCTGTGGATGCAGAGCCCAACCTCAGTCACTGCCACTCCTTAGCAGATCCATAAATGTGACTGATCACTACAAAACCAGCCAGTGGTTAGTGTAAATTCTCTCACCGTCTTAAGCTTGGAAGGTTCAGTGTCGCAGTTTCCCACCCTTCTCATAGAAAATCATATCCACGCCTTGAAGATTTACCACCCAGACCAAACACCACTGCCCACTAGTTTACTGAACAATTTTTATGTATATAACACAATGAATATACATGGCCCAGAGAAACCCATAAAACACAGTGAGCAGTAAAAGTTTGCCACGCTCCAGGTGAAGGCTGGAAGAGAAGCTGTAAAATATCCCAGTGTCAAAAAAAAAAAAAAAATGATGTCTTTCAGATAGCCTAGGATTCGAACTTCGGTGGCCATATCACAGGAATTTAAAATATAGTCCCAGGAAAAAATAGAACATACTTTGTCCATATTAAGTAATGTCAGGATCCTGAAGACAGGTAGGGGACGTAGCAAGAAGGAACAAGCATTGAGAAGGAAGGAGTCAGGGTGCTAACAACAGCAGGCCTCACTATTCAATGCTAACATGAGGCAGGACCCAAGGATCCACACAATACTAAATAACAAACTGAAGGTTTTCTGTCGTGGGGTGTGTTCTGTACTGCTGTTTGCACTGTGGGGGGAAATGCTTCATGCTGGAGTCTCCTTTGCTTACCTTAGTGAGATCTTGGGCTTGCTTACTGTCTGACTCTGTTGTTGGGGTCTTCAAAATAAGTAACAATAAGCAATGTCTGCCAGACAACATAATGAGTACTCTCCTACAAAACCAGTGGAAACTCCATGTCTTTTCATGTGGTCTGATGGCTTTTGTGATGTACTGAACCACAAGCTGTGGGCCTCAATGAGAGATGCCCAGGGGAACATGGCACTCTGTTCTCATCGAAGCTTTGGAAAGCAGGGGACATAGCCCAAGTCTATGACACTTGAAGCAGATAGAGCTGTACACGTCAACAGCAAGGCATGGTCCAGTCGTGGGGTTCTTGAGACGGGCAGTTATAATCTTTGGTTGTTCTCTCAGATGTCCTGTGTCATGAGCTCCTCTGCCTCAGTGATGTCATAGATTGTCGTTCCTTCTCCACCCATATGTGAAAATAGAGATAATTGAAAACTTAGGGAAGGAAGGATGCTCAATAACTACATTAAATAGCAGCCTTGGAAGCTAGGCCTGAGCAGTGTAGTCCTGTCAGCCTGTATTCAAGAGGCTGAGGCAGGAGGACTGGGACTTTGAGGGTAACCTGGGCTACATAGTGAGCCCCACACTAGCCTGAACTCCCTGGTAAGACCCTGTCTCAAAAAAAAATTAAATCAAAAGGTAACCCCTTGGAAGGAGACAACCCCTTGGAAGGGAATTACTCATGTTCACTAGTGTTTTTGAGTGCCCCCTACAAGCAAATGAACAATTAAGCATTTTCATGGTCTTCAGAAAGCTTTGAAACAATAATTATGTGGTGGAAAATGGCTTTGCTGTTTTTAGAGCTGTCGTTATGGAGAGAATAGAAATAGAACAGATTTTCACAGAGATAATATAAGAATCGGTACCGAACTTGAGCTGAAGTTGTGATTTATGTACACAGTAAATCGTTCTTACCAGGCAGACTGCACATTCCAAAAATCCACACACAAAATAAATTTTTTAAATGTTTCTATTCCAAGTTCCTAATGGATCTTGGCCTAGTTACTGAGTCAAAATCTCTTCTGGACTATGGGATAAATATCAGCATCACGGAAGAAGCTATGGACTGAATAAACAGAGTGGGGGTAGCTGGAGGGACACTGACATCACCATCATGGGGGTGGCAAGGGCACCATGGGAGAAACTAAAATCAAACCATCACCAGCCCTACCACTGGGCACAGCCTAGCACATGCCAGGATTATTCTTCACTCTATAGATGTAAGAAGATGTGCAGCATGGTCTGGGTAATAAGATTATGAACAATATCAAAGATTTTTGTTAACCTGGAAAAATAGTAGAGGAAAAATTCCCCAAGTCACAGACTTCAAATAGCTAAGTATTTCCTTACTGACCTTCTAGCTCTTTCTCTGTAGACGGCAGATTTCGAAGTCCTAACAGTCACACACACACACACACACACACACACACACACACACACAAACACACCGAGAGAGAGAGCACTCTAGGGGAACAGAGAGTGCTGTGGCCTTGCGTTCTCCGTCCTTCGCAGCTGTACAAAAGCTCAAGACAACTTGAATTATACTTTATTCTGCTCTGGTGACTTTAAGACATGAAAAATGTGGGGGTGTTTTTGAGAGCAACAGAGCCTTTCTCAGCTCTTAGATGGGCTTTTAACTCAAGAATTAGGGGACCAGACACTCATGCTCATACAAAAGTTGGAGTCAGTAGCCTCTAGGTTCTCGGCTTTCAAATTCAAAGAATGAAATTCATAGACATCGAGTCTTAGGAAGCATTTTATTAAAAGGAGCTTAAGGAAGGGGACAGAAGGGATCTCTGAGAGGGGGACACTGATGAATGTCACCACCTTAGAGTCATTAAGGCTTCACTGGAGGGAGGCATGGGGAGCAGCCAGTCAGTCTAGTTCGAAGTTCAGCTGTCCAGTGTGTGTCGGCTTCTGCCACACCTTCCCAGATGGATTCCAGGCAAGTGTTCACTTGGAGGGAAAGAGATACAGAAAAACTAGACCATTCTGTCGTCCCAGGTCTCTAGGCAAAGCAGAACCAAAAACATTTTGGCTTAAATACTTGTGGTCTCTCTGGTCTGTAGCCGGTCAAGAGTATCCTTGGGGCTAAGGACATTTGCAGCTTTTGGTCAAATTAAGAACTGCACTTTCATGATTCTTTTACCCTACGCTGCCTGCCCAACTCTGTCCCCTTCTCTTATCACATTCCTGCCTTGAGACTCATACGTGGAACTTACCCTCACCCCCAACCCCTGGAAGTCTATACGTGGATGCTACTCCCTTGGGTCGTAGAACTGAAGGATCTGACCCCCTGTGCCTCCTTCCATGGATCCATTATAGCTGTGTATGACCGTGGTGTTATAACCTTCCTAATATTCTGGGACTGAAGTACGTCTCCCTTCAGTACCTCTTTAATGTGAGCCATGACTTGATCGCCCGATCAAGCTGCTCTTTGGACCCAAGGGCTCACTCTCTTTGCCCTCGGGGCCACACATGGCTGCTTGTGCAGTGGATGTTGCTATTTTCCTAACAAAATTCATGTGGAGGGTAAACCCTGTCAGCTCCCTTCTGGGGCCTGCCTTCTTCGTCAGTTATATCAGTTACTGTGCTGACTGTAAGAGCTGAAACTCACCTTTGATCAGAGCTGCCTATGAGGAAGGCAAGCAGATTTACCTGAGCTTATTCTTAAGCACCCCTTGCTTTGGTAAACTGTTACACTAGCATTTGATGGCCACCTACATTCACATTAAGATTGTTTTGGTCAGTTAGCACTCTTCTGTTATCCTGGGATACTTGGCATGCAGCATCTTGGTAGAGTGTTTATCTGGAATGCAGGAGGCTCTGGGATTTGTCCCCAGAACTGAAAGGGATTTTGAAAAAAGATACTTTCCTTTTATGGCTCCAAAAAAATATTCTATTTTCAAAACCATCTCAAAGTGATTGTTTTGAAGTATAAGATGCATTTAAACACATTCTTTACAGAGGCTTGAAAAATGTGAGCTGGTAAAATTAGATTCTCTCACCTTATAAACATGTTAATGTAGAAGTCCTGGGCTCATGCAATAAATCAAGTGGCAAGTGTACACATGAGTGAATTAGTATAGATTTTTAAGAATATAGTAGACTGTCTTAGCTTAGACACTGACAGGTGAGCTCTGCCAGCAGGTATGACAGTCAGACCCTTCTCAGCAGCATTGTGAGAATCAGGGAGTCCAGCCTACCAGGCGTCACTCATCTTGACTTTGAGGTCCCCAGGAAGCATAGGACACAGCACTGGGCAGGATGATCCCCACCTGCTGTGCCTTCCATTATGAAAAGCAGTGGTGTTGATTATAGACCCCTCCTTAAATGAAGTGGTTTTGAAAACATCTGACTTCCATTTCACACTTGCGTTCTCTCTCAGCTGTGAAATGATTTATCAGGTTGCTTATCTCAGTCCCCATTCCGAGAGATTCTTTGAGAGAAGGAGTCCCATAGATATTGTGGAGGGAATCTCAGTGTAAAATTAGATGATAATGGTTTCTCTCCGGGTCAGAAATCGTCTCCACTCATGTCACAACTAATTCTAGAAGTCATCAGAACCAAGGGAAAGCCACACAGGGATGACGGAAGGAACAGCGTGGACCTACTTCATCTTATTATTCAGATTTCTACAGCGACTTTTCTCTCCAGGATGCATAATAACTGTTTCCAAGACAAATCTTCACTAACACATAGGAGGAAAGCTATCCTTATTTTTTGTGTGTCTTGACTATTAGGCAGAGGGAAACTATTCTCAGTACTATGGATTTTTTTTCTGTACTTCTTTGCAGAATTCTCTGTTGTGTGAACGTTAGGTTTTTACAGATAGATAGGCCAAGTTTCTGGCCTGGGAGTTTCTTGGAGCTTTATCACCTAGTCTTCAACTTCTTCAAATCCAAGTACTTCCCAATGAGGTAAAGAAGAATCATTAATACTTTACTAAACAAATTAACAGAGAACATCGGAGGGAAAGGTCACATATATCTTTTAATTTTGAGATGTGAAAGTCCAAAATAAAATAAAGAAAAGCCAACTTATATATGAACAAGAAAACATGTTGTGTTTGGATTCAGTGTGTGCTGTGTTCAGGATGTGGACAGCTTGCTTTGAATGTAGAATTGTCTTGGGTATGAGCTTCATTCTCAGACATAAAGCCTGGGAACCCCTGTGAGTGATGGAGTAGTCATGTGCATATACTTGCTACATGTCAAGAAGATGTGTATGAGAAGTGATGGAACCCAAAGGGAGGCTTGAGACACCATGGCAGCACCCAGAAACCCCCAATGCCATGAAGCTGGCTGACATCAAGACCAAGTAGTATGAACCAATATAGGGAGGCATACAAGCCTGGGGTCAAGAAGGCCCATGGTATCAGGGACCCAGAAGCACTGAGCAGGAGAGGAGAAACCAAGTGTGACAAAAAGATGCAAGAGCTATGGAGCAGATACTCAGCACTGTGGATCAGCACCCACACAGCTTACTAGGTAACTCCCAGCAGAAGAGTGTTACAGGCTGAGTCAAGCCTTCCACAAATGTGGAATGTGGGCCATCAGCTTGTAACTACACAGAGATGGGCCTCTACTGAGGTGATTAAGCTAAAGTGAGGTCACCTGAGTGGCCTTCGTCTGGGAGGAGAGAGAGATTTGGAAACAAATGCACAGAAGAATGATTGAGGGACAGAGGGAGAAAGTGTTATCTGTAAGCCAAGAGGAGGTGTCTAAGAAGGAGTGAGGCAGCTGTGGCACTTTATCTTCAAACTTCGTGCCTCTTGATGTGAGAAGAAATGACCCAAAGCTATGGTTTCTTGTGCTTCCAGAGCCAATGGACACAAAAAGAGTTGCAAAGTCTGAGCTTGCTCTGCTTTGGGAAGGTCTAGAGATTACTGCTAAATCTAATCTAATCATACAGGTAAAAGGGACAGGGACAGGCAGCACTGGGGAGCTAGAACAACCTAGGGAGGGTGTTCCTGTATGGTTGGCTAGGGAGTGGAACACAGTGAAAATGTCTTGGCCTGAAGCTCTGTCCCTGTGAGACTCAAAGATCTGCAGGCCAGTAACATAGATGATGCCATCAAGGAAGACGGATCACCCAGTTATCAGACAAGACATAGTTGCAGGAACTGTGGTCCCCAATGGAGGCAGAACAAAGACTGAAACAGGAGAGGAAGTGCATCCAGAGACTGGCCTTGTGGGCCCACTGTTATCCTCTTGAGTTTAAAGTCACACTTCAGGAATGATAGTATCTGAGTCCAGAAACTCAAGGAGCAATTGCATCCTGAGAAGAGAATTTCTTTAGGTTATGCCAAAGTAGGTAGGAACAAGGATACAGGAACAAGGATGCAGGAACAAGGTTGCAGGAACGGGTTGCAGGAACAAAGATGCAGGAATAGGATCCAGGAACAGAATACAGGAACAAGAATACAAAAACAAGGATGGAGGAACAGGATGCAGGAGCAAGGATGGAGGAGCAAAGATGCAGGAACAGGATGCAGGAGCAGTGCAGAAAAAAAAGGATGCAGAAACAAGATGCAGGAAAAGGGATGCAGGAACAGGATGTAGGAACAGGATGCAGGAACAGGATCCAGGAACAGAATATAGGAACAAAGAGGCAGGAGCAAAGATGGAGGAACAAGATGCAGGGACAGGATGCAGGGACTAGAGGCAGGAACAGGATGCAGAACAAGGAGACAGGAACAGCTTAGGTACTGCTTGTAGCTGTTACCCTTACCAAACAGAGTCAGTGGGGGTCCAGGAGCAAGGGAATAGTGTGGATTTGTGAAGCTAAGGCACCACTGTTGTATGACCTCACCCCATACAGGGCACCAATGACAGACCAAAGAAAGATTGCATTCAGGGCTAGCTTAGTGAACCAGTGAATTTATAAGGAGTATGGTAAAGTGTTAACTTACAGGAACATGGTAAGGACTCAAAAACAGATGTGTCATAGAGAAGCCTATTATGGCATGAGTGACAACTCACAAAAGCAGCATGTCCCTGGAGTTTCCTGCATGACTCACAGATATCTCAGCTGATCAGAGAGGCCCCTGTCTCTAGCAGTCCTTATTGTTTATGTAGCCCAGGAGAAGGGGGTCTCATAGATCTTGTGTTTCCAGAACTTCCTAAGCCTTGAAGGTCTAGATTACTTTCTGGGTATTAAGAACAACCCTCCAGAATTGAACATTTAAAGTCATAGAGAGATGCCATGCAGCAGTCTGTGATAGCACATAGAGGTGGGCCTGATGCTCAGTGACAAGTGCAGAAGTCAGGCAGAGAAGCTGGGGAAAGAGAGAAATTCAGCTTCATGCATCAAGAAGGAATTTGCTGAAGGATATCTCCAAGAGAGAGGAACTCCCAGAAGGTAGAGTATGAGGCTACCAGTAGGAGCACAGGGCCTGCATCACAACCCTGGATTCAAGGTCACCACTGACTTCTGGCAATATGGCAAGACTGCTAAAAGGCCCTGGACAGCATAGGTTCTCTATAGAATAGTGCAGATCTTTACAGAGATGAAGCCAGTCTGAGATCATCTGCATCTCTTGGACAGCTGCAGAATCTGGAACATCAAAGAGGCACTGGGATTGCAGAAGCCGTAACAAGCAGTTGTGTTCATTTCAGACTCACTGTTGTAGCACGTGACCACATCTCTGTGTCTTAGAGCCACACAGACCTGTCCTGTGTCCATTGTAGGGACACATGCATAACTTAGTTCTAAGGGTGATAGCCAGACACTGTTTCTCTAGGACCCAAATGAGAATCTAAAAACCCCTCCTTACCTTTTCATCCCGTGGAGTCTCCTGCTTTCTGTAGTACCAACCACATGGTCTTAACCCTGTTTCTGTTGTCACCATTCCTTCCCTGACTCTGGCCTTCCCGTCCCTACAAGTAGTGCCCTGGTAATGGTATTAGCCCACATGTAAGCCAGCATCATGTCCCATCTCAAGATCCTGTGCCCAGTCAAATCTGTACCACTTCCTTTTGTGCATTGTTTCAGATTCCAGCTTATAGACATGGCAGGGTTAGGGTGGTGACATCTGTCTAACACAGAATGTTCTAGTGAACACTGGCTGAGTCTGCGTATGAATTAAAGTTTGATAAACTGGGACAAGGGTGAGTGTTGCAGTCTCTCTGACACTAGACTATGGGAACCCATGTTTCTTTTGGGAAAATACACCCAGGACTAAAATCTAAAATCCCATGGGGTCAGAACCCACACTGTGAAACTTACATTTTTTCCTCCTGCTCACAATATCAGAATTTCTACAGAGAACACATCTTCTGCCCTCAGTTGTGGCTTACATCCAGGGTGAATCAAGAAACCAGAAGTGATGAGCCCATGCAGAGGTCAGTCCAAAGTGTTCCAGTGGATGTCCAAGGTGTCTCTGTGAGTTCCGTGGTCTACCTCAGTCTTCTCGGCAGTTGCCAACACCAGTGACTTCTGGGAATCCTGAGAAGCCTCAAGATCGTTGTGTTGAATTGAAACCCAGATTGTGTCTTTGAAATCCCTCCCTGTGTTTGAAGTTTAGAGGAATGTACTTAGATCCAGAGACCTGGCCTTTTTCTTGTATCTGAGCTCCAGTCCAAGGCAGACCCTGTTGTCAGGGCTACAAGTTAGCATGGCCTTCAAAAATTAATAAAGAATATGATAATTCATGGTAAGCCAAGGAAGTCTATATGCATCCCATGAGGAGAATACAAGAGGCTGCAGCTCAGGGGCTCAGAGAGAAGCATTGGGGAGGGCAGCTACGGCCACAGGGCTTCAGGCAATGGCTCATCTGACATGCCATAGGAGCTCAGAGGTCATTGCAATGAGAGAATGAACAGCAGGTTCTCTTACCAAGAAGGTTCTGGCTGTGTTTCAGTGTTTCATTGCTATAAGAAAGCCAACCTAAAGAAGTGACAGCTAATTTAGATCATAGCTTTCAGGATCCAGCCAAGGTCTCTTGATCCAGTGGTTTGGTGCTTGTGACAAAGTCATACATCTTGGCAGAGGGTGCTTGAAAGAGCAGCATGTCATAGTGGAAGAGGGACAGAGAGATAGACAGAAGATAAGTCTGAGGACAAGATATATCCTTTAAAGACACACCTCAAGTGACCCACCTCCTCCAGTCAGACCCCACCTTCTAAGAGCCCATTCAATACAAACCCTTCCATGGGCCACACTATGGGTCAGTGCCTTCCTTTGTGGTCCAATAGCCTCAACAGTACAGGGGCCAAGCTTTTAACACATGAGCCATGTGGAGAACACTTCATATTCATAACTCAACACTGGCAGTAACAGCTGTGCTAAGCAAGGTGCACCCTGCCCACAGGAGTACATAGACCTAAATCTCAACCCCAACCTTTGTCTACAGACCCCACAGGGGCCCCCAAATCTCTACAAATCCAAGTGTAGCTAGGATAAAAGTGCATATCTCGTTCTCTGGCTGTGAACGTCACTGTAGCTTCCCAGCTATGGGAGATCATCAGCAATGAGCTCAGAGGGCCATATCCAGATACTGTTCATGTGCCTCGGAGTCACGGCAGTTACTGTATCATTGCCAGATCTCTGTCTCTGTCCTGCCTGGGCCACAGACTTCCAGAGGCTGGACAAGAGATCATATGTCTCACAGCTTTGGAGGAAAGATCTGAAAATCAGGCAGCATCTGGATCAACTCCTGGTGGGAGCTGCTTACTGGCTCATAGATCACACGTGGGCTGTGTGGCCTCATGTGGCAGAGGGATTAAAGCAGCTCTGGGAGATCCCTTTATCAGCACACTAATCTCACAATGAAGCTCCAGCCTTGACTTTACATCAAAGGCCCCTCCTCTAACACTGTCACCTGGGAGAATCGGGGAGTGTGGCCCAGATGTACATTACCCAAGGACCTACGATGCTGAAGATGCTCTTGGTCATCAAGAATAAACCTAAGGCATTACCTTGACCTGATAAAAATCTAGACATGGGTTATCTCACAGAATAAAAGCAAGCTTGATTAAGAATTATTGTGGATTTGGGACCCCTTCCTCCGGCTGGGCTGTCTTGTCTCTCCCTCCCGGGAAAGGAGGTGCCTAGTCTTACTGCAACTTGACATGCCATGGATGGTCGATATCCATGGAAAGCCTGCCCTTTTCTGAAGAGAAACAGAGGTGGAGTGGGGGGGGGGGGGAAGGTAGAGGTGAGAGACTGGGACAAGAAGAGGGAGATCAGGATGATGAATATGTATGTGTATATGTGTGTGAATATAAATGTACACACACACACACACACACACACACACACACACACACGTGTGTGTGAATGATTGTGGACAGGTAAGAACTTGAGGGAAATTGGGAGAAACTCTAATTTCCAAAAGGGGAAGAAAGCTGCTGAATTTCCTATGCTGGGGGGTTTTACGGGACAAAGGCAGAAACTCAGCAAAGGCTTATGTAATCTCTGTGGAGATTGATTAATTCTTCGGGCTACCGTGGGCCAAGGCAATGGAGAGCCCTCACGCTCTGTGCTCATCATCCTGGCACAACCAGAGAAATTACAATGTGCTAGTCATGCAACCCCCACCAGCTAGGGCAGGGGAAGCTCCTGCTCTGTCCATCTCTGACTCCAGCTTTGACTTTGACCATCTGCTAAGCTATTAGTTTCCTGGCCAGCGTTACTTCCCTCCAACCTTGCCACCCCATGTTCTCACATTTACAGGATCAGCTTGAAGCTTTCTCATAGCCTGGCCAAGAGCTAACTCTATCCCAGTCACTAAGATGTAGCTGGGATCTTTCTTGGTTACCTCCTATTTAGCTCGTTGTCTATGAGATAGTCTCCTAGATGGAAGCATCATAAGAAGCCCTGCTTACGTATAATTTAGTCTGCTATAGAAGCAAGAATATATGAGAAGACCATGTGTTTGCCAAGGCCTTCAGGGGAGCAGCTGGGCTGTCCTCATTGACTCAGAGCCTGTTCTCATATCTCTCTAGTTTGGTTAGCTAATAACTACCTACACCAGTCCCCATTCACCTTCATCAATGCTTAAGGTTCTGCTATTTTAACCCTTAACTTTCCTGTATCTCCATCCTGTGTTCTCATTGTAGAGTATGCAAGCAGTTTACAGTTCTTACCGCCGCTCCTTTCCTCTACTACCTAGAGAGAGCTAAATCCCGCCTCGGGAGGACTTCAGCGCGTTTGGTGGGATACAGACATTCAGTCCATAGCAACCCCTTCCTTTTCCACACTAATATTCACATACATGCCACAGGAATTTAAGCATTTTGATCATTCCATTTCAGTATGATCTTGTTTTTAAGTGATTTCCATTTCCCTGCCTGCAAGCACCGTTTTGAAGCATTTGTAGGTTTAGCCAAGAGTCTAAAGACAAGGCTAAGGACTAAGGCAGGTCACATGAGTGTGGAAACTCAGACTCAAAGGATGTGGATTTGTGATGTGGTCTCATGGTCCCCCCACACTGGACACATAGCCTGTGGGCCCAGCTCTCGGAGCACCTTGCTGTAAAGTGTCTGGGTGTGAGAAGGTAAGATCTGGCTTCTGGTGATGATAGCATAGTGAGTCAGCCATGTAGATACCACCAGCTCTGGGTCCAGCCTCAACCTACAAGTCTCCATGAAGCCACTTTACAAGTGTGTCCTGTTCTGAACAATGCTGAGCTCGCAGGCTACTAGATAGACCAGCCCGTAGCTACAGGTCTCATCTGTGGGTAGGTAGCATCTCTCAGAGTACTAGCCAGGGCATTACTATGCCAAATATCTAGAGCTTCATAGATGTATATTAACTTCTCTCAACACTGATAAGATGCAGGATCAGTAGAATATGAGTGACTGACTAGAAAATTTACATGTAATGACACTTGCCGCATGATTTACACTATCTGTGGTCCTTCTGTATTTAAGTATTTAAACTCCACTGTGCTTCATGATTGTCTCAGACCTCAAGGTGTGCTGTTCTCTTTAGAGACTCTCTTTGCAAGGACTATGATTTTACCCTCTCAGGTCATAATGTTCAAGAAACAGCATATGGCCATTTTCTCTAAAAGACCTGGGTCCGGTTCTGAACCTCAGAGCCTCCAAAGAGTCAGCATCAGTCATCCAAGTTACACACATGACCACATCATCACTAGGAGTCCAGGGGACCTCAAGGTCAAAGGAGACCTCCTGTACTAGTCCACTGGTCTACACCAGCCTCCCTAGGATCTCAGTGCCCTCTGTCTGCATTGGACCCCCTGAATCTACTGGGTCTGCATGGGCTGTGTCTGAACAGGGATGGGAGATCTGCTGCAGACCTATCCTATCCTGCTTCACTACCCACACGGTGATGCCTTTCCCTCTGCATCTTCTCCCTGCACCTCCTCCCTGTGCACCTCCTCCCTGTGTGCCTCCTCTCTCTGTGCCTCCTCCCTCCCTTGCTCCTGCCTCTGCTCTTCTCCCCTTTCGGTGATTTTGCATCCTCACTGAAGGCCAGGTGATCTTCACCAGGCCAGACATTCTCCTAGAATTATCTTTCCCAAGAAAAGACCACACAGAAGAGGAGCCCCTGAGCCCACTTGACCTGGGAAGGGTTGGAGGAAAGTATGTACAGCTCCACCGAGACTTTTTACAAAAGCATACAGGTCAAAGGGGGCCTTTTCCCAGAACAGCGGAGCACACTTGAACCCTTGGTTCCTAGTTGACATTGATGCAGACTTCATAGTCACCTCCTAGCTACAGCATCATTGCTTGGGGCCCTTCAAATGTCATCTTTATGCTCTGGAAAGGCCCTAATTATTTAAGAACCTAAACTTAATTGAACTGAACTGCTTTTTTTAAAAAAAAAAGAAAAGATGTTTGTTTAAAAGTTGAATGTATGCTTCAAAAATATTTTTAAGCTAGATGTGGTGACACAGGCCTGTCATCCCATCTCAAAGGAGACCAAAGCAAGAAGATCATTGATTCCATTGGAACTATGTCTCAATTTTTAAAAACGAATATAATAGAACCCCGTGATAACTTCCTCCTTCATTTGACAGCCATCAGAAGTGCTCGGGCCTGACACTGGAGTGTCCGCTGTTATTGATGGCAGCTGGGATATTGAGCTAAGACAGATTCTCTCAAGCCAACTTAATGTTTCCAAGATTGATGCTGGAGCTGAATGAGACTGATTACTCTGCAATTAGTCTTTCAATCCCTTTGGAACGCCAGATGCATGGAATTCTGAGCAGTGCCCGGTGGCATGGTGAATAGTTTGAGGAAGTCAGATTGTAAGATTTGTGCCACTCTTGATATTTCCAGAAGACAAGGAACTCGGTTGTAAAGCAAAGCAAGGAACAGTTGTGTAGAAAGGAGTGTCTGAGGTCACCGGAAGCAGCCCTGGTTAACATGAGCTATCAGATCTATCCTACTTGACATACTCATGTCAAAGGAGCATGCTGTGTCTTTTCAACACAGGTACTAGGGGATCTTTGAAAAAGCCCCAGGGGATCATCACTAAGAATATTCCACCCATCCATTTTCTATATTCTATTCTTCTATTTATGAATTTATTCTTGGTGCCATGTAAAAGCAATAAGGAAAAATAAACTGATCAATCATATTAATGTTGTCATAGCCATGATAAAGAGCAGCTAAGGCACCTAACTGGTCCTGCCTGATGCAGGCACCCACAAGGGCACAGTAATCCAGGAGGAAAGCCCCAACCCATAAAGATGAGCGAGCTTGCTCCTCTGATTCTATAAATTGCCAGTGTGTGTTTTCCTTGCTTTCTCTGGCCAAGGCTGACATTTCTCTTTTTGTTGTGTTGATTTATAGCAGGTCATTACTCCGCAGACGTTCTAATCAATCATCCAGTTGATTGAATCAAATTTACAAATATTTACTTAGTACCTAATGTCTATAAGATATTATAAGGATGTTCTGCAGAATGAAAGGAAACCAAATGAGATTTGAGACCGATGTGGAAGCTGCAGACATGTACAAATATATTAATAATCATTACCTTCAGAAACATCTATATGAGTGCTTGCTGGCTGACATTTAATCCTTTCTTCTAATTAATGTCAATTGTTACAAATCGTTCTAGGATTCATAATGTGGTCACAGTTCTTTTTGTGTATTCATACTTTGAGGACTAGCTGAGATCTTGTTTAACTGTAAGAACACGAGTGTTACCTCTCAGCCCTTTTTGTAAATGTACTGACGAGTTTTGCATCCTCTTGACACAAGCTAGAGTCATTTGGGAAGAGGGAAGCTCAATTGAGAAAATCCCCCCACTGTGTTGACCCGTGAGCAAGGCTGTGGTGCATTGTCTTGATTGATGATTGATCTGGGAGGGTCCACAGGACTTTATAAAGCCGTGGCACAAAGGTGGTGCCTCCTGAGCTAGTGTCCCTGATGTGTATAAGAAAGCATGCTAAGCAAGATTTGGGAAACAGTAAGCAGCACTCCTTCGTGGTCTCTGCATAATTCCTACCTGGAGGTCTTGCTCTGGCTTCCCTGGGTGATGAACTACAGGCTGTAAGATGAGACAAACTCTTTTCTTCCCAAGTTGCTTTTAGTCATGGTGTTTTATCACAGCAATAGAAATCCTAAAAGGTAAACCAGGGCTACATGTATGAGTATCCTCAAAGGATTACCATCTTTGCTGTTGGGGCTTAGCAGGTATCATAGGTCATTACCGTGCAACACTGGATGCTTTTGGAAAGA
Source organism: Rhynchomys soricoides (assembly GCA_019843965.1). NCBI lineage: Eukaryota > Metazoa > Chordata > Mammalia > Rodentia > Muridae > Rhynchomys > Rhynchomys soricoides. The sequence goes on along the minus strand of JADRCH010000044.1, from coordinate 3,818,954 downwards.
TTCCCATGGCAGACCAGTGAGGCTGTAAGACCTATTACTGGTACCTTGAATCATGCATACCTGAGAAAATTCCCCTCACAGACTTTTGGGATTGGACACTCTTGGAACATTTTGAGGATGTGCCAGTGTTGAAGCCAGAGATGCTGAGGACAAAAGGCCGTGGTTGAAAGCCATTAATCCCATTAACTCTTGTGGGCCCATCTTCCCAGATGCTCCTCAGATCTACATGTGGCCATATTCTCATGGGTGTCGGGAATTGACAGATCATTGAAAGAGCTACCATTTGCTCCAGATCAGGACTTGGTAGGATCTCTGGTTTTCCTAGGGTCATTAAGGACAGCCCATTGGAGATCTGCCTGATGAATAGGCATATAACTGTGTCCCCAGTTGTAGATGCATCAAGAGCAGACAGGTGGTCTCCAGGACAACCATCTCTGGACAAATGTGCTGCCACAAGCCTTTGGAGCCACTGTCTGGCCACCAGCTGCTTAGATATGTGGCTTTCTTCTCTGTACCCACTGATACATGCACAGAATTCCTAAAAAGGAAGCCTCTCCTATGTCAAATGGCATGGGAGGAGGCCTGCGTTGCAAGACAAATACCCGCTGTAGAAAGGGTTCTGTTCCTATCCCTTCCAGTAGTGCTCATGAGAAAAGTAAACATGTTATGGAAGAAAGCAGAAAGATGAGATACTGTCCAGTATGTGACCGCCTCAGAACAAGCTAGCACCACTTCTGGCCAGATGTTTATTAGTCCCTAAACTTCATGTGGAACATAACTCTTTATAAATCCATGGCACAAAGCCAGCATGGCTACACAGCTCATGTTGTAAAGCCATCTGCTCAATAATTAATTCCCTTTGTGCCTCAAGAACTGGGTGGTTTTCCTCATCACATCTTAATTGGCAAGTGGCTTTGCAACTGGGAAATCCATGGGTCTTTCTTTAATAAAATCCCATTAATTTGGGACTGACTGGACAGTAAGTCAGACCCTCACTTAGCAAGGAAGCCAGCAAGGTCTCACATGCCCGGTGCCTGCCAAGGGTTCAGTGCAGTAGCATCTAGACTTTCCAGTGTGTCCTTCATCCTGTAATGGACAGTTCACTAGCCCACTTTATCAACCATCTCTCTCCTCTACTAGAAGAAGAGCACTGTAAGGCAGGGATGTTTCTTACAGCTGAATTTGCAGTGCCTGGAATTATTATACATTATATTATACATAGTATACATAGTATTGAGTATACATTGTATAGAGATGTGCTGAGTTTTTGTAGGTGTGTTTAATGAAATGGTGAATCAATGAATGTGTGAATGAATGAATGAATGAATGGGTTGGATTTTTTGTCTCTGTGTAGACTTGTATAACCTGCAGGAACTGAGGGTTTTGTGGATGAGTTTTCTGAGTAGAGAGAATGGGAGATGAGGAGAAAAGAGAGAGGGGAAGAGAAAGGAAGGAGAGAAGGCGTCGTGTCTTATTCTGCTGTAGCATCCAGAATACAGTATGTTAGGTCTTGTGCACAGATAGGGTGCTCCTGCATGCAGGCTTCTGTAAAACTTCTTTTATGAAATGTGCATCTTTGTTTCTACATCCCCTGGAGTTAGAGACAGATTTTCTTAAATAAAGAATAGCATTTGCAATATAACAAGAGCCATCTGCCAAACAGCACCAAGGCCCTCTCTGATTACACAGCAAATTGCCACTTTGGCTCATACATCAGGCCTCCAGGCATCGTACCCAAGCAGAGCCTTGATAAGTCACTGTCTCCAGGGTTCCCTCTTCTGTCCTGGCACCCTTTGCCTGGTCCAGGGAGTGACTGGACTTTCTAGAGACGGAGCAGTGCTATGAACCTGTCCATCCTGCTTGAAGCTCCATGTGGTTGTTTGACAATGCCATAGTGAGCAGAGAGTTTGAAGCATATGAACTGCCAAGGAACAGCTGGAAAGTACAGAAAATGTCCACTGTGAGGACATTCCAGGTCTGCACTGCGTTTGTCTTAGTCTCTGATGGGGGAGGCAGGCGTGATGCCTGTGGTGTCTAAAGTCAGCCACTCGCCAACACCCATACCCTCATTCTTTCAACATCTGTGTGCCTCCAGGCTGCTGGATGGCCATGCTTGGCCAGCTCCTAGTGATGGCGTTTATTGATTCATCTAGGCCTTGAAGGTTCTCAGAGGACTGCATTCCAAGGACACTCATCTGTTGTCACAGCTGACATTGGTTGTCTGCCTGGACAGTCTCAATGAGGCAGAAGGCAAATCAATACTTGGCCTGGGTTGTAGGGGGATTGATACCTGTATGCTCCTTTTTATTCTATGATTCGCCTTGAAATTATGACAGTGCAGTCCACGGTGTGTGCCTGGGGCCTCTAAGTAGACTTTATTTAGTATATGTTAATTTTACCCTGAAACATCAATAAGTCAGGTGTGCACTATCTGCCTGTGCAAGAAGCATTTGCTTTATTGTTCATGAATTCTTCATGGAGAGTCATCTCTTCCTTAATTAAGAGACATTGATATCTACATATATTTACCTCAAGAGGTCAGTTGCACCTGTAAACCTAAGTCTGCAACATACCACCCAGAATCAGCCTTCCCTCAAACCCCAGTGAGACAAATGCAATTCCAGAATTACTGGAGCAGACACGCTATCAGAGCTAGAATGAAACTAATGTTCATGAATGTGTGTGCACACAGATACACACTCTGAAACAAATGACAGAGCTGTCCACCCTGCATAGTTCAAACATGTCACCAGCACATTAATCCATGTCCCCTAGTTGCCACCAAATCTGTCTGTATTAATCTATAGGTTTCAACTGGATTCTTTTCAAATGTTCCCGTATAAGTTTCAGGCATTTATGAGCCCCGAAGATCAACTCCAGGACCTTCCTGACTTACCACTGTACCACATCCATGGTTTTTGAGAGTGTCTCACTGTGTAACCCAGTCTAGTCTCTGACTCATGGTCCTCTGCTTCCTGCGTGCTGAGATTACAGCATGTGCCACATGCCTGAGCCCAAATTCCCATTCTTAAGGAACTGGGCCAGCGTTGGTATCATTCTTGGAAGGGAAGCAGTGGTCTGTTCATTTTAACTTTTATCTTGCAATGGTATCATTGCAAGCTTCCCCCCAGTTGGCCATAGATGCTGAGTAAGTCCCTCTGGGTCACCTGGCCCTTTGTAGATGCTACGCATCACGAAATTCGTTGGTTCTTCACATCTCATGCAGGCTCTCAATGTGTGGTATGATTTGCAAACAGTTAAAATGAAAACAGGAAGTGTCTCGACAGGAAAGCAGCTGTCAACGCTTCATTTCCCTGTCTGGGATATGCTAAGTGCTGGTTACACTATAATTTCTTGCTAATTAGCACATTCTAAACAGGCATCTTAGCTGCTAACCCTCAGTGTGGCCCCAAAACTTGTGTGGCCACGTAATTGTTTTGAAACTTTAGGGAGACCATTGTGTAAATGCCTATGGGAAGCGATTTTGGTGTCTTGGTTGATTTATACTTATGTTTTGAGACTAACACTAATTAAAGTGTCAAAATGTCTATAATCCTTTATGTCAAATCTTTTTTTTTCCCTTCAAAGTTCAGTTTCTCTGGTTCCTCTTCTCATCTAGGCCGTCTCAGGCTTGATTCCTGTAATTCTTTTTCTGCTGCTATACTTAAAGATCTAATTAAGAGAGTGCTGTGACTCCGAGGGTGGTGTGCACATCCAGAGAGAGTGGTGATGCCGATGCCCACCATTCAGGATATGCTCTGTGTTGATTACATATTTGTGCTTCACACCACAGAACACCAGATTTTAAATCTCTTTATTGGCTCTCTAAGGACTGGTAGTTTGAATTCAGAAATGTGCTCCTGGAGTCTGGGTGTTGATAGTTACATATGCCTGGAAAGCTAGGTCACATCACCGTCATAAGAAAGAGAGAATGGGGCAATTCATTCTATTTCATTCAAACTGTCTTTTTTCTAATAAAGGGAGTTGATTCAACTCTCCTGTCAGACCTTGGCTAACCCAATATGAAGCTATGAGGTGGGTAAGCATGTGTCATATCATGGATGCTGGTGTTTCAAATAGAGCCACAACTGCATGTGTATGAGCATCCCAAGTACAGCCATGTTGGTGTGAGGGTATCCTGTGTGTGGAGAGAGTGTGTTTTCCTGGAGCCACGTGGTGTGTGCGCGCTCACGATTGTGTACAGGTATCTCATGAAAGGCATAGATGGAATTTTGTTTCTTGTGATTGAATTTCATAAATATGCATATAGTAAGTTGGTAGCAATCTCTGAGGAGGTGAAGGCATTGGACTAAGCTCCAGGTGGCTGTGGTGGTTCTGTTTGTTTGGTTTGGTTTTAGTTTTGGTTTTGGTTTAGTTTGGTTTTTGTTTTGTCCTGCTCACTGAGGAGAGGGATCACGAGACGAAGTAGGTGACCATGGCATAATGGCCAGGTTTCTGAGTGCTTAACAGAAACATGGACAAGAGATAGAAGAGAATAATTCCCCCAAGGTCACAAGATCACACCATTTCATGTCTGTAGAAAGAATGACACGGTTATTTCTCAGAGCACCAGGAAGGAAGTCTCTGAAGCTCATCCCACTGAAGGTGGTGTCTAGAGAACATGCTTGAGGGATGGCTCAGCTTTGGTCTGACCGTCATGGCTGGTCTTCCATCTTGATTCTACCATTGTGGCTACATGGAGGTAAGCTTCAGATATTGGACAGTGTGTGCTGTTTTCAGAATGCTGAACAATTACAATAAGTGATTCAAGACATTAAAATAATAAACACTACTAAATTGTATCAAAGCAAAAGTCCCAAACCTTGCCAGGGTCGTGGGCCCTAGAAAAATGAATCCTGAAACCAACAGCCAATGGCACGATTCTCATGGGATGTCTGCAGCAGTTACACTGGGCCTGTTGTATAAATCTATAAGAGTCTAGGTGTCTCCAGACCCTTCCTCTGTGTCTGGAGATGTGACAGGGATGATACCTATGGTCCCCAGTGAGTTGAAAGATACCGAGGTGTGGATTGACTGTGAAAATTAGTAATTATAGGTTTTCACTGCAGAACAGCTGACTTTATAGCAATTAAATACATACATTTGAATTTACTTTCAAAAAGGCTTACTGGGAAAATATGGTAGCTTAATTAATCTGTGTTTAACCTATGCAATAAGACGAATCTCTCTTTGGGTGTTCCCATGGTAGCCAGAGCCAGTCGAGGATGTCCCCTGACACTGCATTACTGGCACAGAGTAGACATTATCTCTGCCCCTCTACACAGGCATAATGGCCCAGCCTGAGTCAGTGGCTCACAGCCTTGCAGTGCACAGACACAGATCTGAAATCTGCCAAGCTATTTTATTTTTCTTGTCACTGAAGAAAAGTCACCGCTCCTATCTCCCTGCCTGAGTGTAGCAAGCCCTTCACTGGGTTTTTGCAAGAGCCCGTTAATTCCTTAGCTGCCCATGCTCTGGGGTTCCTGTTCCACAAAGACACCAGTGTCAATATTCCTATCTTTGCCCTGTAACAATTGTGTGCCGGGGAGCAGGCATGGTGCTTGGTTTCTCCGGCTCTCTGAGGTCTGTCCTAGTACTCTTCATAATTATGCTGCTGGTTTGCTAAAGAGCCATGAAGGAACTAAGTTTTGGTCTTTATATTTTCAGATGTTGGTTTTTACTGAAACACACTCAATGAGTTCTGCATTGTGAACTGGGGCATAGGACACTTTCTGGGGCAGGAATGGAGTAGAATTGGAGTGTTTCTTCGAATTTTCTAGAAATGCCAATTACAAACACATTTAACTTTCTCTGGAGTTCACCTAATAGACGGTTTAATCTTCTCCAGCATGCTATGAAGATCAATGTAATTGCTGAAGGACAGACCAATCATTTCAAATGTGTTGAGATATGCACTCTGTGTGTGTGTGTGTGTGTGTGTGTGTGTGTGTGTGTGTGTGTGTGTG
>JADRCH010000044.1:3773146-3809269 GCA_019843965.1 Rhynchomys soricoides | reverse complement strand
TGCCTGCTTCTATCCTGACTCTGCCTGGTTTGTGACCCCGGCTCTGTACCAGTTTCTATCCTGACCCTGCCTGGTTTGTGACCCCGGCTTTGTGCCTGCTTCTATCCTGACTCTGCCTGGTTTGTGACCCCGGCTTTGTGCCTGCTTCTATCCTGACTCTGCCTGGTTTGTGACCCTGGCTCTGTGCCAGTTTCTATCCTGACTCTTCCCACCGCGATCTTTAATCCACATCTGTACACATCAGCTTCAGTGTGCTGACATGGTGAGCTCACTTTATTTGTCAGTGTTAAATAAAAACTACTCATTATGAAAAAATATAGAAAATGCAATCAGAAGAGAGAAAACCGCAAACACTGTCACTCTGCAATAGATGTGACTGACAGTTTCAAAGTGCCCCTGGTTTCTCATGCCAGCATGCATTTCTCTGATTTGGGACCCTACTTGCTTCTCTCACCCTGTGTAGTAAAAGGGGGTGTTAGCACAACACGGTGATCTCCATGAAGTCAGTGGTATAGAGGTATTCCGTCCTACACACACACACACACGCACACGGGCACACACACACATGCACACACACACATGCATGCACACATTCACACACATTTTCACACCTACACTCACATACACACACAGGCACATGCATACTCACACACACACACGCATGCACACATTCACACACACATTCACACACACATTTTCACACCTACACTCACACACACAGGCACATGCACACTCACACACACACACATTTTTAACTTATATGCTAGATTCTTAGGCACCTTTATGAGTTCCCTATTGTTCCATATATATCCACACAGATGTCTTTAATCACAACAGGATCTTGTCCATGGGCCTGACTTTCTAAGGCTAGATGCCCAGAAACAGACTAACTGAGCTGTGTATCAGAGCTGTAGACCAGCACAATAGAGGATTTCCCCTGACTGGGCCTTCTTCTCTTGCAGCTGTCTCCTACACAAATTACAAGAAGACGCCTCCCCCGGTGCCTCCACGGACCACCTCCAAGCCTCTGATCTCTGTGACAGCCCAGAGCAGCACAGAATCGACACAGGATGCCTACCAGGATAGCCGTGCCCAGAGGATGTCCCCGTGGCCCCAAGATAGCCGTGGTGGTCTCTACAACTCCATGGACAGTCTTGACAGCAACAAGGCCATGAATCTGGCTCTGGAAACAGCTGCAGCCCAGCGCCACGCTGCGGACACTCAGAGCAGCTCCACAAGGAGCATCGACAAGGCTGTCCTGGTATCCAAGGCTGAAGAGCTCCTCAAAAGCCACCGCTCCTCCATCGGGGTCCAGGTACTCTCCCTTGACCACAATCCCTGGCGTCTACACAGGCTGAGTCAAGAACCAAGTCACAGCCCCAAGTGTTTGGCCCTTTAGCAGAAGCAGGACAGTAAATGCTGAAAGGCCACATGTGCCTGCCACAGCTTGAGAGACCCCAGAACGGAGCCCAGGGAGATGAGACTCGTGTATTTCCCCTACACATACTACCTAGGGACCCACAGAGTGTGGTCCTCAGGGCTGACAGCTAGGATTTGGATAGGTTAGTCCGATGCCTATAAAGGGAGTGAGGGACTTGTTGAAAATACATCAGCCCTCAAGGAGTATTGAGAATAAAGAGGCAGACAGACCCAAGAGCTGTGCTGTGAGCTGAGGGTGTGACCAACTGGGGCAGTGTGCAGCTGGGCCCTTCCTCTCAGCCTTCTGTCACAGAGGCCTCTACACACTGGAGCAGTATCCTGTGGTGTCAGGCCATGCAAGGGTGTCCCACCATCTCATTAGCCTCCCTGCTCCAAGCCTGGCTGGCCCTCCCACTCCTCAGTTGACTCAGAGAGCTTGACTTAGGTGCACTGAAGCACATATAATACAAAAATATGAGGCCTGTCTCAAAAACCATCTCAGGTAACCTCCTCCAAACCCTAGCAGGCATAGTTGCACAAGCCAAGCTTTGCCAACCTAAGTTTGCCTCTTGCTTTTGCACCTCAGCTCAGCCTGTGTAGCAGGTTTTAAAATCATAATGGTTAATTCTCCACACATACCTCCTGCAAAGAGGACATTCACAGAGCTGGAAGGGATGACCCCACAGAGGATTGGGGGAACAGGCAGAAACCAGGGGGGTGTCGGCCCACCGGCCTGGGTCCTTGAGCCAGGTCTCCACACTATGGCTTCATTGGTTTTTTTAGGATTCTGAATTCCCTGATCATCAACCCTACCCAAGGTCAGATGTAAGTACCAACCATCTCCAAATCCAAGTTCGCATGAAGTTTTCTTCTCTCTTCTTTGGACTCTTCATATGACTGCTCTCGTCACCTCTCTGTCCCGGCTCTATGTGCCAGGCACTCTGTTGGGTGCATCACACTCCCTTGACAACCCCTAGGAGGTAACACGGCCCCCACTCCAGGTGAAGACACAACTTGCAAGCCTGAGGAGTCCTAGCAACCGGAGAAGCATGGGACGTTCGCCAGTCCTCTGTCTGTAGTTGAGACCCAGAGTTCTCCAAATACACCAGCAGACAGTCACTACCAGGTCTCCAAGCTCCCCTGGGTATTCATAGCCAGAGTTGTCCATTGGTGGCCCATGATAGGACTGACGACAGAGACTCAGCCTCTGTGCAGCTAAAAGGGCCCAATACAATTTCAAGAACTCATAAAGTTCAATTATCCTGCTCCAAAGGGAGACAACACTTCATGCTGCCTCCTCATAGCTGGGCCTACACCTGAACTCACAACATACTGTCTCCTCCTCTCAGCTGGACCCCACACACCTCAGGCCAACTCATGTTTGCAAGTGCTAGCCTCCCTCGCTCTGTGGCATGCAGGTTGGGTCCGTACCTCCTGCCTCTTGGTACCCCAGCACCTAGCACAGCGCCTGGTACATAGAGAGCGCTCAGTTCATGTTGAGTACAGAGTGGATGGTTGTATTGGTGGAGAGATGTGTGGACATCATGATACCCGTTGGCAAACTCATTCAGTTTCCTTTTGCAGCAGGGAAAGAGAACAAGACAAAACACTGTAACAAGAGCCCAGAGAGCCACCGCTGTGTAAATAAAATTGATTGGAAAGCTAAAATGAGAAGGTAGTGGAAGACATGTGTTAGGGTCACAAGGAGGTGTGGCCAGACCTGCACTCCGCCTGTAAGAACGAAGGCTCGGGAATGGCCCTTTAAACAAGCGGAAGAGTATTCATAGACACCGGGCTTCTAGAGACAGTACCAGTGCCTGAGGGACACACGGCAGACATAAACAAGCAAATAGGCTTGTGTCATATCCTTGTTCCTAGCTCTCTGACTTGTCTTTACTTAACCCTCATTAGTGAGCCTGTGGACCATGTGTCATTATTGGAGGGGAAACAGGTGACCGGGGAGGATGCGTGCCTTGCCTGAGACTGCCCGGCTAGGAGTGCCACTGTAATGGATGAAGCCCAGCAGGTGGCTTCCCACCGCCCTGGCAGGGCTATGTTGCCCGAGAATTGAAATTAAATTGGGAAGCCATTCTGTACCAGGGGGTCTGCCTTAGCATTCCTTATAAACATTGCTGGGATTATCCATCCTGCCTGGCCCAGATCCCTGTCTAATTATCCAAAACTCCCTTGTCTGGGGAACCTTGAGAAGAGCCATGTGAATGTAGACAGCACACAATTGGTAAATGTTGCCCTCTCTGCTGAACATTATGACCCACTGGCTCCTGGAGAAACTGCTTCTAGTCTGCAAGTGTCATGTGACCCTATACAGTCAAGATTAGGATATAGAGACCCGGAAAGATGGCGTGGTGACTAAAAGCACATACTGTTCTTGGAGAGGACAGGAACATGTCAGCCAACTCACAACAGCCTATAGCAGCTCCGAGAGATCCAACACCTCTGGGTTCCACAGGCATGCACTGCACTCACTTGCACATATGCACAGAAAAACCCAATGTACACATAATTCAAAGTAAAGGAATACTTTCAAAGACTAAGCCCCAGGACATAATGGAGGCTGCAGGGCTCTGCACAGTGTGGCACGAGTTACACTCTTTATATGGCTACACTGGCACCCCATCATTCCTTTCCTTTCCACCCAGCTTAGAGCACCATACTTCTGGGATGGTTGGACCCTGCATGGTGGATTCAGCCTCAGGACCACATGGCCAGCTCTTGAGCGCTCTGGACTTTAAGCCAGATCCTTGAGCTGACATCCCAGTCCTGGGATGAGAAGAAGAGGCTGAGTCCTCAGAAGTTGCCTACACAGGTCCTCAGACCTGGAGCTGTCTATTGCCTCCCTCCCTCCCTCTTCACCGTACCAGGCCTGGGGTCCTTTTCGTTTGTTTTGTTTTTGTTTTTGTTTCATCAGTTTATGGAGTGTCTGTTATACCAAGGTCTTCATTTTATGTGGTCCTGTGTGCTTGTGAAACTGCCTCAGCAGAAGGCAGGAAGTCTTCAGTTCCACAGGCCTGAGCATACCTGTGCTATGGGATCAATCACCACAAGGTGCTTGCCAAGCCGCCACAGTGAAAAGCACCTCTGAAAGCCTTGTGACTATTCCTGTGGAAGGTCCTGCTGTGTATCCTACAGTGCATTCCCCGCATCACACACACACACACACACACACACACACACACACACACACACACTGCTTCAACTGATGTTAGTCGGAACCCCCAAACTCCTCACTAAAACATTCAATTTATACAATTTAGCTCCTGGACTTAGAATGGGCTCCTGATGGAAACAATGAGTTTATCTTAAGAGCTACACATCTGCCTCACTCTGAGGAAGGCTTACAAGAAGGAGCCCAAGGAGCTTGTTTGGAGAGCAACTCCAGGTGGGAGTTCAGGTGTACTACTGAGTGTCCTCAATGCTCCAGGGCTTTCACCTCAGGATCCAACAGTTCAGGCTCAGACTAAGGCAGTTTTGCTACAGTTTGGTGCCAAGCCTGGTCTGGTGAGAGAGAAGATCTGGGCACAGGAGAGAAAGCCTTAGGCTTTGGTACTAACCCTACCACTCTTGGGCTTGCACGCATCCACATTGGGTGTTGCACACATGCACATACTCATAGGCACATGTAGACAGTCTCCACCAAATTCCTTATACTTCTCAAGCATATCCACAGACACCTTTCCTACCTTCTCCTCCTGGCTCCCTCTCACGACTTGCCTCTGTATATATCTAGGCAAGAACTGAGAGTCACATGCCCTGAAGTGTAAAGGCTTTATCAATCACCTCAATCACTTGCTTATGTTTCTTTCTTTACTGTCAACTGGGGAACCTCTACTCCCATACAGATTCTGCCTCTAGAGTTACCCAGGACTTCACTGACTCATCCTTCTCTTGACTAGCTCTCCATCCTATGTGGCTCTCGTAGATGGATATTCTGCACACTGTTTTAGATTTATTCACACTGGTTAGCACGTTTCTTTAGGAGATGCCATGTTTTCTCTCCCATGTTGATTACAGTAGCTCTCCTCAACCCTGCATTTCCTTTCTTGGCTCTGGGTGTTGGCAAATCTTGAGTTCCTTTTGGACACATTCTGACAAGCCCTTCAGCCTTTGCCTTCCACCACAGATAACTTCATAGTCTTTTAGAATAGTTTCCTATGACAGTTAAATTAGCCAAAATCTTCAGTGTGCATCCTCTCTAATTTAACATGAGTTTAACTCTCCTGAGGGTCCTTGGTGGCACTGAGAAGACATGGAGTTTGCTGCAGGCAAATCTCCCTGACTACTCTTTGTCCTGGAAGGTGTTGGCTATTTCCATATTTTTAAACAAGGAAGCAAAGATTCAAGAGAACTAAAGAGACTTTCCTAGTGTTTGAGCCACTGCCTTGAAGCACAGCGAAAGTGTGCAGAAGCTCTGCCTCTCTCGGTCACCCTAAAAGTGACTTCCATTAGAAAGAAAAATGGCAGGTTGAGGGGGCTTTCATTCCTTAGTCACTGTGTGTGTGTGTGTGTGTGTCTGCATGTGTGTGTTGTATGTGTGTATTTGTGTGTGTACACACAAGAGTACATGTATGTCTCCTAACACTATGATTAATAATGGCCTGCCAATCCATGCACTTTAGTCTAATTCCATCAAAAGCATTTTTGATGTTTTTAACTTTACAACCATCATTTAAATAACTTCAGGGTATCTGTTATCATGACTAAATAGTGATTTACTGAGGAGCCCTTCCACAGGCTCTATTTTCCCGTATTTCCCCTTAAAAATAATACTATGATGCAGGCCTCACTATGATACAGGTCTGAGTTGTATCACAATCTCTTTCAGCTGCATTCCGGGGAGTGAAGTAAGTTAGACAACTATTTTCGCTATTTTTAGGACAGAAGTGTATGCTTTTTTCACTTCAAAATCTCTCTGAGAAGATACATGTGAATTTATATCACTCACTTTACACATCTCTCAAATCTGGCAGTATAAATCCAGATATGGAGGTGCATGCCTATAATCCAGAACTAGGGAGACTGAGGCAAAAGAATCATAAGGTTGAGACCAGGTTGGGTGACACAGTAAGACTATGTCTCAAAATTAGGTATGTATGTAGGTAGGTAGATAGATAGATAGATGGATGGATGGATGGATGGATGGATGGATAGATAGATGGATAGATGGATGGATGGATGGATGGATGGATGGATGGATGGATAGATGGATAGATAGATGGATAGATAGATGGATAGATGGATGGATGGATGGATGGATGGATGGATGGATGGATAGATAGATGGATAGATAGATGGATGGATGGATGGATAGATAGATATTCTAAAGCTGTAAAAATGACTCAACAACCACAGGTCATATGAGATGTTCCTAAGAGTTTGCCCAGGTAGCTATATAAGCAGCATCATGAACAGTGTGGTGTGGTAGAAAGATAGAAATAACCAAATTAACCCTTCATTGAAGACTAAGTAAGTAAATTAGATTGCATTCATAACATAGAAATCTATATAATTAAAACACAAGGCAGGACTGTGATGGAGTTCAATAGTAGAGTGTTTGCCTAGTATATAATGATAGATAGCTAGATAGATAGCTAGATAGATAGATAGATAGATAGATGATAGATAGATAGATAGATAGATGATAGATAGATAGATAGATAGATAGAGCAAACCCCTGGGTTCTAACCCTAGCAAAATAAATAAATGGATGAATGAATAAATGGTAGCTCTCTGTGCCCTGACATATTATTTTAAACATATTAGTTTATATTCAGGTCTTTTGTTTGAAGTATCAATAATCTGCATGTCCAGTACAGTACATACAGATCAATGGGAAACAGGAGGTGGAATGATAACCCCTAGCAAGAAGGTCAGGTTGTCTTTCCAGATTTCTTCCTCCATTCAACTCTTCCCTCCTTCCAGCTGTCAGAACCAGCAGCACTGATCCTGTCCACCTTTGATTAGAAATTCAAGAGCTCTGAGTCTCCCATAGCTGTGAGGGGTGGAAATCAGAGCTCTGAGGTCACAGGCTCCTGGGCTAGAATCCTGGCACTGCATACAATAATCTGAGTACCCTTTGGCAAGTAACTCACCTTTCTTGGTTGTCTAGAAACACCCTGAGGTCTTTGTGTAGACAACAGTGATAAAGCTTGACACTGGACCAGTATCTGGCTCCTGCTCAATGAAATCATACATATCCACAACCACCACATCCTGTGGCCTATGGGTATTGGGGTGCAGCCACGGATCACAGTCCAGCCTAGGCTAGTGGTTTCTCTTCCCAAACATACAGGGTACACTGGCAAGGGGTTAACTGCTTTGTTCTTCCTGGTAGCGACTTAAAATTTTTAAGAAAATGTGTTTTTCTGTTATGGCATTTGAATTTGCACTTAACAGTCCTGTAGCTTTGTTAGATGATGCTTTGGGTAAAGAGGATGCTGTCTCGGGAAGATCCACAGCTTTACCAGCCTCGGCCTCACAGAATTTCCTACCCGGGGATCCATTATGTAATGTTTCCCATAGCTGACAATCATTACAATGCCCAGTGGGTTTGGGAGAACTCAGCAACTGGGGCCACGGTGAGAAGTCTCTTCAGGATGCCTGTCTCTGTTATCACCTTGAGCAGCCTCCTGGCCATCCCAGCAGCCACGAGGCTTCCTCTTCCCCCACCCCCACCCCCCAAGGTGCTCTTGTCCCTTCCTGTGTCATTCTGTGTTCGGCTGCAGCCATCAGTACTCTCCTCTTAAATTGCTTATCTGTCATTGTTAGCTGTGTTTGGTTCACACTGTCCTCATCCTCCTCACTGCAGAGTGTGATAAGCGCATCCACGGCCTGTAACGATGCAGCCCAGCAAAGCCCTGGGTTTTTGTTTTTTTGGTTTTGTTGTTGTTGTTGTTGTTTTTGGAGGGGGTGGGGGGTTGGGGTTTTGTTTTTTTGTTTTGTTTTGTTTTGGGGTGTTTTTGGTTTTTTGGTTTTTTTTTTTTTTGACTAAGCAATTTTCTCTGCATATGTCTAAAAGACTCAATGCAGCCTTGAGTTCAAGGAGTTATGTAAAATTCAATGAAACCTCCATAGCCACATAATTACACAGAAATGAATGTGCATCTCTCTCCCTCCCTCCTTCCCTCCCTCCCTCTTCCTCCTCCCCTCCCTCTCCTCCTCCCCTCTCTATCCGATTCTACTGGATCAAGTGCATTTCTGCATTAATTAAACACATACACAATCGATTACAGCCAATGAACAAGAAGAATATAGTCACTGACCAAATTCCATGCCTTGGGTCTAAAGCGAGATGTTCTGTGTTGAATTAGGTAGAAACAGCCACGGATTCCGACACGGAGAGCAGAGGCTTACGGGAGTACCACTCTGTTGGTGTGCAAGTAGAGGACGAAAAACGGTAACTCCCTCACCCCACCCCCTTCAGAGGGGCTGTGTCCCCCAAGCCAGCTACTTGCAGCACGCTGGGCTGTAAGCTTGCAATCTCCTTGCACTGGCCGTCAATAATTCATTCTGCCTTTGGAGACAGGCCATTCATTTATACTTCCCTCATGGATGTCGCTCAAATATGAATGAACATGGGTCATGCCTTGTTTTTGTAAGAGGGAAGGGAATAATTCTTTTCAAAGTAATTTACTACCTATTAAAATAGCATCATAGCTCACAGCTCTGGGAGGTCAAAGTCCTTTATCCAGAATCCTTTCTCAAAAAGAGAGTAGGCTGGGGTAAGGCAAATGTATTTCTAACCTTGGCGAAAATAATGAGGGAGATGTAGGAGGAACACAGAGAAAAGGGGGGGGGGGAAGGAGAGGGAGAGACCAGATACCAGATACAAGGTATGTCCTGGAATTGTCTTATTTTAGAAGTTTTACCTAAAAGCATAGAACACCAATGTGCATCTGTGGCCATGACATTGTTTTGAACCAGGACAGAAAAACTGTTTTCCTGGCATTAAGGAATGTATTTGCCAACTATGCAGCAGCAAAATGTCCCATGTTGTACGCTGAAAGCTGCAGGTGCCCTCTCCTAGGCACTGTGCTGGGGGCAATCCTTCCTGAAGGGACTCGGGATCTAACAGGAAAGATCCGGACTGCAAAGAAATCTACATTATAACCTAAGGACCTACAGAAGGCATTGCTTTATGCACGGGTCAGAGTTCATAAACTTGGCATGTCTCCAGAGCAGTGGTTCTCAACCTATGGGTTAGATATCAGATATCTTGAATATCAGATATTTATATTACAATATGGAACAGTAGAAAAGTTACAGTTGTGAAGTAGCAACAACATATTGGGAGTCACTACAACAAGAGTAACTATATATTAGAGGGTCACAGCATCAGGAAGGTTGGGGACCACTGCTCTAATAAAGGGAGCCATTGAACACCACTCTCACCCATGCAACATGCTTGAATGGTGAATGGGTGTCACCTAGAATCTGAGTTATTGATATTGAAGTCCATTCGTTTGTCATACCCTGATTCTCACAGGGACACTCAAGCACAATGAGTTGAACTTGTAAGTGAGTGTTAGTGCTGAGGCTCAGGGGTGTCTCCATGAGGTTCAGGGGTACCCCCATGAGGGTCTGAGGTATTAGTGCTTAAGCTCGGGGGTATTCCCATAAAGGGACTGGGGGTGTTAGTCGTGAGGCTCAGGGGTATCCCCATGAGGGTCTGGGGTGTTAGTGCTAAGGCTCAATAAATGTCCCCGTAAAGGGTCTGGGGGTGTTAGTGCTGAGGCTCAGGAGTATCCCCACGAGGGTCTGGGGGTGTTGGAACCAAGGCTCAGGGTATCCCTATGAAGGTCTGGGAGTGTTGGTACCAAGGCTCAGGAGTGTCCACATGAGGGTCTGGGGTGTTGGTACTAAGACTTGGGGTGTCCCCATGAGGGTCTGGGGGTGTTGGTACTAAGGCTTGGGGGTGTCCCCATGAGGGTCTGCAGTACAAGGCTGCATCTTTCTTCTGTTCTTCCCTCCTTCTCTAGGCATGGCCGTTTCAAGCGTTCCAACAGTGTCACGGCTGCTGTGCAGGCTGACTTAGAGCTGGAGGGCTTCCCTGGGCACATCAGCATGGAGGACAAGGGCCTGCAGTTTGGATCCTCCTTCCAGCGACATTCAGAGCCCAGTACCCCGACCCAGTATGGGGCACTGAGGACTGTGCGGACGCAGGGCCTCTTCAGTTACAGGGAGGACTACAGAACACAGGTGGACACTTCTACTCTGCCACCACCAGATCCCTGGCTGGAGCCATCCCTGGACACGGTGGAGACTGGGAGGATGTCTCCATGCCGGAGAGATGGCTCATGGTTTCTGAAATTGCTGCACACAGAGACGAAGAGGATGGAAGGCTGGTGCAAAGAGATGGAGAGAGAAGCAGAGGAGAATGACCTCTCCGAAGAAAGTAAGAACTTGACTTTCCCCACAGCATGTTAGACTGGTGACTTCTCAGGGAGGCAATTGAACCAGTGACAGTATCAGTAGGGAGACATCCCTTCCACATTTGAGCAAATGAAAATAAAATGCTCTCTGATGTCCCCCACTCAATCCTAAGAAGCAATGCTCTGCAGAGCATGGTTGTCTTTCAGTTTTGTTTTGCTTCCTTCTGTGGGTTGGATATGAGATGAACTGCGCTGACTCTTCCCCCATGGTGCACTTCACCTCAGACTCCCTCTAACCAGTTCTCTGATAACTTAATTATGCCCAAGGAACACTGAAGCTAAGCAGGAATTCCCCACTGCAGGGTGCAGAAGGACTTTACCCACAGGGCCCTCAATTGAGCATGCCCAGTGCTGACCTGTCCAAATCCCCAGGCCCTCAAGTCCCTGCTTCCCCACGGAGAGTGCAAAAGACTCCCTCTCTTTTACTTGAAGAAATCTACCACCAAGAAGTAGAAACAAGTGGTGTAATGTAGAAATGGGCTTCCCAGAGGCTGGGGGGAGGGGGAGAGAAACAGAAAGGGAAGAGAGAGTAAAGGAGGGAGAGGAAACAATGGGATAGGAAGGGAGAAGTGAGTGGAGGGAAGGAGGAGGGGGAAGGGAGAGATGATGGTTAGGATTCAGGAATAGTTGTTGGTCTATAAACCCACCACTTCTGAAATTACTAACTGATCAAGGAAAATGGATTCAGCCAATTTGGCTAAATCAGGAAGAGAGAGCTCCTGCCTTTTCTCAGCTTCTTCTGTAGCAATGGCACATTTATAGAAAAGATGAGACGAAACCCAGAAGATGTAAGCGTGCCTGTGTAAGCCGTCAGAACCCTGCGAGCTCTCTTCCTTCCTGGCGGGGTCCTCCACTTCCGCCTTTCCCGTCCACCAATGTGAGATTCCTGGATTTATATTTTACTCTTTTAATTCTTTGGAGTCCATTAATCGGACAACCAAAAGGAGGCTATAAATGTCTGTAGTCATCCATGTCACCTGCCAGGAGAGTTACATCATTTGAACTCATGTCACTCTAGAACATTCTAAAGGTTCTGATCTGCTTTTGAATATGCAAATAAGGATGCAGTGGTTTGCTCAGTTTGTAAAATGGCAGATGCCACCTTACTTTGTTTTCCATGTTCAGTCTATGCATGCTATGCCATGCTTTCCTATGGATTATACATATGTCCTTTAAAGTCAATGTTTATTGACCATGCACTGTCTGCCAGGTCTATGCTATGCATGTTCCATATGTGTCTTAGTGCTCAACATTGTAAGATGGAAGGTGACCTTGATGGCAGAGCATGGAAAGTGCTGGGGTTCCCCATCACCCCACCCATTCCAACACTGAGGTTCACTATCACCTCCACCCCGCCCACTCCCACCCTGGGGATCCCCATCAGCCCCACCCACTCGCACACTGGGGTTCCCCATCAGCCCTTCCCACACCTATGCTTTCGCACTGCATGTTTACAGTGTCAGTATCTGAGTGCTCCGTTTCCATAGAACATCCTCACTGTGTCTACATTCTCCTCCTGTCTTAGAGGGGCCCGCTGATCCCAGCCCAGGATGTGTCTTTGATTCACCACTGCTGGAAGACACCATTTATGGTCCGTGGAGAATGCCTAGGCTGACAGTACACACACAAACAAGGTCATTGTGACAGGGCTGTGGAAATGCAGGGATAGAAGCCAATTCTTTTTATATAAGTGATAAATACCTAAGTATGGAAGGTGTCTGGGCTGAAGCACAGTCACAGGTTATAATTTTTCTCTTTAGGGTATTCCAAGAAAGCTGCGAATTTCCTATTGTGTCACAAAAACACTCATGTATAACTAAAGTGGCTGTAGGATCCATCCTCACAGCTATGATGTGTGTGAGATCTCTGTGCTTGACTGCATTGGCTCTGGGAAAGCACTTCCCTCTAGGCCAACTATAGATCAGAGTAAACTGCCCTCACCTCCTGGTTATAGTCTCTTAAATGTGCTTTTGGTGAACTGTAAGTGTCATCTTCTGGACTCCTTCAATGATGTTCATGCCCAGTGAGAGTTTATTGAGCAATCAATGGCCAAGCCAGTCTTGGTAGGCCAAAATGATATAAGAAATGAGTAGGTTTCCACATAGAAGGTAGGAGTGAGAGACAGAGGACCAGGAGAAGACTTCCGCGGAAAGAGCAAGACACCAGGATAATGAGAGAAGTGTGGACAAAATGCCTCAGAGATCTGAGAGGAAACCCCTAGGTGACTTTATGGACAAGGTGAACTTGTGCCATAATCAGATGGCCCAGAAAACAGATGGGGTCAAAAAAAGGAGACGTGGGACACAAAAGAGACACAGAGCTTTGAAGCAGGAGCCCATGGGCTGGCCCTTCTTGAAAAGACAACCACTTAAGCTTGCCCTTTCCACCTACCTGGCAGAAGTGTCATTCTGTACCATGATGGGATTGATGTTTCTCAAGGGTTGCCTTTGCACTGTCCCAGAGATTACAATTAGTGTATTTTATGCATCCGTGGTACCTCCCACACAGACCTCTGCAAACAACAATTTGGAAGAACAAAGGAAAGGCGGGAACAGCAACATCCACATCCTTCCTGTGTATTATAAGTACATCCAGGATCCCAGGGCACTGGTCTATGTCCGCAGTGGGGTGGGAGCCTCACATGACACTAACCCTGAAACAGTAGCTGAATGGTCTTGACTTGCATGTTCTTACATCCCCTTAACACCATAAGCCTTGAGTACAGGGACAGGGAGTAGAACCTCTGACACATCCCTAAGTTCCACTTTCCTGGGCACCTGTGTCTCCTTGTGATCAGAGACCGGGACACTGACTGTATCTCTCACTTGCCATGGTTTGCACATACGCCTAGCCCAGAATTCATCAAGTTCACGAGCCTCCCTAACAATGCTTAAAACTAAGATAACCTCCAAGTCTGGGTCTTATTTTAGCAACAGTCA
Organism: Rhynchomys soricoides; assembly: GCA_019843965.1. NCBI lineage: Eukaryota > Metazoa > Chordata > Mammalia > Rodentia > Muridae > Rhynchomys > Rhynchomys soricoides. Next base: position 3,795,462 of record JADRCH010000044.1, on the reverse strand, counting down.
TTGGTCTCCCCACTTTTAAAATTAAGATTAAATTGAATGGCTTATTAAGCCAAAACTCTGAGCCCTGAATATTGACATTTCCATTGCATGAAATAGTTCTTGCCCAAACTATAATTTTGCAATCACAGTTCACTGAACTGATTGAATGGATCTCAGTTTACTCAGAGCTGTGTGGCTAATAAAGGCTAGCCTGTGCCAAATACAGACTGATTTGGGTTAAGGCCTACTGTGCTGGCCTCTCACTTTCAACACAAAAGTGGAAATATTTAAGACATAATGGAAACTCCTGAAGAACCAGAGTTTGGCAACTGTCATATTAACTAAATGGGTAAGGACATGAAGTGAAACCAAAATTACTTAGTCAGTTGAAACAAACAAAAAAATACCCTAAATATCTCATGACCGTATGGAGCTGGGGCTATCTTAAGACCTCCATACAGGAGTACAGTCAGGTCTTGTAATGGGTGTTGAGCTCCATGTCTACAAACATCTGCTCACTTGAACATTCCCCAGTTGGATGCCAAGAGCCCAGACAATCAGAGACCTTTAGAAGTCAAACATCCTAGATCCCCTTTCACAGTCAGGAAAAATAACCACCAGGGCCACAAGTCACATAATACCAAGTGAGATCAGATGCCGGGCATGGGATCTCCCAGGCCATATTCCATGAGGGTTAGTAGTTGTTGGTGGGTGGGAATGTCCAGCTACAGAACATAATGAAGGAGCACAAAGCTTAAGGAACACTGCCCCTGTCTCTTCTTAGCCAAGATTCTGAAGCAGATGGAGGAGAAAACAGGCACAAGAGTGGGAGCTGCGATGCTCTGCTTCTGTGCAAACCAGATCCCAGTGGGCAACCAGCAGCATTGAGTATGGGAAAGATGTATGCATGTATATAACATGCATATAGCATGACCCTGTGTAAGATGGTGTCTACCCATTGCCTGTGGCCCTCTGGCAGGAGCCAGGTCAGAGGGGGTACCCAGTTTGGGGGCAAGACTGGCCGAGTCTTACTGAGAGTATGAGAGGTGCCTGTGAGGAGTCAAACAACTTAAGTCAGATGCTCGTAACTTCGAAGAAACTGGAAGAGACAGGCCTGGGGCCCGAAGGGAAATTTGGGGGAGCAGTTGGCCACCTCTGGTGTTGTAAAATTAATAACCAGGGAACCCCAAGAGAGGCTGTCAATACTTAACAACCCTTTAAACTCTGCAAATTCTATAAAAGTCCACTTCGAGTTTTAGAATGTTGCTGGGATTTCATAGCAAATTTTCATAGAATTAGAAATTAGACGAGACATGTGAAAAATAAGTCCAGAGCCAAGGCATCTAATCCAATTTTTTTGTCCACCAAAGGCCAGGGTTGTATCAGGTTCTTTGAAAATTTGCATTCTGCTGAGTACCCTCCTTATCTGCATCTCTTAAGAGGATGCTGTTGAAACTCTGACAAAATTAAGCAAGTATAATGGTAAAGAATAAATTGATTTTCACTTCAAATTCCCTGCAATTACAGGGAGCTGTTTACTGTCTAGGTCCCAGATAGGATCACTCCCATTCTCTGAGTGGCCAAGTTCACTTACCATTAGCAGCTGCTCATTAGCAGAGCTCCAGCATGCTTTATCTCCCTAGAAGTGCTTAATTTAGACCTGTGACAATAACTGCACCACATTCAACCATACCAAGAACTGCCGTATATTCACATTGTGCTAAAGATTATAAATTGAAGTCTTTTGTGGATTCTTCAGCAAAATTCCATTTTATACAGAATAAAAAGATTAGTTATTTAAACTTCAAATTTTATAGAACTAATGGGTTTTGTGTTACAATTTAAAGCAACAAATTTAGTAAAAACAACAGATGCATTCATTCATGGCTTCTGGAATTTCATAGTAACAGTTTGATTAAAATGAGCCCTTTTAAATAGTATCAATCACTTGTGTTGCAGGATACAATGAAACAGACATTCCACCTTCCAGAAACAAAGTATTCACCTTCTAGACACCAAGACTGTTGTTGATGATGTTCCTGTAGAGCATCGGGCTCGAATGAGTGATGGTGTGATGTTTGTCCCTCTTTGAGACTCTGTTCCAAGTACCCACCACCTACATCTCTGTGTCCCTACATCTTCCCCTGACCCCTTCACGACATGCCTGAACCAAAATCTGAAAATTCCAAATTCAAAACATCTTGAGCAGTGGCAGGATTGGACAAGCAGAAAATTCTACACCTGACCTCATAGGACAGGTCACACAGCAAAGTGTGATCGAGCAAGAGTCCATATGGTTTAGGGAGCAGCTACAGGCCATGTGTAAAAGGCATAATGAAGCATATGGGAATCTGGTGGTTAAACCCGGGTCCCATCTCGCAATGCCTCACTGTATATAAGCAAATATCCCCAAATTCAAAGTAATCTGAAACTCACCACCAATTCGAATGCCCTTCCCTGACCATTTCTAAAAAGGGATGTTGAACCTGACCCACCTTCGGGGGCCTCCCCTTCCATCCCTCCTCCCTTCTTCCTTTTTGCTGTCTCCATCTGATGGAGACCACCACATCAAGACCTGTAACCTCCCATTCTTCTGAGGCTGAAAGGAAACCAGTGTGGTCTCATTTGCCCACTGGTCAGCCAAAACATGCTTTCGGGTGGCTCGGGAGTGTGTGCACTCACTCACAGCCTTAGCTGTGCACTTTAAGAGATACAGACAGGGGTGTGGACTAGACTTTTCTCTCTGATCTTTCCCAAACGTGTAACTTTCCATGATTAAATTTTAGAGAATAAAAATCTACAGAAATAAAAGGAAGAAGAAAAGAAGGAAGAAGGAGAGAAAGAAAGGAAGGAGGAAGAGAGAGAGAGAGAGAGAGCAATAAGAATGTTTATTAATCACTTCATGAGCACATAATATTCAACAGGGGAGGGAGGGACCCTGACTTTGAACATTCTGCCTGTGACTGTGTACCCAATCTCTGAGTCACCGAAGTCTTAAACTTCCTTCTTACCAGCCTACAGTGTCTGCAGCGCTGTCTTCCACTGTCTCATCACACTTGTCTGAGCTCTCTGTCTTCTTTTTTTTTTCCCTCAAGTCAGGCCAAAGAAGAGCATGGAAGCAGCTACAGCTGGCCTATCTTTCTGGCATGTGTAGAATGTTTCTTTTAGTCTTTGAGTTCCTGGAACTCAAACCCATTCCTCACTTGATTCTAACAATGGACTTTTCTACTGAATGCATCCTCAGCCCGCAAAGAACTAGCCCTGGGACTGGCTGTAGCCATCACTGGTCTTTGGGCAGTTGGCCATCAAAGAGTAAAGGTACAGGAACCGAGGGCATGTCTCTGAGCCCTCAGCATCATGCCCTGGTGATGACTGTTGGGTTGGGTTGGTACAAAGCATCATGGGCTACCATAGGTTCTGCTGATCAGAAAGCTCTTTCGAGCTTTACTGGATAAAACCTCAAGTGTATGAGTAGCCAGTTGAAATGCACAGCTCCCCAACGCCAAGCAATGGGTTTCTTGCCTATATTTCCTGAGGGATAGAACTCCAGGATGCTTGTCCCTCTTATCTTTTGCTACTTTCCCCAAACTGAGCACACAGCAGACAGGTGCTAAACAGAGCTCTCTTCCTGAAAAGCCTGGGAGAATAGGTCCAACCAGCAAACCAGCAATGATTTGTTTCAAGTACTTGACATGGGTGGATGTCTCTGCTCAGCAAGAGAGTTGAAAGGGATACTCACGGGCAACTAAGGCTGATCGCCCAGTAGTGACAAGAGAGGGAAGTCTAGATAACTACACTGTTGGAGTCTGGGGGTGACGTATGAGCTGGGGCTGGTGAGGGAAGCTGGGGAGAGATAAAAGCATCCAGCAGGAAGAAAGGTTCCCGTTGACTCCTAGAGATTCAGAGGCCTGTGTGAGGTGGGATCCGCAAAGCAACTGTTTTCAGAATGGTGCTGCAGTCCCGGGAAAGCACAGAAGGGACACTGAGGAAGCTCAATGGCTTCTTGGAGCAAGAGGCGGAGCCTTTTTCTTATATATTCTTAGACAAAGTCTTCCATTTTCCCGGTCTAAATCTAGAAGCTGTCACAATATGTTAAATCCTTTGTGTGGATTAAAACATACTCTGAACTATTTTTAAATTTAATATTTGGCTTACCAAGTAAAGCCATTGAGGGCCGGGAATCCTTTGTAGTGGAGCTGGAGTAAGGCTTACTCAGGTGACATTAACCTCACAAAGGGGTTTAATAAGCCAGTGAGTATGACCTACCGTGTGGCTCATGACCCTTTAGCGGATTCTGAGGTATGCTGTGACTTCCTGTTTGACTGCCATCTATGTAGCTCTTGTAAGTTTGAGATGCAGCTCATGCCGTTGCCGTGAGATACCTGCCCTCAGTTCCCTGATTTTTAATCGAATTCACTGAGATGGCTGATACCAATGCATTTTTTTCTCAAAATTGAGGAGTAACCACTGGAGTGTTAGTCAATGGGATCTTCTGGAGTCTCAGCTCAACAAGGATTCACCTGAACATCAAAGCTAAATTAACTCAGGACCCAAAATACGGAGATTCTGTAGTGTGCGTCACATTACAGAGCTAAGCCATCCCAATACCCAGTGATAAGACCCTCATAGCTAGCATTTGGTTGTCTTTGCATATCCTCACAAGCTGGGCAGGAATGGAAACTTCAGCTGATGGATGTGTTCAGCGTGGTCCACACTAAGCTCCAACCCCAGCAAAAAAGCATGGATAGAAGTTCTGGTCTCAGCTCACTGGACGCCAGATGTTCTTGCTTTGTTATGACGGACTGGGTCTTAATCTTCCCTGTGTCTCCCAGTTCTAGGAAAGATCAGGAGTGCTGTGGGAAGTGCTCAGCTGCTCATGTCCCAGAAGTTCCAGCAGTTTTACTGGCTTTGTCAGCAGAACATGGTAAGTGGCGTGGTAGCCCCATCCCATAAACGCCAAGATGTGTGCAGCCTGCATGGTCACAGAACCTTTCCGGAACTGACAGTTCCAGAGGGTGTGTTCGTGATCATTGTGGTATGGAGCATGGCAGCAGTCAGGGAAGCATGGCACTAGAACAGTAGCTAAAAGCTTCCAAACTGAGAAACAACCCCCAGGAAGAGAAAGGGCTAACCATGAATGGCAATTGTGTGGGCTTTTGAAACCTCAAAGCTGTGCCCCAGGGACACACCTCTGCCCACAAGGCCACACCTCCTAATCCTCTCCAGAACAGTTCAACCAAGTGTGGACCAAGAATTCAAACATATGAGCCAATGGGGGTGGGGAGCATTCTCATTCAGACCATGACACTCCTTATTGGTCAAAGTGCCCCTATGCAGGGAGAGAACATAGCCCAGCCCTGGACCCACATCCCAAGTCTGGAGAGCCACAAATTGTCCCTGGTGAGCCATACCTCAGCCTTAGGGACCTATACGCCACCCGTGGTTCATGGTTGCTGGGGCCACTGCTAGTGGTAGACATTTTAGGAAGTTTGCCCATCCTAGGGTCTAGGAAATGACCCTAGGGAAAAACAGATCCCCCTCCCAGGTGTCTCCAAGTTGTGCAGGTGTGGGCAATTTGTGATGTAGCTCTAGTGCAGCTATCTTTCTCAATCAGAGTAAGACAGAAATCTTAGAAGGAAGCTTACACACCAGTCATCGTCAACCTAGCAGAAGTATGGACAGACGTCTCCCTCTAGTGGTCATTGTAAGAACAGACTTTAACAGCAGAGCCCAGCTCCAAATCCCACTTAGGAGAAAAGGGACAGACACAGGGTCCCTTCTACCCTGGGACCCTCCCTGGTGGCGTAGGCTGTTATTTGGGTGTCTGTGAACTGTGAAAAGGCAATGGTGCTTAATGGGTATCGTTTCCATGAGAGCATCAATTCAAGCTAAATCAACTGTGAACCGAACAATGTTCAATCCAAACCACTGATGAAAGCTGAGCAATGTTAGCACATTCGAACAAATGTCTGATTGTGTAAATCTACAGGATGAGCCAGCCTCACACTGAGTCAAGGGGACCACAAACAGAACTGGCACTTGACTATCACAGTAAGAACCAATTGGACCATACACTGTGCAGAAGTGAGGTGCGTCTTAGACAGAGAACAAGCCCGGGTGCTGTCTGTGGATGGTGGAGTGGCCACCCCTGGGCCAGCTGAGTTAACTGGGAGGGGGTGTTCTTGAGTCTTTTGTTTCTTCAAGAGATTGTCTTGACTCTCCATGGGAAGAAACTGAAGTCACATACCTTTTGAAGTCATTCTTGATCCTCAGAACTAGAGCTAGGACCCATCAAAATAAGCACAGTGAAAAAAAAAAAAATGGCCACAGTCTTAATGACCTAACCACAGGTAGTCTGTCCCTTCTGAGTAAGTCACATGGCTCTACTGCTTTCTTGAACTGCAAACCATTCGAAGGATCGAATCCAGAGAATTTGTACATGCTAAGCAAGTATTCTACGACTGAGCTATATTCTACCCCCAGGATTTTCAAGTTGAAACATTAAAGGGTTATGCTACATGTTTGTAAGCTGCTGGCATGTGCCTGGGCTAAGGTTAACTTTTATGGGGTCATGGAGAGTCTCCTGCCTTGTTTCAAATGAGTATAATTCCTCCTGGTCTGATTCCTTGAGTGACTTACAGAAGAAAGAGCAGCCTCCCTAACATCCCTGTGTGTCCGTCCACAGGACCCCAGTGCCATGCCAAGACCGACATCACAGGATCTAGCTGGCTATTGGGATATGCTGCAGCTGTCTGTGGAAGATGTCAGCATGAAGTTTGATGAGCTGCACCAACTGAAGCTCAATGACTGGAAGATAATAGAGTCACCCGAAAGAAAGGTAATGCAATCACGTGATAGTCCCAAGCATTATGCTTTTAGGCTTCTGGTGCATGCTCCAGTACCAGATGATAGCTGATCTCTCCAACTGATACAGGGTCAGATTGTGTGCAGGGAGGAAGGGGGATGTGGTAAGCACATACACAAATGGACAGGATTGGAATCCTAGGTGTGTGAATAGCAGTAGGTATCTTGCTATTTCTCCAGTATACAGATGCCTCAGAGACACCAGGAAAGATCCCTACATCTATAATCTAGTTTCCTCCAGGGATAAATCCTGACTCATCTTCATCCAATTTCTGTTTGGATTGTATTTAGTCGATCTCCCACAGGTAAGATCTTAGGTCTGGCTAAGATGACAATCTTCTTCTATCCAAATATGCTTTCCTGGTACATGTAGAGAGCTAAGGACAAGACTGCATTTAAACCTTTTGGAGCAGTCTGAGGGTGTGGTCTTCCTATGGAGCTTCATCATCTTTAAATAGGCTGAAAATTTGCATTAAATCTGAATTTGGCTCTCTGCTTCACGGTGACATCATCTCAGGAGAGCACTGGAAGACAGTCCAAGTCAGCAGTGCATGTGTCGACTTACAAGCTCCCTAGAGAAGTAATCACGGTCTGAATTTTCTAGACAGATATAGTCCATTAAATTGAGTTACAGTTAATGGGACCAGTGAGATGGCCCAGTGGGTAAAGGTCTTTACCGCCAAGCCTGACGCTCTGAGGCTGGTCCTGGGATCTATATGGTGGGAGATCTAAGTCTGACACATTGTCCTCCACCCTCCACATGTGCAGTGTGGCACATGTACACCCATACACATCATCTATCCATAAGCGCACTAAATAAATGTGGTTCTTTTATTTAAAATTCCAATTAGATGTGGTAGTAGGTATATGCCTGAGTTCCCAGAACGTGAAAAACCAAAGTGGGTTTGTAAGTTTGAGACCTAAAATAAATCACAAGAGTCTGTATCAAAATGAAATAAAATCAAGTTACAATGCAAACAGAGCCATAATAGTTTGGGGAAGTGCCGCTTAAATGTGTAAGCAAGAATGAGTAGCTACTGATTAGGATGAATGCCAGTGAGGGTACTCACTGTCTGGGCTTCCTCAGACCGTGCTGGTGGCTAGTGAGGCTGAAAGCCACCAGCCTCACATGTCCCTGAGGACAGTGAACAAACTCCTCCTGGCAGAAAATGGGAGGGATGGGGAACACAGAAGCAATCCCACACTACCAGAGACACGAATTTTGGAATAATGAAAGCAGACATGTAACCCTCATGCAGACAGCAGCCCCTGAAGTTTACATTCCTGTGGGACCGAGAGCAAGAAGAAGCCCACATGAACTAAGTCTCCTGTGAAATAGGTTCTTGCTCAAGACACTCACCCCAATGCAGAGAGGCAAGTTCACACCTTAAAGAAAAGCCAGTCCCTTCTAGGTGCTTCTGGGGACGGAATGCCAAGCCTTTCAAGGTTCCTGTCTCTCCCCTTTCCCTTCTACTACAGCTGCTGGCTCCGAAGCCCCTGGTAAAGGGAGCTCACAAGAAATGCTCATTTCTCACAAGTATAGATTGCAGAGCTACTGAAAGAGGAAGGGGAGAGATGAACAGCTTCATGTGGAGGTTGCATTTCTGAATAGTTTAAGAAGCACACCAGGAAGTCCAGGGCGGGCGATGGCTTCTAGCCTTAGGGACAGATTTCAAATACTGAAACTGACTTTCACCTTTTCCAAAATCAGGGGCCACTGCTGGCATGGACACACACTGCCCTGGTTCCTGACCAAATACAGCTTAAGCATGGAGACTCACATGAGAGCTCTCTTCTTAGGATGGAGTCTTCCAATATCTGGGAGAGGTCCAGATTTGCCTTTGGGAATACTACCCCAGCGTACAAGGCCTTCATGAAATAGTCGCAAGTCCTCTACACTGTATATATTTCTGATTTGTCCAAGTTATCTCTCTGGAGGTGCATATATTTTTTAGTATGAATTATTTGAGAGTCAAAGCTAAGGGAAATATTTATGTACACACACACACACACACACACACATAATTATATATGTGCTTATAATAAAGTCCATGTGGGTTGAGAATTTAGCTGAGGGATCCCTGGGGTTCCTGACCATATAAGATGATTTTCATGTATGTGCATCCTGCCACATAAAAATCAGGTAACCACTTCTACACTCCCTTAAGACATTTGTAACATTCAGGCGGGACGATGCTTTAGTAAGTGTGGGGATGAGGGAGAACTCCAGTACGCCAGAGCTAAGGGCTACCTGTGCTGAAATGCAGTTTATTTTCTTATCAGTAGACACTGCCCTCAGCCTCATTCACTGAAAATGATGAATTTAGAAAGGTGAATGCAGTAAGGTGGAGCTGGCCCATCGGGCATTAGTGGGGGTGAATTTGGCAGTGTCTACAGGGATATCCAAGTCACTTGGATGAACTGGGGCTCCAAGACTGAGCATATGTGGCCCTCCCTGACTTCCCTTTGGCTTTCCTTTGACCTCTAATGACCTCTCCTCCAGTTCTCTCTGACTTCCTCATGATTCTCCATGACCTTGCCATGACCTCTCACCTCTTCCCAACCGCCTCCACTGTCCCCTTGAGCTCCCCTCTGACCTTCCCCAGACCTCCTCCCCTGATTGATCTTCAGATGTCCTACCACTTACTTCGGTGTTCTCATGACTTTCCCTGACCTCTGACTTGTGATGCTTTTCAGGAAGAAAGGAAGATCCCCCCTCCAATACCAAAGAAGCCCCCCAAGGGGAAATTCCCCATCACGAGGGAAAAGTCCCTGGACCTACCAGACAGACAGCGCCAGGAAGCACGGCGCCGGCTCATGGCAGCCAAGAGAGCCGCCTCCTTCCGCCAGAACTCTGCCACAGAGAGGGCAGACAGCATCGAGATCTACATCCCCGAGGCCCAGACGCGGCTCTGAGGACCAGAGGTGGCCACATGCGCCTGGTTTTGTTCTTTTTCACAAAATGCTTGTACAGTTTATTGCCTACCTGGTAGTTTCTGTCTCACCTTCTACTGGATTTGCCCTTGCCGTGTTCTCTGCACTGTAGACAGTGGATGCTCCGATTCCCAGTTTGCCAAGCTCATGGCAAGATTGACTCTGAAAGACATTGGCTCTGAGGAACAGGCTTGGTGAGCCCTGACTTACATCCCTGTTCTAAGAGGACCGCCAAGTGGCCTCTTGAGATGGTCCCTAGCTTTCACTTTGTTATTTATATTTTTATAAATTGTGTGATAACTAGAGGTCACTATAAATGGGTGCATCTCCCCACTCTCGAGAGGCATTAGACATCCAAGTGGAAGGTGCTACAACTCGAAGGGCCAGAAAGACAGACAAACCTGTTCCCACTCACCCGAGTTACTCTCCCCAGGCGAGCAGCCCCATGCCCTTGCTGTCCTCACGGGTTCTGTCACCACAGGAAGTATAAGTTCCTTGGCTGACGTTGTGATGACAGGAAAGGGTTTCTCCAAGGTCCCCACCAGGTGGTTCTCTAAAAGGAAATGTCAAGGCTGAACACCCCCTCCCCAAAAAAGATCTAGCATAGAATGTTTACTTTGAAAGCTAAACTGAACGTCCCTCTAAGAGAGGGACCCATGGAAAGTTCTGGCAAGAGCCCAGAGAATACAAAGAGAGAGAAAAAAACAACTAAGAAATAGTCATGGTCATCTTTATCTCTTGGTAACTTAAACCATCACCCACAGCATTTCCTTTAAACCTCACTGCTTAAGCTACATGGACTTTTTTGTACCGTACATGCATTCTTAAACTGCTATCAAACTTGATTTCCCAGGGTACCTTTAAAAGGAACTTGCTTGTTTAAGATGCCAGTTGTGACGCTGTAAACTGTATCAGAAATATGAATGTGAGTGGTAAGTATATCAGTTAAAAATTGTAAAGAAGAAAAGTTAGTTTATGCTTGTATTTTTCCAGAATTCTTCTGTCCTATGCAGTACTGTTGAAGTTAAGAATATATTTCTTGCCTGTATTAGACATGAAGAGAGAGAGAGAGAGAGAGAGAGAGAGGGAAATCGTGTCATGCATGGTGATTTCCAGCTGTAGAATTTAAGAAAGATGATCAGTAGTAAGACTCTGAGGGTACAGAGAGGAAAGAAATTGGCTCTGGTTAACGGGTTTTGTGTAAATTATGTTTACAGCTAAAATCTCATTCTATGACTTCTGCATGGAAGTTCAGATGCCACAAAGAGTGATCAGATCGCCATGGCCCTGATCTCAGAGTTCTTCACATATAGGCAGGGTCCCACCCCACCCCAGGTCTCCCCTCTCACTGCTTTAAGGAGCACCATGTGCTCAGCCATAGGTGGAAAGCTTTTGACAGTTTGTAGCACTTTGTGTTCTCCCTGTGACTCGCACTTTAAACCGTCCCTGGTGCCCCCATCTGCAGCCTGACTACATCGCTGGTCTCCGAGTGGGTACCCAGCGAGGCAGCCTTTCGGCTGGGGCGTTACTAGGACTACTCTGGCCTCTTCCTCGTCCTCACCATTCCATTTCGCATGGGGGGGCACGGTTGAGGTTGAGCATGTCATGCCTCAAAGTTTTACTTTTTTTAAAGCTGAGTAGTTAAGAATTCCCTGTAATAGCAAAACCCTATAAATCGAGCCTTGTATCTGGTATATATTTTACCAAACAGCCTTAAAATATATTTGGAAGCAAAAATCATGCGAATGTATATCCTTTAAAAATGCAAAAAATAATAATATCTCCCAAAATATTCTTCTATCACCGAGCCCTATTTCCCCAGAGTGTTCAAAGCATTTTCTACCTAAATAAATATGTAAATCCTGAATAGTGTACAATAATGATGCTTCCTCCTGGCCTCATGCCACTGAGTTACAAACAAGTGTGCTGCTGTAAACACTGGTATTTCAGACTTCGAAAGCAATGTATCCTAGAGGAGCTGTTTAGATGTAACCAGAGGAAAACAGAACTGATGTACATCCCCTAGCTGAAGGAAATTCGGAATGCAAATGTCCCTGCTGCCCACACCCATGAGGACATCTGGCAGTCTTTCTTATCATTTCTTCAAACGTACAGGACATACACAGAGGCAAATTGCAGCATTAGACAATCATACCATGCCATAAACCCAAAATTCTATGGACCCAACTTGAACAAAGTATCTACTAGATTTTGGTTAGCTACATTGTTTATATTCATTTCTCATCCAAAGTCACCCAAAGCCTTGGCCTAAACTTCCCCTAGCTGAGGAAATCTTCCTTCCCTGAGTTGCATGGTGGCTCCCTCTTTTGAAGTGAAAAAAAAAAAGTGCCCCTATCTGGTTCACTAGGTTCCAAAGATTATTATTTAATGGCCGGACAGACACCTGCTGCTAGTTCTAATGGAACGCTAGCTGTTCGAATCCCGTCGTGAGTGCAATACCTGCAGGCCTCATGCGTGTGACCCTCTGTTGTGGAACAAGAAGATAAGCCATGTGTGTACTGCATCATCTGGGCAAAGGCAAACAGCATCGGTCATGTGTGCACGCTGGTCCCTCCAGCTCCTTTAGTTCCATCGCTCTCAGGAGGTTCATGGTGTGGAATTCTCCTGTGGCCCTAGGATCTCATCCAAAACAAGATAGAAAGGAAAAACAGACACAAGGCCAGGCTATAACACGGTGCAGCCCATGTTATCCATAACAGCATATCTGTGTCCCTAGAGATGCCACCATCCACTGGAGAGACTTGAGTGTCATCAGTTCAAAATCCCTCACACCATCAGGCTGATCTGGACTCTACTGTGCTGACCTATGGAAAACAGTAGGAAAGGAAGCACAGCTGGAGTGCAGGACCACAGCTGGAGTGCAGAACCACAGCTGGAGTGCAGAACCACAGCTGGAGTGCAGGACCAGAGGAAAGGCTGCAGCTGAGAACAAGAGGATCGTTGGTGTACTTTCCCCGGCATCTCTATTTGTTCCTGTTGTGATTATTGTGAAGACAGTTGTCACCAGAGTTAATCATTTCCAGGTTTTTACCGCCAGTCCAGAATGGTGTAGAGAGGAGCCAACTCGTTTTATACCCAGAAATCACCTTGTTGTTGAAAGGGAAATGCCCACACTTTTAACTTCAAACCACACCTGAAGACTTCAACTGTTTAATACAAAGTAAATCCTTAAGAAAAATACAAATTATATGTAAGACTGCCTCAAAATATATATACAAAAAAAAAAAGATAAGCTGCAAAGTAGAGGCAGTCACCCATCTGGCCTGTATGCAAATGTCCAACTTATTAGAATAATACCAACAGTGTACAATGCATATGACCTGCTTCTTGGGGTATCTGTCCTGGTACACTCCATCTTGATCTCTGCCTTTGTTAGCATAACGAGCAAACACTGTTTTTAGCCACCCTCACTTAAATCTGCTGCCTCTGTCTGTTCACTATACACCCCAACCTCAGGAGCCCAGGATGAGATTTCTCTGGAAATATGGTGACATTGTAGACACATGGCCCAAGTGCCTGTAGCAATTATCAAACTCCCTGCCTTAGAAACAACTATCTGGTTTGGGCCAAACATTTTCTTTTTAGACAGAATCTTGCTGTGTGTAGTACAGGCTAGCCTCAATTGTGCAATTGCCCTGCCTCTTTCTCTGGGGTGCTGGGATTACAGACATGCACCGTCACACTCAGCCTTGGTCCAAAACTTTTGACAGCAGAGATGGGATGCAAGGAGAGTGGCGTATACTGGACTTTGCAATTGATCATGAGATAATCAGGTGTGAGCCAGCCTTCCTGTGTTTCTGACAGGCTGGAAGCCAGTCACCCTCTGAGAAGCACAAAGGTCAGGTCTCAGCTTCTTTCTCCCTGTTGTCAGCCATCTTGCTCAGGGTTCTCTGACCACAGTTCCAGAACAGGACGTCCACGTGGACGGAAGCTGACAAGTAGCCTGTCAGAGAGACTCAGGCTGACAAGTCAGCAAGATTGTACCTGTTGACGACAGGAACTCCCTCAGAGGTTGGAGAGGTGGCAGCAGTCCCCTGAGGGGCTGTATCTTGAAGGAAACTGGCTGTCTGGAGCAATAATGAGCAAGAGAGGACACCTAATCCCCATGCTCAGCCCACAGGCTGCAGACTTGAAGCCTAGAGCACAGACATACTTTCCCAAGTCACATGCTTTTATGCACACTCATCACCCAGACATTTTCTCCTCCAGCCTTGGATGTCTTTCATGTTCTTACTGCAAATTTAACATATTACTGCCTTCATGGTTACTGCTATCATTTTTTTACAGTTTTCAAACTACATTTGGTGGACATTCTGAGGAGTTCTTAGTTCCACCCACTCACCGTTTATACTTCTAAGTAGGTTTGGATCAAACCTGGGCTTCTAAAGCCAGGAAATGGGCTTAAGAGATCAAGACCATAATGGCCTCTGGTTAGCAATGACATCAGCTACCTTAGTGAGGAATGAACTTTGCATCACATCATTCCCTGTCCCGCCTGCCCTGAGTTGAACACACCACATCAGCTAAAGTCATCCCTGTGCCTCTGTGCTCAGTGTGCCTCCCATGATGAGTGGTGAAGGGCAGCAAACTGGAGGCAGTGAGCTTTCCAGTCAGGATAGGTGCCTCTACACAGAGTGGCAACTGGAAGTTGAAGATATCAAGGAGAAAGCACCTGAGCCTCAGCCAAGCTTCCAGAGTCAATGTATGCAACTGCCAGTAACCTGTCCTGAGTCAGGTTCCTGTTTTCTCTCCCACGATGTGGCTGCTCCTACCTCCCTCGAAGGCAGATGCAATGAAGGGGTTGATGACATACCCCCTCTGGCATCTTTGAGCTTAGAGGTCTATGATGAATGTGTATTGTCGTTTGGGATTTGTGCCTGGGCTCTCCTCTGTGTGCTGTGGCCCCAACTCTATGCAGGAAGCTGGCAGAGCTGGGCCAGGGCACAAAGAGGGATGTTTACTTTAGGGTCCTGTTCTGCCTAGGCAGGAGGTCAAAACAAGAATACAGGGGGGCACAGAAATGAACATAATAGCCAGAAGCTTCTGTTCCTGCCAGCTGTGACTTCAGTTTCTACACTCTTCCATGAACAAGAATCAATACCACCAACAAGAGCTGGGCAATGTTTTTGCCAGCTCAGCCCCTCCTAGATGAACTGGACAGATGTTATCAAAATGGTAAAGTGATCCGAGAACAATTCTGGCCGGGAAACAGAGGGATGAAGAGCACAGATCGACTCAGACCTGCAGCACAGTTGCTGCAGAGGTGTGGACTCTACCCCCACCCCCACCCCTACCATCATTGGCCTGCCCACTGTGGAGATGAGCACACAGACACTCTGAGAAGAAACCTTTCCATTTTTGCCACACTGAAAAACACCACCGTGTTATGAGTTGCTGTCCAAACCCAGATGTTTTGATCCACTGTTTAAAAAAAATTACCTTGTTTCCATCTCAACATCTGACAGATGACTCCTTTTCAGAGGACATACTAATTACCTACAAAACTACTACTTTTTAAAAGATTTTGTATACGCACAAACCAAGGTAACAGCGGTTTACCTCCCAATTTTCTTAGATTTTAGGAGACTCTTAATCATTGGTGCTTATTCTGAGTCTGAAAGCCTTGGGCTCCAAGACTTCCCATGTGCAATGCAAGAAAGGCGGTCATAGAGAAAGGGGTGGCAGGATTCATGTACTTGTTTATCTTCTGATCAGTGGTCTCCATGGGGGGACTTGGATGCACGTCTGCAAGTTCAAGATGGAAGCCAAGGTTGACTGTGTGGGACCTTAGGAAGCCACTTGCCCATGACCCTAATTCTCCACCCAACTCCAGCCATCTCAGACACTTAGTCACCTTCAAAGGGCTCCACAAGAATTGTCACCCTCCCTCCATTTTCAATTGGTTTGCTGCATTCAGGAAGGTGTCCCCTAATGAGCAGCGGGAACCAGGCTGCTTATTTCCCAACAATAGCCACTTACCTCTGGCCAAGTTCCCTTCTGTAGAGACACAACCCTCTACCCGCCCTCCATACCTGTGTGCCAAAACCCAGGCGTGGCCTAAAGACTGAGTTTAATGCCTCCTATAGGGACTCAAGGAATGCTAGAGCAGGAGACTGGCAATTTAGTTAAAGGTTAAAAGTATATAAATATATATATATAAATAAATATACATATAAAATAATACCCACGACAAGGATCGACAGAGTGCCAAATATTCAAACTGTACAGAGTTACACTCACCAGAACTAAACTATTTTATGTAAGTCTCTTACTCATGCCTTTTCGGGTTTTTTTTGATAAATCCTACTTCCCAGCATGCAGTATCCTATCCGATGTATCGCTCATTGCCAACACAGTCTCTTCCTTCTCATTAATAATTTGTCAGAATGTTGGTTATCATTTTAAGTCATTTTTTTTAAAGATTGCTTTTTTAAGTTTTCTTTCCTCTGTGAGGTTTTTGGGTTTTGTTTTGTTTGGTTTGGTTTTTAATTTTTACTTCTGGGTGACTATGGAAACATCATTGTCCAGAATCTTCTATGATAACACCTCTTTCATTTGATGTCTGTATTATCAATACTCACCTCCTGTAAATACTTCTGCAATTAAATTTTTGGAGAAAAGTAATTTTTACTTTATTGGAGTAAATTCTCTGTTATTTTAAATTCAGAAAATACAGATCAAAGAGTTTTATATAAGAAAAAATGGCACACCTCCTCTCTTATGTATTTCATTGTTTTAAATATCCTGGATATATACATTAAGATTAGGGGCTAGAGAGATAGCTCAGTGGGTAAGGCTTTGGGACCTGAGGTCATAGTCCTAGCACCCATGCAAATGCCAGGTACCTAGAAAGCAGAGGCAAGGGATATATCCCAGGCAGCCTAGCTAATAGACTACCAAACCTGTGATTTCTGGCTTCAAATAATAGATCCTGCCTCAATATATAAAGAGGAAGTTGATCAAGAAAAACACTTGATGTCATCCTCTGGCCTCTACATGAATATGCACATGTACACATACCCCCAACACATACACATGCTCATGTGCACATGTCACATACATACACATCCATCAAAAGAATAGACATGTCTCGATGCTATGCGTTTAATGTGTATGCAAGATGTCATGGATTATCATGACCTATCAGTCAGCATTGCAGCATTTAGTTAATGGGTTTCACACACCTTAAAGTTACAGGGGACCCTTACATTCTAGGCACAGTGAGGCAGGGCTGAGAACTGATGACACAGTACCAAGGCCTTTGTGTAGAAAGACAGAAAGACTCCACTACTTGAGGACCCAAGTTGTCCAGATGTACATTAGGTCTCTTCGAAGGGATGGAAATGGAGTGCATTTTTCCAATACTTCTGTTCAATTACTTGCATTAATTGAGGTGGGAAGACCCAGACCAGTGTGGGCAGTACCATTCTCAGTTTGCCTCCCGGGCTGTGAAAGGGCAGAAACTGTGAGCTGAGTGCTGGGTGTACATGCGTTTATTCCTCTCTGCTCTTGACTGGAGGTGATATGACCAGCTACTTTAAGCCCCTGTCACTGTGCTATCTTCTCAGTGATGAACTACAACCTGGAATTGTGAGCTAGAGTGAACCTTTTGTGCCCTGGGCTGCCTTTTGTCACTGTATTTTCTTACAGCACTAGAAATGATGACACCAGAAAAAGAAAGAAAGGTCACAGAGACTCCCTGACATTTCTACTCAAATTCTTTTGTAGAACTAACCTCTTTTAGTGAAAAGTGTATGTGTGTGAAAATGTGTGTGTACATGTGTGTGTGTGTATAATGGATTACATATATATAAGTATATATAAATAATGTAAATATATACATACATAAGGATGGACAGATGGATGGACAGATGGACAGACAGATGGATGGATGGACAGACAGATGGACGGATGGATGGATGGATGGATGGACGGACGGATGGACGGACGGATGGATGGATGGATGGACGGATGGATGGACGGATGGATGGACGGATGGACGGGTGGATGGACGGATGGATGGACGGATGGACGATGGATGGATGGACGGATGGATGGATGGACGGACGATGGATGGATGGACGGATGGATGGATGGACGGACAGATGGATGGATGATACTGAACTCCTGATCCTTCTGCCCCAACCTCCTCAGTGCTAGTATTACACGTGTAAGCCACAAGCCAGGTAATGATCAATTGCACAAAAGAAGCGATCTTTAGAAAATGTCACCTGCAGCAATTTCATAGTTTTCATCTCATTTCCGATATTTGACATTTTGAATGAGCTTTCTTGTGAATACAAGGACTCTGGGGACTTCTGGTCCTTATTTATATTAGGTTTTTTTTTTTTTTCCTTGTGAGTTCTCTAGTTACTGTCACTTAATATGCTCTGAGGAAGGTTACTTGCTCCTTAATTAAGTGGAGAGCACTTCACCAGCGTGCTTCAGGAAAGAGGCAAAGATTTTAGAGCGTACTCACGGTGTTGAGCTCTGCAGCCCAGTGCCTCAGTCTGCTCTTCAGAGTGTTCCTCCACAGCCTTCACTGGAGTTTAAAATCGACTGCATAGATTTTGCCTAAACAATTAGAGTCTGAGACAGATGAAAATCCATTTGCAAATGATTTCATGAGACTGGAAAAGTCTTTCAGAACTTAGAGCGAAATTCAATCTTACATCAACACATTTAGCACAGCCAAGATTAAATAAAGATGCAGACCACATTTATAAATTCACATTACTGCATGGCCCCCACCTCATGGGTCTCTCAAGCCGGCCCTTCTCTGGATCTTCTCCTCCATTTCCCAGCCTGTAATAGGAATTCTGGAATTTGACACAAATATTACAAGAATATGTTTTCATTTTAATCTCAGGTGTGGGATATGGGGCTGCTTCAGGTTGTCCACAGCAGCTGACTATGATTTGCCTTGTGCACTAGCAGGGGCATGATTTTGCCAGCCACAGATAGTTTCTGTGATTGTGTGACACTGGGAATCTGGGGACTTTGCAGAGGGGATATAAATGCTAGCTCAAGCTCTGAGAGATAGGATAGGTTATTGGTTAGTTGGTGGCGGTTATTGGTTGGTTATTGGTTGGTTATTGGTTGGTGGTGGTGGTTGGTCGCTGTTGGTCATGGTTCATTAATTAGTCATGTGCATAGAAGAAACAAGAAGAAGAAATTAGTTATCCTGATGGCAAAGATCAAACCTGCCCCAACGGACTCAATGCCCTTAATCAGCAGGAGGTAGTCTACCGGTACTGTTGCCCCTTTCCCACCCTGACTTTATTCAGGGATCTCTTTCTTCTCTATCTTTTTTTCTCTTTTATCTTGTGTTAGGGGGTTGAAAGAGCAGAAGAAAAAGGATGGAGAAGAGCAGAAGAAAGAAGAACCCACAAAGTAGCCAAAGGCAGCTACACATGCCTCTGCATACATACACAGACATTCTTGTGTTGAAAAACCCAAAAGGGCGTTCTTCAACACAACGGGCCTCTTCCTCTGGCTCTCTGAAGGTCCGACTTGCCCATTTCTCTACTGCCTCACTGACCTTCCTTCTTAACACAGGATGCATCTTGAAGCCCCAAGCCTTTGGGAACTGAGACCCTGCCTTGGGGCAGGCAGACACACAAGCAGCCGCTGTGTCCTCCTCAGTTACCTGGCTTCCTGATCATACTTAACTGGGATCATACTGAGATGCAGAAAGCAGTGGCTTCTAATTGGCCCTATTCCTGTTGCTGCTAACTTGCAGTGCCTGAGATCTGAAATATCTCATGGGTGCCTCTTGGACTTCGAAGGTTTGAGCACTGGCTCCTTCTCCTGCGCCTCCTACCTCCATACCCTAGCTGTAACATGTCAGCAGAGTGTCTTGTCTCTCCATCTCAGGATCATGCCCTGACTCTGAGAGAAATGTCCTTACACCTCCTTTACTTCCTGGGACTCAGCAAGCTCCCTCAATGGCTTCCTCATATCCCTGCCTTCCAAAAGTGAGCTCCTCTCTTCCTACCTCCTACTGCAAAATGACACTCAGTCTGATAGATAGCCACTGTGCACCCCACTAAGCAGGAAGCTTTGGCTAACTGGCTTGTGATCCACTGTGAACATCCTTAGAATCAGCAATCGTGGGATCTCTTCACCTTAATTAAGTCCAGAGAACCTGGGGGCATGTGCAGTGTTCTTCAGACCTCAGCAGAGCCTGACCAGAAAGAATGCATAGCTCTAGTTCCCCTGAGTAGCTGCTGCTGAGTCAATAAACATTATAAACAACTTTTATATCGTGAACACTATACTAAAAGTACTGTAGCTTAAAATCCAATCATGAGCCCTGCACGGGGTGTGCTAACAGGCCAGGTCGTTGGTTGAGCCAGATGTTTCCAGGTACTTGGCATTTTATTCAAGAAGGAATTGGATACAGATTGAAAGGTGCATAGAAACTGTATTCAAAGCGATAGAAAAGAATATACTGTCATACAGCAGTGGACAGCAAGAGTGAAAATACTCAAGAACCCAGATTATTATTTGGGGGTGGCCTTTATGAGAATTCCTGTAATGGAAGGAGGAGTTTGGTTATTAGGGTGTAGGGAGGTGGTTCTCTGTCTTCATTGATAGATCAAGTTACATAATCCTTTTCCTATGGCGTACGATCTTTCCCCTAATGCACCTGATTTTAATCATATGCACATCCAGCCATGCGTAGGCATAAGATGTTAAATAGGGATTCTTCCTACAAGCCCTTCTGAGGACATATTGCCTTGCTGGGTGTGCATCCCAAAGCAGTTCAAGCTGGATCAGCCGTTCCAGTCTTTTTATGGGGATGCATTGGGAAGATATTTGAGTGGATACTAAGTTTGGTTGCAGTTGAAGGAGGGAAAACCTATTCCACTGTTCAGAGAGGAGTGTCTAGTATGTCTGCCTGCCTTAGCAGTTCACTTCTTCAGCCAGTCTACCTCAGAGGGACAGTCTGTAAAGCTGCAGCTGTCCTCTTTAGGATTAGTCAGGATTTCAGATTGCTAGCATTTTCAGCAATGGCCATGGATTCCCACAGACAAAGTGGGGTATTCTTGATGCCCGGGAAGGTGAGGGAGTGCTGCATTTCTTTTTCTCTGTGCCAGGGAGCAGTGACAGAGCCAAGGCAGCTGTCACACATGTGAGCTCTGGATGTGTGTCACAGCCAAGGGACACTAGGCCTTGACAACCTACTGTTAACATAAAGGAGGTGGTCTTTATCTCATAGTAGGTGTGGCCTAGTGGTACCTCAGCACAAGCAAGCACAGGCTAGAAAGCAGTCCTTGGTAGAGAGGCTGGTAGTCCACACTTGCCACAGCTAGGAAAGCATATCTGGTGTTGCCTCCACCTCCCATATGCTGAGATTACAGGAAACACTACCATGGCAGCTTTAGGCTCCTTTGTTAACTAATGTCTAGTCCTTTTAGAGTTTTGTGGTTACATAGTGTCTCACCTTAGAGCCAGGCTGGTCTGAGGTTGACATCCTCCTGCCTCAACTATCAGCCTCAAAGGCATCTTGGGACTGCTCCCTCTTTCCTGAGGAAGAAGGAACTCTAGGCCAGGCTTTCAATGGCTCCTGTGCTTCCTCAGTTCCTTTCAAATCAGTTGATTTGAAAGCTTCCTTGCAATAAGTTATTTAATCTTTATCAGAAAGGTGGGTTTTAAATTTGGTTTCTGTTGGGTTTGGGTTTTTTTTTTTTTTTTTTTTTTTGTACTTTTTTTCTTGGAAGCAATAAGTATAGTTTTGAAGAAGTAATTGCATGTGATATTCCAGACACTCCAGACTTTTCTACAGGTTTTATAGACATGAGCCACACTAGCAACTGCCTGTGTAATATCCTTAGTTCAGCTCTGTCTAAAGCATGATCCATGGATGCTTTCAGAGATGAGGCAGGGAACTGGATTTGAGGCTTAGTCTTCCCTCAACTCCTTCTTAGATGCTGGGTTGTGCTTTCTGTATAATCTGAAGAAATAACACAGGGACTCCGGATTGGAATTAAAAAACTAACACCAAGACATCTGTGTAAGGAAGATCTGTGAGTGGCCAGCCACTCAGAAACAAGTTTCTTTCTTCCTTTGGGGAAGGGTGTCTGGGGGGAGCAGGAGTGCAAGACAGGGTTTCTCTGTGTAGCCTGCTGTCCTAGAATTCACTCGGTAAAGCAGGCTGGCCTGGAACTCAGAGACCCACCTGCCTCTGCATCCGAGTGCTGGGATTAAAGGTCTATGCCACTGCTGCCCGGCCACAAGTTTATTTCCTAAGTCAAACATTTTATCAGGTATCTAAGGGTAATTTTTGAGCCCTGAACAATGAACTTACTTAGACCAGCAGTTCTCAACCTATGGGTCGCAACCATGGGGAAAACACATATTTCTGATGCTCTTAGGAACAGAGACACCACTCAGTAGTAAAATTACAGTTATTGTGAAGCAGAAGACAAAATAATTGTATGATTGGGGTCCCCACAACGTGGGGACCTGTGTTAAAGGGTCGCAGTGTTAGGGAACTGTGTTAAAGGGTCGCA